>CM043700.1:70838119-71438119 GCA_023935145.1 Bretschneidera sinensis | reverse complement strand
CTGTGCATGCATGCTCTACTTCCACAAAATTCTAATTTTTTTTTTTTTTGCTCAGGGAATTTCTTTATTTTATTTTCTCATTTATATTCCCATAGTGGAAAGGCATTTATTTGTTCATTTTGTTTAAAATTGTTTCTGTATGCATTGCCCCTCCTTAAATTTTTGTACTGTGTTACTTTTAGATCAAGGGGTGCAATATAGGCCATCAACAAGAACAGCCAAATTGCTAGACATACTTCTAGTTGCCTGCTAATCTATAACAAAGAAGTAGAATGTTATTAAGTTAATGTCTTTTAATTTAGCTAATGGTTCAGTTTTTTTGTTCGTTAAAAGTTGCTGAGAGTGCACTACAAGTTGATTAAGTGACAGTATGGTGTAGAACAACTTTGCTTTGATATCAAATTGATGTAGGATAACTATTATTTGATATTGAACTAATGTAGAATAGGATCGCTCTGATGCTGCCAATATCCCAATTATGTATTATTCATCGATGATTGCCCAACTTCCAAAACATTTTTTTTGTAAGTAAAATTGAATTAACAAAGCACCAAGAGGGTGCAACTCTAAATCAAAGGCTAATTACAAGTAAGAAAATTCACAAATTCCAAAAGATCAAAACCGTTTACAAAAAATTCCCTATAACCAAAAAATTAAGGGTGTTGAACCAACTATCTCTAATAGCTCCAACAGGACTTTTAATACCCTCAAAAGCTCTACGATTCCTCTCTTTCCACACTAACCAAAAAATAGAGTGTGGGATCAAGAGATAAGCTTTCTTAACCTCCTTTGGCGCGCTCAACCTACTCCAAGCCCAAACCTCATTTTTCACGGAGCCCTCTACTACTCAAGAAATCCCCAAAATCCCATAGGTCATCTCACATAAACTTCTAGCAACAAACATTCCACCAAAATATGAAACACAGATTCGGTGCAACATTTGCAAATAAAACATCTATTGACCAAAACTTTCTTTTTTTTATAAATTATCTAATGTTAGAATTTTCCCCCAAGAAGCCTCCCAAACAAAAAACAAACTTTCTTAGGGGCGCGAGGAACCCAAATAACTTTACAAGGAAACTTGAAAGAATCTGCTATATGATCTCAATTAAGAAGAAACTCATAAAAAGATTTCACCACAACTTTTTTCCGGACTAGGCTGCTACCTAGTCGAGTCCTCTAATAGGATGCTCTTATATCGACATACTTTTAGTTGTCTGCTGATCTATGACATAGAAGTAGAATGTTATTAGGTTAATGCCTTTTAATTAGCTAATGGTTCAGTTTTTGTTTGTTAAAAGTTGCTGAGAGTGTAATACAAGTTGATTAAGTGACGATATGATGTACAATAAATTTGCTTTGATATCAAATTGATGTAGGATAACTATGCTCTAATATTGAAATAATGTAGAATGGGAGTGCTCTGATGCCACCGATATCTCAATTATGTATAATTCATCAATGACTGCTTGAGTTCCAAAACATAATAGGGTGCTTTTATATAGGCACCGAAATCCAATCAGAAAATGAAACAAATATTAAATCCCTAAAAGTAATAATAAAATTCCAATCTCAGTAAAAGTGAGCTAATCCCTATTGGTGGAGATGATTACGGGTGTTTCCTTGCAAATTTATTGGGGTGTAAAATGGGATCTCTTCCTATTTCCTATCTTGGTCTTCCCCTTGGACCTAGGTTCAAAGGAAAGAGCATTTGGAATCCTATTGTGGGAAAGTTTGAACGTTGGTCGGATGGAAGAATCAATACCTCTCAAAAGGGGTTAGACTCACTCTTACCAAAAGTACTCTCTCTAGCCTTCTCATTTATTTTATCTCAATTTCCTATTTTAAGTTCGGTGGCTAAAAGATTGGAAAGTATTCAAAGAAGATTTCTTTGGGGTAGCTCAGCAGAGGATTATAAATACCATTTGGTAAAATGGGGTGTGGTGAAACAACTCTTAGAAAGAGGAGGTCTTGGTTTAAAATCTATTACCTTGCTCAATAAGGTTCTTCTTGGTAAATGGCTTTGGAGGTTTATTGTTAAGGGAGATCACTTATGGAGGAAAGTAGTGGTGGCCAAATATGGTTATATATTGATGGTTGGATGTCTAAGGAGCCTCGGAGAGCCTACGGAGTGGGAGTGTGGAAGTGTATTAGGAAGGGGTGGGAAGATGTTCGAAAATTTGTCTAGATTTCAGTGGGTAATGGCGCAATGACTCGTCTGTTGTTTGATTCTTGATGTGGGAATACTCCAATGAAGGATAAATTTTCCAGCATTTTTAGTATTGTGAGAGATAAAGAAACAAGGATTCAATCTTGTTATTCTTTTAATAATGAAGAGATCTCATGGATTGTGTCGTTTTTTCGTAATGTGCATGATTGTGAAGTTGAAGAAGTTGCTTCGTTTTTGGAAGTCTTACATAATTCTAGGATTGAGGTGGGGAGAGAGGATGTTATGAGATGGGGGCCTAAACCGGATAAAGGGTTTAAGGTGAAAGATTTTTACAAAATTCTTTTTAATAGAGCCTTTCCGAATGAATTCCCTAATTTTCCTTGGAAAGCTATTTGGTGTGTTCGGGCACCTAAGAAAGTAACTTTTTTTTTTGGTTTGGGAAGCCTCTTGGGATAGAATTTTTACTATTGATAATCTTCAATGAAGCAGAAAGATAATTGTGAATAGATGCTATCTTTGTAAGAAATGTGTTGAAACTGTGTATGATCTTTTGATGGAGTGCTATTTTCCTAGGAGATTGTGGGAGATGGTTTATAGAGTTTTGGGGTTTTCTTGGATGGTTGCGGGTTCTGTGAGAGATGAATTCTGGGCATGGAGTGGTTTGAGGGCTTCCAAAGAGGTCAAGAAAGCAGAGTTGATTCCTTACTCTATTTGGTGGTTGGTTTGGAGAGAAAGGAATTGAAGGACTTTCGAAGGAATTGAAAAACCTTTTGCAAATATTAGATAGTTGGCTTAATATCCTACATTTTTGGTTCAAAGGGAACTTCTTTGTAAATAAAGATGAATTTCTAGATTTGTGGAGTTTCTCCATTGTAATTAGCCTTTGGCTTTGAGTTGCACCATCTTGGTGCCTTATTAATTAATTTATTTACTTAAAAAAAAAAATTCCAATCATAATAAGAATGTTCTATTTTCTAAACCTACACCTATAATGATGAAAAATGCTCCTTCATAGGTTTCCATAGATTTTATAACCTGACTTTTTCTTTTTCCTGAAACCTTATTGCAGGTTTAATGGTGCTTTGTCCCTTGAACTCTCAAGTGACCATCCAAATATGCGTATCATCCATCGGAAAGTTGCATTAATATTGGGACAATGGGTTTCTGAGGTATCATCTTTCTTTGAGACATTTAGAAAGTCTACTTTGAGTAATTGAAAGGTTTATTTATTCTCAAAATGAGTACTTTAAGGGTCTCAATTCTGTGAAGACTGTATTGTGCATTAGTTCTACATTGGGGTTTCTCCTCAATATGGCACAGTAGTCCGTAGTATTTGCTGCAGGCAAGTCATAACAATTTCTTCTTTACCCCTGAAAATGCGATGTTTGCAATGTTTTATCATGTCAACACTGCTAGATCTCCTATTCTATAGTTAGCTCTCTTAGTGAACAGGTATCATTGTCCTACTAGATATAGAACTTATTTGCAGGAATGATTGCAAGTTCCTTAAACGAGCGAGGTAGAATTTTTTTGAAGGTGCCACTACTCATAGATTTGGAGTCCTGCAAAAATCAACACTTTTAGTATAGAGGGTATATGTTGGTTTTTGTCATACCAGTTTAATCCATTCATGATGACTCCTTGATTTCTGAATAGAAAGCTGTTTTAATGTATACTTTAGTAAAAAGGAAATGAGTCTTTAATAATGGTTTCTTATGTTGATATTCTGCAGATTAAAGATGATACAAAAAGAGCAGTGTACTGTGCTTTGATTAGATTGCTGCAGGACAAAGACCTATCTGTCAAGGTATGGTTCATAAGTTCACATTTTTTTTAACCTAGCCTCATCTGCTTATTTTCTCTGCAAGTATTTATAATTTTCTGCCTCTCATTGTAGTATTTTGTTCAACCGCTGAAGTCATTCATTTATTGTTTTAGCTGGGAGCTTGTCGGTCTTTGTGTTTAAATATTGAAGATGCAAACTTCTCAGAACGAGATTTTTCTGATTTTCTTCCTATATGTTGGGATTCATGCTTTAAGTTAATGGAGGAAGTTCAGGAGTTTGACTCAAAGGTGAATACTGTGGCTGCTTCACATTGAATATATTTTTTTATAAGTGCTTTACTTGACGATTTGTTTCTTTTTCTTGTGGTTCATTTCAATTATTGCTATTATCTTTTTATTACAAATAAAATTTTTCTCTTGGGTTTTGGTTTAGGGGGAATTATTTTGTAAATGATGAGGATCTCATAGACTTCATCGACATACTATCTTGATAGTTTTCTTTTTTTAAATTGGGTGGAACCCCCTTGGTGCCTTGGAAATACAATATTTTCTTTACTTATCAATTTTTTTCTTTTATTAACCTTTGCATGTTTTCCCTCTTGAACTTACTTCGATTAGACTTATTAATATGTCTTCATGCACTTTTGAAAATGTTGTAACTTATTGTTTTTCAACTTTAGAAATTTGTAGTGTTGACAGACAATTTTTCCCCCCTTAAATGCGATGAAATTGAAAGATTAGTGAGGGTGGGCCTTGGAGCAACAGCAAGGTTGCTCCAGTTTAACCTGTGCATCACAGGTTTGAAATGCGGAAACAGCTTCTCTGCATTGTGTGGGTAAGGCTGTGTACATCTGATCCTTCCCAGATCCCGAATTGGCGAGAGTCTTGTGCACTGGGCTGCCCTTTAAATTTGCAAATAGTGGATTCTTTGCGTGCTTTGGAAATTTGGTTTCCTTGAAGGCATTTGGACCTTTGTAGTGCGTAGAGTTCTAATATGATTTCAACTTATAAAAAAATTGTTCTAATATGATTTCTTTATACATGCACACATATACATATAGACATGCACATATTCATGATATTCCAACTTAACTTCCTGTCATTCCTAATTTCAATTTCAGGTTCAAGTTTTGAATTTGATCTCTGTTCTTATTGGGCATGTAAGTGAAGTCATTCCATATGCAGACAAGTTGGTGCAGTTTTTCCTGAAGGTATCCTGATACTCTCCGTCCTGTATTGCTATTGTATTAAATTTTATTGATTTTACTTTCTTATCCCTAACTATTAATGATGTTCTTGTCTTTATAGTTGTAATTTAAAACATTGAGCGTACAATAATAAAGTCAATAGTAAATGCTCAAACTCTTTTTTAGTAGTGGACATTCAATTTGCAACAATGAAAAGAAGGTGACAACATATCCAGACCGAGGGTATATCAATTTCTTTGTATTATTATTAATTTAATTAGTTATATGTCAAATGCAAAGGCACCAAAGGGGCGTCAACCCATAAACAAGAGGAAGTATTTAAAACAAAAATTCTATTAGTTCTATAATCTTCTCTTCATTTACAAAAAAGTTCACATTGAGCCAAAAGTTTAAGGTATTAAACCACCTATCCTTTAGGGAATCAAAAATCTTCTCCACCCCAAATCACTAAATGATGTATCTTAGATTTGTATGTATGATTTCAAATCAGTTCATATCAGAAAATGACAGGAATGCATGCCTCTGTTCAAGAGTTGAATACAAATCAATATGATGTTCAAACTATTTATTTTAGACCTTAGTTTCTAAGTAAGTTGACTCTGCATTTTCTGAGTGACATGGTATTGTGGTGTTAAGTTGAATAAGACAGTCGTTTGGGTAGTAGTTGTAGACTCTGCTTATTGGAATGGTCTCTTCATTTTTGTTGTTCCTGATCCTTGTTATTTGAAAAGGTTTGGGAGGAATCTTCTGGTGAAAGTCTTCTACAGATTCAACTTCTTATTGCTTTGCGGAATTTTGTGATTGCACTTGGCTATCAGTCACCAAGTTGCTACAGCATGCTATTTGCCATTCTGCAAAAGGGAATTGATATAAACAGCCCAGATGAACTCAATCTTCTAGAAGACAGCATGCTGGTTAGCTTCCTGTTTGAGTTCTATAATTTTTAGGCTTCTTTTGTCTTGGATATATGATGCTGATCCCATCATGATAATTGTGCAGTTGTGGGAAGCCACACTTTCTCATGCTCCCGAAATGGTGTCTCAACTATTAGCATACTTTCCTTGTCTGGTGGAAATCATTGCAAGAAGTTTTGATCACTTGCAGGTTAGGCTTGTTGAATCAGTGACGAGTCTTCTATTTTTGGGCTGTATCAGTTTTACTTTCTCCTTATATGTACCATTCAGTATTAGTTTACAACTTGTGCAATCTTGTTATGCTAATTTTATTTCTTCAACCTTTTCTTGCAATCCATAATTATGCTAGGCAGGCCTTTTAAATGCTGAAAATAAGCATATTATTTTGTTTTGACTCCTATTAAATTGCAGGTTGCTGTCAATATCATCGAGGGGTACATTATATTGGGCGGAAGGGAATTTCTAAGTATGCATGCTTCTAGTGTGGCTAAACTTCTTGATCTGATTGTTGGAAATGTCAATGATAGAGGACTACTTTCAACTCTTCCAGTCATTGATATTCTAATACAGGTACTTGAAATGCTTGCTTGTGAGTTTAAATTTTCAGGGGAGTAGATAAGCCGCTTTAGAGGTCCAAATTTCAAAGAAGTCAGTGCTACAAGTCTGTAATGCAAAGAGCTTTCTATGAACCCATAATATTAATACTAAGAAACTCAACAATGAAAGCACATAGTCATACACACACAAGTCTGCAGGCATCTGTGTGTATGCTTACAAGTTTGGCTAGTCAGTTGGCCATGCTCCAATTTTGGTGTTTGGGAATTATCTTGTTGGAAACTCTGCATCTATGTCAACACTCAACACCTCTGTTTTTCCTGGAAATTATAGCTATATTCATTTTGCTGTTTTTGTTATATCATGCTAATGTGAAACCTGTAGGTTTATTTATTTGTTTTAGCTGAAAATAAAGGAGGAAGAGGAGAGGAAAGTTTTAGGAGAATGGGTGATTAGAGAAAAACTTATTTGTTACTCTCCTCCCTTGGTATTTATATCGTATTATTTTACAATAAAGGAAACCAGAAAACTACAAAATAGGAAACAGAGTTATAAGAAAGGTGAATTGTTAACACTCCTCCTTAAGTTGGTGCATAGATATTACATATGCCTAACTTGCCTAAGACACTATGAAACATTTTGCTTGCTACTCCTTTAGTTAAAACATTTGCTATGCTGTCTTTACGAAAGGAGTGCAAATCATGCCAGAATCAAGCTTCTCCTTGATAAAATGTCTATTCACCTCAATATGCTTGGTTCGATCATGCTGAACTGAATTATGGGCAATGCTGATCGCTGCCTTATTATCACAATACAACCTCATAGGACCATCAGATTGAATCTTAAGTTCCCGTAGTAGTATACAAATCCAAATTAACTCACAAATACCATGGGCCCAGAGCTTGAAATTGTGCCTCTGCACTAGATCGGGCCACAACCGCTTGTTTTTTACTCCACATCACCATATTACCACCCACAAAAGTAAGATACCAGAGGTTGATCTTATACCTAATGAACATCTGTATAACATTCCACCTGCATATGATCATGTCTAGAGAATGGAACTCAAGAGCACTCTTAAAGTATCGAATAATGCGATAGATAGCTTCCATGTGGGATTCCCTTGAAGTGTGCATAAACTGACTGACCACTCCAATTGCATAAGCAATAGCTAGACATTTATGAGAAAGATAAATCAACTTCCCCTCTTACACCTTCCTCTATCAGTTGGAACAACGTCATTGTCTTCTCCTAGTTTTAGATTATACTCTATTGGTATGCCAATTGGCTTATAATCCTAGAGAAGATCAAGAACATACTTCCGCTGCAAAATGAAGATACATCTCCTTGACCTGGCTATCTCTATGCCAAGAAAATACTTTAAGTTCCCTAAATCTTTGATTTCAAACTCCTTCGCTAAATAAGTTTTGAGTTTAATCATTTGTGTCATCATCACTTGTTACGACAATGTCATCAACATAAACAATCAAAGCATACAAATCATGCCCTAGGAGATTTCTTTAACCCATACAAAGCTTCTTTTAGTCGATACACTTTTCTTGAGTCTAAAGTAGTGGAGAAACTGGGAGGAATGTCAATATACACTTCTTCCTTTAAACCTCCATGAAAGAACGCATTCTTCACATCAAGTTGTAGCAATGGCCAACCTCTATTTGCTATTAAAGGTAGTAGGACCCTGATAGAGTTCATCTTGGCGATTGGTGCAAAAGTTTTTTGATAGTCAATTCCATAGGTCTGAGTGAACCCTTTAGCTACCAATCTGGCATTGTATCGTTCTACAAACTCGTCGGCCTTATGCTTCACAGTATACACCCACTTGCAACCAACAATCTTTTTGCCATTAGGTAATTCAGTGAGATGCCAAGTATTGATGTTCTGAAGAGCTTTCGTCTCCTCAGAAATGACATCTCTACACCTAGAATCTCTCAAAGCATCTGACCAATTATGGGGAATAGAAATAGAAGACAACAACTAGGATGCAAAAGAACGATAAGATGATGAGAGATGACAGCATGAAACAATGTTGGATATAGGATGCTGAGTACAAGCCCTAGTACCTTTACGAAGGGCAATAGGAGCGTCAAGGTTAGGATCAAAATCAAGTACTTTATAGGACTCACTTGGTTCCAGGGATTCTAATTGGCAAGCAAGAGTATGGGGAATGATCTTATCCTTCTATCTCCTTAAATATATCGTAAGCTCCATAGTGATTGGCTCACTCTTTATCAATTTCCAATCGTTTTCCCTGTTATCAGGTCTTGAAAGATGCAATAGGAAGGGAAAAAGGTCACACTACAATTAAGAGATTGTGTAGTACTATTAATAGATGAAAGGTTAGTAGCGAGATTTGGAACATGTAAAATAGAAGATAACATCATCTCAGAAGAAACAAGAATTGAGCTTTTTCCCGAAATGAAGGATAAAGAACCATCAACAAGTTTAACTTTATCTTTACTCTAACAATGGTATAGAAAATAAATTCAGTAGACCAGTCATATGATTAGTGGGCCCTGAGTCAATAACTCAAGGATCATAGGAATCAGAGGATGCTTTGAGAGCCACAGCAGAATGAGCATAAGAGGAAGTCATTATAGAGGACACATCCAGTTTAGACACCAGACGCCTAATAGTGTGAATCTCATCTTGACTCAAAGATCCAAAGTTAAATTCCATAAAAAGACCGTCAAAAGGAGTCTCATTTATAGATGCAGTATGGTGAGCATAAGAGGGTCTAGAGCCACTATTAGTTGGTCGAGAAGTACCACCAACATGACTACCACCTTTGCCTCTATTAGTTAGACGATTATGAAGTCGCCAACAAGTATCTCTCGTGTGACGGGGCTTTTTACAATGATCACAAAATAACTTATCTTTCTCATCCACTTATGCAGTCTGTAATGGGCGATAAGAAGATGAAACCAGTGCTAAAGAGGCATGAGATATACGAAGAGACACAGGAGGAAGCATCACACTCTCCTCATTTTGAACATAGGCAAAGACCTTTGAAAGGGATGGCAAAGGTTTTTTACCTAGAATCTGAACTCGAACATGGTCAAACTCAGGTCGTAACCTAACAAGAAATTCAAACACCCTCTCTCGATCTAACCAATTTTGGACCTTTTGTGCATCTACAGTGCACACCATATGGAGATCCAATTCATGCCATACTTTACGAAGCTGGTTGAAATAAGTAGAGACTGATAATTCCTTTTGAGTCATGCCATGTATTTGCCATTTCAACTCGAATATCTGGCCAGAGTTTTCAGTCTTAGAAACAACATTTCCAAATATCTTTAGTAGAGTCTAAGAACATGAGATTGCTACTAATATCATGTTCTATGGCATTCAACAACCAAGACATGATAATGGAATTTTCAGATTCCCATTTCCCATATTGTGGATCATCCTTGACCGGTTCTTAATGCTAACAGTAAGATAAGTAAAAGAGTAACGGACCGCGACCAAGTAAGGTAGTTTTTTAATTGAGCTTGATTGAAGTAATCTGTAGAGTGGGTGTCATTGGGGACGTCGCCCAAGCGTAAACCCCCATTACCCAAACTATGTGATATTGAAGTATCCTTGGACATTGGGATTAGTCTAAAAAAGCAGATTTCACAACCAATAAAAAACAACTATGTAAACCAAATCAGCCACCAAAACAAGGCAAATAAAACTCAAATAAAGATCATATTTAACTCTGACGAAGTAGTACATGCTGCTGAATTGTGAAAATACCTAACAAGGATCCAATGAACCACTCAAAAACCACAAGAACAGGTAGAAATGGCAAAACAAACCTGCTTCAACGATCAGAAAAATAGCCAAAAAACCCAAAAATAGCACCACTTATTAGAAAAAATAGCCAAACAGCCACTAAAACGCTTCCAAATCACGATCAAGTGTCAAAAAAATTTGTGGAGACATACCCATGCCGTAGGCGCATCCTTCTGTGGTGGCTGAACCATGATCTAATCAAGCAGAATTGTAGAGAAAAGTGAAGGAAAATTTTGAGAGAAAAACTCAAATCGATGGGTCTACAGTAATCAGATCATAAAGTTGATTAATGGGTTTTGTTCCTCTCAAAGAGTCGCTCGTAGAATCTCAACCCCATCCGAATGATGTTAGCATGACGTTAGGTTTTTTTGGAACCCTAAGGAAAAAAAAGACTGCTCAAATACCAAGTTGAAAATAAAGGAAAAAGAGGAGAGAAAAGTTTTAGGAGAATGGGTGATGAGAGAAAAACTTATTTGTTACTACTCCCCCCTTGGTATTTATTTTGTATTATCTTACAATAAAGGAAACCAGGAAACTACAAAATAGGATACATAGTTATAAGAAAAGTGAATTCTTAACTATTTTAATAGTTACTTCTATCAATCAAAACTATTTCAACACATTATGGAACAACTTAAATATGCCATATAAAGTAAGTGCATAACTTTGTTGAAGAATGCTTTAGTTGTAAGTATTATAATCCATTTAGTTTACTGTTTTTCAAATGAAGCCATTCACTTTTAACTGTTGTTAGATGATATCAGTTATGACAGTTGACTATAGATTTTGAAATGAGTTCATTTGTGTTGCATTCATAGCATAATATAGCATTAATTCTTGACTTCATTTGTGATAATGGCTTTATTTTTGTTTTTAATACATTGTGGGTAAATGGATTAAGCCTTCAATTGCTCCTTTGAACATAATGAAATCGTTTGATTTCAATGGGTGTTTAAAGCATGTTTGCAATGGTCGTTGAGGTTTAGAATCTATAGCAATGGTTGGCCCTTAACAATCCAAAAAATTGTAATAACTATGTGCCTTTGCTATTTTGCTATTTTGCAGTGTTTCCCCCTAGAAGTGCCCCCATTAATCAGCACTACTTTACAAGTAAGCATCATGCTGTCTATGTTGATCTTTGATGACATTAGGAGTAAGCCAATTGAAGGTGATATTATGCCGTTTATAGGTATTTTAACATGCTGTTTTGTTCGATGTTTCTAGAAATTAATTGTTATATGTTTGAGCGGAGGAGATGATCGCGATCCTTCTAAGACTGCAGTTAAAGCATCTTCGGCGGCTATTCTAGCAAGGATTTTGGTGACGAATACCAATTACCTTGCCCAATTAACGTCTGAACCATCTCTTTCAGTACTCCTTCAGCAGGCAGGCGTGCCAATCGAAGAAAATATACTTCTTTGTCTGGTTGACATATGGCTTGACAAGGTCAGTAGAGCTTCCACTCCATGAAGGATACTCTAGAAGACTATTGAGATCCTTAAAACCAAGTCATTTTAACTTGTATGCATATGTTCAGAAACATCTAAATTGCATTGTGTTACATGGATATGGGATCGAAATAAATTCTAGGTGCCAAATATAGATTCGACATCTATATCTCTCGACCTTATTACTCTTCAATCACAATCCATGATTCCATGTAAGGTCCTAAAATTTATTTTCTTCTGAAAGCAAAAGGTTCACTTGATTAAGTGAAGAAAATAAATAATATTGATACTGTTGCAGATTTTACATGCTGTAATATTTTGTGTTAAATTTATCAGTTTTGGGATAATCTTATTTTTGTAAGTTTAGCAGAAAATTATATAAGCCATGGACTAAAAACTATTTCTGTTTAGGTTTAGAAGATAAGTACGTTTTTGTTTTAGAGTTGTTTTGAATTATTTGGTCAATGTGCAATTGCAAAAAATGGTTTAAAGAGGGGCCATCATTTAAAATTAAGCGTATCCCAACAGAGAAGGATCCTGGTATGGTTGTTTAATATGGTTTTTTCTACAGCAATTCGCATTAAGTGGCTATACTTGAATCCATGGATTTGTGAGCTTCTTTGCAACATTGAATTTCTCATGCTCATCCTCCTCCTTAAGTGTGGTCACTATTCATGAAATTCAAAGAATTTTTTAGTGAAGCTGTATTAATCTCCTGGGATTGGGATCTGTATTTATACGAAGTGGTATTATGTCTTGCTAGTAAAGGTTCTTGATTAACTTGACTAATTGTGTTCCTAGTGAAGTTATATTTTTGGTTTACGGTAATTTTTTCTGTTAAAGATGAAGATCTAATATAATTTGTGGATTTACTGTTGCGTTACTATCATATAAATAGTTTTTATACATGGGTTGCACCCCCTTGGTGCTTTATTTATATAAGAAAAAGTATCAATGCCATCTATGGGTAATTCTCAGGATCCTAGGTTTTTTAACTTTAGAACTCACAGACTAATTTGTATGGTTTTGATATCTAATATACATTATGAGCTGATTGGACTTATGAACGGCAGTTATTCATACTGCTTTATGTTCTGTGTTTGACTGTTACTTATCACTATTTTTTCTCTCTAGTCATTAAGTAATTGATATGGTTTGATATTAAATGCATCTTTTATTGTCCATTCACTTGCGAGTTATTTATACATTCTCTCATGCCTGTTTCAGGTTCTTGGTCTAATTAACAATTATCATCACTTTTATATCTGTGCACAGGTAGATAATATATCTTCGATCCAGAGGAAGACATTTGGCTTAGCCCTTTCTATCATGCTGACATTAAGACTGCCTCAAGTTATTGACAAACTTGATCAGATCCTTAGGTGAGTACAACTCTGGAATTTGATTGAAATCTGAGTTTCGATAACTTTTGTTTGTGTACAGATGATTCTTTTTTACTTATGCAGCACATGTACGAGTGTTATTTTGGGTGGAAATGATGACTTAACAGAGGGAGAATCAAGGTCAGACTCATTATGATTTTAGTTTTCTTTGTTTTATATATTATTGGCGTATTTTTGGGATTCAACATCTACTATTTTCATTCTTAAGTTTTCTGATGGATGACAGTGGTGACAACATGAGCTCCAGCAGGTCCGATGGTGAGGGCCCCATTCAAAGTAAAGAGTTCAGGAGAAGACAAGTAAGAATTCATGAATGTACTCAAAACGGCAGTTTTTGTGAATGATAAATCTTTAATAAATTCTTTATGTTGCTTTTCTTCTTTCTTTTTAGATAAAGTTTTCAGACCCCATCAACCAGTTGTCGTTGGAAAATTCAGTGCGAGAAAATCTTCAAACATGTGTTGCCCTTCATGGGGAGTCCTTCAATTCTGCCATTGGTAGGATGCATCCCGCAGCACTGGCACAGGTGAAGCAGGCGTTGAAGATGCCATGATTCATTGTGATACTCTATCTTCTAATCAATCAGTTGTCTCATGTCGAAGGCACACCAGATTTTCTATTGTTTCCATATCTTAAAAGAAAATATACGGCAAGTTTTCTCAATCCTCAGTAACAACTATTCTGTTTGTGTTCTCTTTGTCTCTCCACAGGGGGAAGGGAGGGGGAGAGTTTGGTAAGGTATATGATGCATGTAGCTCCACCTCATTGGAGATGCAACACATACGTTTGTTTGAGGGGCTGTCAGTTATAATTTGCAGAGCAATACAACTGTCTATTCATTTAACATTTTTATTTTGAATATTTCGGTAAAATTGCACCATTGGTCCCCATAGTTTGGATCTTTGATCAAATTGGTCTATAGAATTTCAATTTGGTCAAACAAGTCCCCTCATTAACTTTTCCTTAGCTCGGTTAGTGGATTAAAATTCTTAACCACCTAGACAAAATGCAGCGGGAATTTTCCCGATTAAACCTCATGTGAGAATCACATGCCTAACCCAAAACCTAAACACGTAATAGAGAAGTGTTCTTCGTTGAACTTTACACCTCTATTAACGATGGGGTTAGGCACTCATTAACTTTTCCTTAGCTCGGTTAGTGGATTAAAATTCTTAGCCACCTAGACAAAATGCAGCGGGAATTTTCCCAAATAAACCTCATGTGAGAATCACATGCCTAACCCAAAACCTAAAAACATAATAGAGAAGTGTTCTTCGTTGAACTTTACACCTCTATTAACAATGGGGTTTTTGTTGATCATGTGATTTTCACGTGAAGCTTAAGCAGGAGAATTCTTGCTGCTTTTTATCCAAGTGGCTAAGAATTTTGGCCATGTCGCCATCCTAAGCGGTAGAACCTGTCAGAGCTAAGGGGTTAATTGGACCAAACTGAAACTTTGGGGACCAATTTAACCAAAAGGCCAAACTCTGGGGACAAATGATAACATTTAGCTGAGTATTTCATAATGATAGTTGCTGATTGATTTATACAATTTTACTTTAGCCTCCTAGTAATTTGAAGATTAATGATTATTACTTCCAGATCTCTCCCCTTCTCTTTCTTGGAAGTGCTTTTTTTTTATCAGCTAACATATTGCATGTACTTTTATTTGTTTGTCCAGGTGAAGTTTCTGCTTTTGTGGCTTGGGTTGGTGCTTCTTCATTCTTTGCATTTCTTTTGTAGCCGGTGCTATTTGGGTGGGCTGTTAATTTCATTTTTATCTTAAGTTTCTTTTGTATATGGCCCTTTTGGCAACAGGGAACTCTGTACATAGCTTGCTGCTCCTTTCATGTCTGAGCATTTTAAGCACATGGAGGGATCACAGCAATGAGTTTATAGGATTTGTCAGTACCGATGAATGAATTGAAATTTTACAGAATGGAAGGGGAGAAATATGAAATGAATATTGTGATTTTACAGAGTTTAAAATTTTCCCTTGTGGGTACCTGGTGACATTGACTAACATTTGCTCGTATGTAATTTCATGCAACTATACACTACTACAGAGATGATTCGATTTTGGAAGAAGTAAACTAGTTTTCTCAACCACTTTTAGAGTGTTTGATGGACGAGGGGAATGATTTTTATTCTTTGAGTGTGTTTGGTGGACAAAATGAAAAAAAGATGAGGTGTTTTATTTGGTTTTCATTTGTTCATATAATAGGATAAAATTATTTTAGTTTGAATAGTGGGATGAGATATTCTATCATCTCATTTATTTTTCTCGTCCGGTCAAGAAAATTTTAGATGGGGGGCACCCCAAATCAACACAGGCTTGTTTATACTTAATGGAGGAGTCTTAAAAGATTTGTTAAAGCTGCAAGCGCAAGCTAGTGAATTGCCTTATAGATTAAACAGGTTGCAACAACAAAATAGAACTTGGATTGAATTGCTTTGATTAAACAAAGTCTAGGGTCACACTGACAGAATCACAATAAGAGTGGTTTGTGAATTGTATGGACCGACTACAATGCTTGGAATCGAAAGAGAGCTTGAATACGAGTTAATAGTTGTAAAAATGTAAGTTATAGGCATGTATGTTTGATTGGATGTATGGAGATATAGTAAAGAATGTAGAGAAAGAGGAACATAACAATTTTAGAAGTAGTGAAAAGTAGAGAAAAAAAATGAGAAAAATATGTATCATAAATCTTTTCATTTAATTGATTGCAACGATGAATTTTTTATTTTATTTTATAAAAAGTAACATTTTTTTCTTTCACTATCCAACTGTCAATTTTAGAAGGATCCAGACATGTATACATGTATACGAAAAAAAATAATAAATAAAACTTTAATCCTCACTTTCCTCTCCAACCGTACAGTATAGAAACACGTCCAACTTAATTCTTTACTTTAATTCTTTTTTCGTCCCATTTCTCCTATCAATCGTAACGACAAAGAAGAAATAAAAAAGCAGGATTATCATGTAAACAGAAAAGATGAAAGGATAATTAAGCTTGTTATCTACCAGAACCAGATGAACGAACATATTTCTCATCCATGACTGACTGTCAATTGCAATCCCAATCTGACCAAAAACCAAATCCCTTCCATCCATCCACATGTCCAACATAATTCAATGAACTATGTAGATATAGCACGAATCCTTAAACTGCAGTTCAAAAGGAAAAAAACATCCATGACCCATGTATATGGCAAACTTTCTTAAGCTCTATGCTGCTGAAACATTGTCATCTTTCTTCTCTACTTCTGTACTTGCTTTCTCACCAGTAGTTTCTTTATCCTATTTGGCTGCAACTTTTACCTCTTCCTTTTCTTCTTTCCCATCAGTTTTACTATCTCCAACGCTCAACTTCCCAAAAGTCCAGCAGCAGCTGTGGCATCTTCGCTTACCTCTTTTTCCCCGAGTTTCAGCAACTTCTTGAACCATTTCCATGAAGGTTTTGCAATCCGAAGAAAGGGAGATTAAATAAGATGCATATGCTCCAAAATTGCAAGTGGCACAAACGCATAAATGTGTATAAAGACATCAGAAAGCACAAATTCATAAAAACAAGTTGATGATTTATTAAGAACATGTGATATAATGGAAAACAAAGATTAATATTGAGCTCGAGCACATGTCAAAAGCGTGTCGACTCAAAGATAAGAGTAAAAATTAAAAAACCAGAGAAACGCCATTTCATTTAACAAATACTTTTGACCTGTCTTCATGCAGCCTCATAGAACACTGCATGCTACATTCGCTGCAGTACAAAACCCATAATTAATATTGTGACACCATTTTGTTGGTATAATTCTTCATGTTTAGTGTTTGCACCTGATTTGAACCAGGTCATGGGTCCCAATCACACAGGTTGGGCGGCCAAAAGCGGACCCAACAGAAGTAGCTAACGAGCTGCCAAAAGCAAGGTCCAACAGGAATTAATAGAAAAGAGTACTTGGACCATTACAATCAGGGAAATGGTCAGGTGGAAGAAGCTCATTGGCCAACTAGAAAAAAGAGAGAAATTGGTTAAAACACACGATCATGAAGCTAAACTTGAGCCTGAGATGAAGAAGCTGGAAAATATATTAAAAATAGAGAATATCATATATCCTCTATATAAAGGGTATCCTAGAGAAAGTTTAAGGCACATTTATAATTCCAATATTATAACTAGAGCTAGGTGGAGAGCTTTAGGTATATTGAAAATTTTAGGTTGTGAGGTTGTTAGTGTAATAATTTTGTTTTTCCTAAAGTTGTTGTTAAGAATTAATAAAGTTGTGAGTTTGTTGGTGGCGTAGCCAAAGAGGTTGCCTAAAATTTGAGTAAGTGGATTTTAGAGGTAAAAAATCCCAACAAGTGGTATTAGAGCCTGGTTATCTATTTGAAGAAGCTGCCTGTTGCTATTTGTTGCATCTGCACCATCATGTCAACAGGTACACCCAAATTTGAGATTCATTTATTTAATGGAAGAAATAATTTTACTCTGTGGCAGAGTACAATTCAAGATCTTTTATTGCAACATGATATTGATCAGACTTTAGAGGACGAAAAACAAGAAGAAGTGATTGGTAGAAAGTACAATCGATTCAGAGGAAGACTGTGAGCATAATCAAGTTAGCTCTTGCTCTCGAGATCAAGTATACTATGTTGAAGAAAACTACACCCAAGAGTTTATGGGATAAGATCGAAAGCATCTATGCATCAAAGTCTTTGAACAACAGATTGTGTCTCAAGATGAACCTCTACTTTCTAAAGATGAAAGAAAGTACAAGTCTTCATGATCATTTGAATGAATTCAACAAACTAATGTCTTAATTGTTGAATGCAGAATAAACATTGAAGGATGAGGAGAACATATTGCTCTTATTATCATCTTTACCAAAATCTTACAAACCGTTGGTGCAAACATTGTTGGTTGGTAAGTCGACATTGAGCTTAGATGATGTGATCGTGCTCTTGCGTGAGAATGAGAGGTTGATGGGAAACGAAAGTTTGTCTAGTGGTAGTCAAGTGCTTACTGTAGAGAGTTATAATCAAGTTAAGAGTCAATGGAGAGTGAACAATTGCTCGAGGTGGAGATCTAAATCTAGGCATAGAGATGATAGTAATAAGGAGTGCTTCTATTGTGGAGAGGTAGGACACATACAATATTATTGTAAGTCCATGAATGATGATTTAAAAGAGTTGAGAAGGATGAGTGGGAAAAAGAGTCATGATGGAAAGAGTAGTGAAAGTGCTAATATCACTGAGGGAAGTGATGAAGAGGTATTAGCTATTGAGCACATTGAAGAAAAAATTCATGAGAGCAATATGGTGCCTACTTGATTCTGCATCCTCCATTCACATATTCAATAAAAAAATTACTTTGACTGTATGAAGGAACCTACCCATGTTAAAGTTGCTACCACATGTGAGAAACACAATGTAATTGATGGTGAAGGAAGTTTAAGGTTGAAGCTCCATGATGGAAATATAAAAACACTTAAGAAGGTAAAGTTTGCTTCCTTTCTCACTATAAATATCATCTCTTTGGGGGAGCATGATAAGATGGGATACACATGGACTACGGGCAATGGAGAGCTACAAGTTCTTAATGGATCAAATGTAGTGTTGAAGGCTACTATGAACAAGAAGGGCTTGTATGTGTTGGATGGGAAAGTTTTGGTTGGAAAATTAGGTGGAGAAAATATGGAAGGACCAAAAGGAAGGATCGCACCAACCATGAAGAAAGTTAGATTTGTTGATGAGGTGTGGAGAATTTAAGCCAAGGTGGAGATTTGTTAGGATTTTGGCTCAAATCCTCACAAGAAAGAATTCTAATGGGTTTGAAAAAAGTAGTTTCTTATTTTATAGTTGGTTGTTTTCGTAGGAGTAGTTCTAGTTTTCTATTAGATTGTTCCTTGTAAAAGGAGTAGTAGTAGTCTACTATGATGTTGTAGTTCTTTTCTTAATAGTATTAAGAAAATATTCTCAATATAAATGGGGTCTTGGAGAAGGTTTGAGACACAATCATAATTTCAATATTATAAATAGAGCTAGACGAAGAGCTTTGGGTGTATTGGAGATTTTGGGTTGTGAGGTTGTTAGTGTAATAATTTTATTTTTTCTAAAGTTGCTGTTAAGGATTAATAAAGTTGTGAGTTTGTTAGTGGCGTAGGCAAAGAAGTTGCCAAACCACGCTAAATTATTGTGTGCTTGATACTTATTTGTTTATTGCCTAAAATTTGAGTTGATGGATTTTAGAGGTAAAATTCCAATATATATATATATATATAAAATAAGCAACAAAAGAAGAAGACTTACCTATTCATATGAAGAAAGATGAAAGGAATTTATATTTTTAATAAAATAATATATATATATATATATATATATATATATATATATATATATATATATATATATATATATATATATATATATATATATGGCAAAAGAAGAATGTGGAGCCTTATATATTCATGTGAAGAATGATAATAGTATTATTTTTGTAATAAAAATTGATAATATAATATTAAAAAAAGGGACTGCTTTAAAAAGTCTGTGAAGCCATTAAAGGCTTCATTTTTACGTCAAAACATTTTCTTCATTTGGTTTCTCTTCCTTTCTTCAATTGTATTTCTCTCTAACCAAAAAAAAAAAAAAAATGGACATAAATTATCCCAAAGTTTTAGATAATTACAATTATCTAATTTCAATATCAAGATTTCATATCAATTGGGGGTAAGTTTTCAATAAGACTTATGTCTTAATTTTATGTTACAGAGAAAATTTTAGCTAAAGAATTGTTTGTTTAATATATTAAGATGTAACTTCAATTACAATTTTTTTTTTAATGGAATTGTATAACTAAACACATAACTAAATAAATATATTATTTAAATTAAGCTATGAGATAGTAAGATTGATAAGTATGCTCTGGTTAGATAGAGGTGAACCATTTCGTGGTGTCATTGAGAGGAGTGCAAAAGGCAAGGAAGTAATCCAAGATAGCGTTTAGTTGTTTGTGGTAAGTTCGACTTACTGTAAGTAAGTGAAAAGAATAAAAAAAATACATAAAACTTGAAATAAAATTTATTATGAGAAAATTGATGAATATGTTATAAATATGATTGATTTGATGTGATATATGTTATAAGCATAAAAATTGATAAATTAAAGAGAAAGATAACTCTTAATGACAGAAAGATTGAAAGTTTGAATTATATGAGAAGTTGATAAGATGTAAATTATATCTTTTAAAAAGAGAAATAAATTTCTTGAATTTATGTGATAAATAAACTGAGATTTTATGAAAAGAAAGTGATTTGATTAATATGATGATATGTTATGCCAGCTTATATGTGATTGTTCATATGCATTGCTGGGCCACGAGGGATGGAGTGTGTGGTCTCGTAGAAGACTAGAACTATGGGTGGTCTGGACATAAACATTTCGATATGTGGAGAGACGTCCCCAAAATTTGTACCAGAGACTGGTATGGATACCCAAAAATGGATGCCCATACTTGTGATAGTATGGATGAAATGTGATGTGATGAAATGTGAAAAAGAAAATGAAGTGATGTGGAAATGAAAAGAGTTGATTATGCATTCATGTTTATTTATTTATAATTAGTAAAATGTTGAGACATCTAAATGATTGTGAAATTTTGGTGAAATAAATGTGAATATCATTATGAGGTAATTATGATAAAAAAAGATGATGAAAATGATATTAGAAATGACATCTATAAGTTGATTGAAATATATGAGATTATATCATAAATGACATTTGTATGATAACTGAAATATATGAGAAATTTTGTGATATAAGAATTGATAAACAAATAAAAGCTTTTATTATCTATTTAAATTGTGATTAGAAGTATACAAATCGATTATTTCTAGTAAATTGAAATTCACTGAGCTTGTAAAGCCCACTCTCCATTATTTTAATCAAATTTCAAGTTGCGGGCAGGATTAGTAGATTCTTTGACTTGATTCAGAGTAAGTATTTAGGTAAGTCCTCATGGTTGACATCTTCAGACAAGAAAAGAAAAGAAAGGAAAGACAAAAGAAAGGAAAGAAAGAAAAAGAAAAGAGGAAAAAAAATATCTATAAAATATTGTATCAGTCATGCACATGTACATGCATTGATGCAAATGTTTGTATATTTTTGTAAGCACTGTAAATAAAAGAGTTGTATCTCATTTGTAAAGAGTTGGGATAGATGTTTGTAATTACTTTCAAGTTATAAATGCATTAGTTAAGTTATATAAGTCGTGCTTCATTCTCAAAAGTGACGATACCATCTTAGGTGGGCCCGCCCAGGATGAGTCATTACAATTTTGGTATCAAAGCTATAGGTTTTAATATGTTGTAGATTGCATAAAACTTAATAAAGTGGACATATAAAATAAATTATTTTGATGTACGTCTAAAGATACCGCATAAACGTGGTAGACATAATGTGAATATGATGGTAGAATCAAGAAATATAAGAATGGAATTAAAGATAGGTGAGAGAGGAGGATTATTAGCTAACATGATAGTGTAATCATCCATTGTAGAACATCTTTTAGAAATTCAAGGTAAAGATGAAGAGATAAGAAAGATTAAGCTGGAAGTACCGAGTGGAAAACAATCAGAATTTAGAATCAAAGATGATGGTATGGTAGTATTATGACATAGGATTTGTGTTCCCAATTGTAAACGTATATATTTCCTAATGTAAATAATATTAGGAAACTCTAGTTCTAATGTTAATAGGAAACTCTTATGTATACACTCTATAAATATAAGCTCCTATTACTGCAACATTAAGCAGTCAGTAAACACAAACCCTAATTTCTCTTTTAGTTTCTTCATGGCATCGTAGTAATAAGATCCTAAACCCTAACTCTTCTATTTTATATTAAACTCTAAATAATGGAAAATTTTCCTAACCCTACCTCTTTTCAACCCGGCCACACAGTTGCTGCTGCTGCCATATCGCCTCATCTTGTTGCCAGCGCTGCCACCCTACCTTTTCTTGTCGCCACTTACCCCAATCCTCCCACCAATACAAACCACCTTCTACTAGCCACAAATCAAAACCTATATATTTCGCCCACCATCACAGCCTCTACACCACAAAATCAGCTTGTCCACTCTCCTATGCCCACCATACCTCCACCTGCTTTTCCAAACCTACCCCTATTATCTACTCCTAGTATCACCCACCTAGTGAGTTTAAAATTAGACAACACTAACTATATCCTTTAGTGGTCTCAATTTCTACTGGTTTTCATCAGTTATGACCTACTTGGCTATGTTAATGGTTCCTCTCCCTGTCTCTCTCACCTAGTCCTAACCAGTGAATGTCAAACTGTTCTCAATCCTACCTACACCACTTGGGTTCAGACTGACTAGTGCCTCAGATCCTGGATTAACGATAATCTCACCTCTGACATCTTGCAAGATATCTATGATCTACGTACTTCCTAGGAAGTCTGGTTTGCACTGAACAAGGATATCTTGATCAGTTCAATGCCAATGAGTTTGTATATACATATACATTTATATATGATAAGATATGGGAATGTATAAGATTTCAGTATGGAAATTGCTTGATGTGTTCCATATTTGAAAGTTGTGATTTGTATAGTTGTAATGAAAAGGCTTGACGAATTGATGATGTGAATGATTGATGTTTGCTTGCTTGCGTAACATTTCTTCATGAATGCATCTTGCATAGTAAAAATTGTTTGATGGTATGTTATGAGGGGTGACTGATGAGTGAGGCCGGTAGATCTCTTCCCACAAGGGGTGTAAAGGTACCGAAATATATTAGACGTGTAGGACTCCGCTTAGATATGGGTGAAAGGGGATCCAGGGTTATATGATATGATGATTCAACGTATAGGTACATGGGGAGACGTCCCCATTATGATGAGATTGGCCCAGTGAGGGGCAGTGATAAGATTGTGCATTGCATTGCATCACATTGCATAAGATTTATATTTCATTGATATAGTGTGGTGGTTGGCCTATGAGGGGCATGATTGGTACTTGCCCCATGAGGGGCACGTGTTATATGATTAGCTCAGTGTAGAGGATGATTTATCTATTGTTGTGATTTGCAAGATGTAGTGATGATTGTTGCTCATAAGTGATTGATCTATTGTGTGTGGATGTGATTTGCATTACAAAAATTGAATAAACTAAGAATACTAGTATTGTGTGAAATGATTATTTCCTTCTGTGATAAGAAATAAGAAAAATAAATCTAAAGTTTATATATAAAATTTGTGTTAGAAATCACCTTGACAAGATGCCCAGGTGGTGATTTTCCAAACACTCAAGTCTAGAATGACTTGTAGAAAGAATTTCAGCAATCGAACACAAGAACAGAACATCAAAGAAAGAAAGAAGACAAGCAATTTGTTATCGAGGTTCAGCAATGTGCCTACGTCCCCGTGAGTTCCTCCAAACTCTCTGCACTATCTCAAATGGTTCTTACAAGTTATAACAATCCCCTTCAATGCTCTCTCTCTATACTACTCTATTTTCTTTACAACCAGCCCTCACTACAAAGAGTCCCTCTTGTGTTTATGTCTCTCACACAATTCTCCCTTGTATTACAATTGATCTCAAAGTGTGTCTTGTATGTGTTGTATTCTATATGTGAAAAATGAGGCTTGGGAACCCCTTTTATAGCCTTTCACTTCTTGGACATTCTTGTGAATCAATTTTCACCCTTTGATCATGATCTCCACTTAATCATAGCCCTTCATCACTTCCTAAGTGGTGCTGTGCATTTTAACCTTGCACTCACGCACTTAAAAGGGTCTTAAAATAGGCTGTCAGGCTGTCCATATGTGCAGCCCTTTGCCTAGCCCCTAGGCGCTCAACATGGGGCGCCATGGCGCTGGGCAGGGCACCTTTACACACCTTCTGGATGCCATAGTGCTGGTTGCTGGGCGCCATGGCGCTGATGCGGTCCTACAGCACACCATTCTGGACACCATGGTGATGGTTACTGGGCGCCATGGAACTGATGCGGTCCTACAGCACACCATTCTGGACGCCATGGTGCTGATGCTGGGCACCATGGCGCATGCTGATGCTGTGAGCACACTTCCCTGATTGTGTGCAGAAGTGCGCACACTAGTGGGCATGGCCTTCCCTTGCTCCAAATTAATGCACACTCATGTGTGCAGTCTTCTAACTTGCTGAACTCTGATACTCCCCCTTTGGTTTGGACTTTAACCATTTTTAAACCATGGTTGGACCTATTTGAACCTTAGACAAATAACAACAATCTCTACCTTTGTCTAAGTGTTCAAAAAACCTGAACCATTGTGCAGAAAGCTTCGGGATCCAAACTCATCTTGAGTCACCAATTAACCAACTCCAATCCTAAGTAATTCAAGGCAATGATTGAACTTACTTAGAGGTAGAACTTTAGTACCCAAGTCCGTAGGATTTTCTTCCATGGCAACCTTGTCCACATGGATGCATCCTTTCGTAACATTTTCCCAAATGAAATGATACCGAACATCCATATGCTTTGTCCTCTCATGGAACACTGGATTTTTACATAAGTGCAAGGCACTTTGACAATTCGAAAATAGCACAACCTGCTCATCCAGTACCTTCAACTCTTCAAGCAACCCTTTACACCACATAGCTTCCTTGATGGCCTCCGTAGCAGCTATGTACTCAGCCTCGGTTGTTGAGAGTGCTACCACTGGCTGCAACTGAGCCTTCTAACTTACACAACATCCATTTAAGTTGAAAAAATAAGGGGTAATCGATCTCCTTTTATCCCGGTCTGCTCCATAGTCAGATTCTGTAAACTCCTCAAGGCAGATGGTATTACCACTCTTCTCATATACCAGCCCTACTTTTGGGCTTCCCTTCAAATACCTCAGCAACCACTTCATCCCAAGCCAATGCTCCTTTCTGAGATTACTTATAAACCTGCTAAGAACACTCATTGTATGAGCAATGTCCGGTCTAGTGCTTACCATGGTGTACATAACAGAACCAACAACACTAGAGTAGGGGACTTTCTCTATTTCCTTCTTCTCCACCTCCGATCTTGGACATTGATCGCTGGAGACCTTGAAATGACCAGCAAAGGGAACATTCACTAGTTTGCTATATTCCATAGAGAATTTAGATATCATCTTCTCTATGTAGGAAGTTTGAGAGATCTTCAATCTGTTTCTCTCCCTTTCCCAGATGATACACATCCCAAGGATCTTTATTGCATGGCCAAGATCCTTCATCTCAAACTCCTCACTGAGTTGAGCCTTCAATTTATTTATCCTCTCCATGCTGCTCCCAACCAGCAACATGTCATCAACATAGATGAGAATGATCACCATCTCCTCAATCTTCTGCCCCTTATAGTACAAGCAAGAATCATAGTAGCTTATCATGAAACCCAAGTTGATTACAAAGGAATCAAACCTCTTATTCCATTGCCTAGGTAATTGCTTCAGGTCATAGAGAGATTTCTTTAATTTGCACACTAACTCTCCCTGCCTTCTTTCCTCATAGCCTTCGGGTTACCTCATGAAAATGGTATCATCGAGCTCTCCATGTAAGAACGCTGTCTTCACATTCATTTGCTCAATTTCCCAATCAAATTGGACCACCAATGCTAACACTATCCGGATCGTCTTGTACTTCACAACCGATGAGAAGATTTTGGTGAAATCTATGCCTTCTTTTTGTGTGAACCCCTTTGCCACCAGCCTAGCTTTATACCAGACTAGCTTTATACCAGACTTCATCCTCTGGAGTATTTCTTTCTTTGATCTTGTAGAGCCATCTACAATCCATCACTCTCTATTTTTCTGGTTTGGGCACCAGCTCCCAAGAATTATTCTTCATCAAAGAGTCCATTTCTTCCTCCATAGCCAGCTGCCACTTTGATGAATCCTTACACTCCATGGCATCCTTGTAAGTTTATGGTTCAACCTCTCCTTCTATCCAAGGAGCTGCTACATTCGCATCCACAAACCCATATCTCAAGGGTGGTCTAACCACTCTCCTTCCTTGGTCTCTTGTGAGCTGGTAGTTATTTACTGCATCAACCTCTTCTTATTCAGCCTCTTCTTGAGTTTCTTGAGCTTCTTGGCCTTCATCCAAGGGCTCTACCTGGTCCAAACCCTCTTGCCTCCTCTGCTCTACCTGAACCGAGTTCTCCTTGATGCGATGCTCCATAACTTCCGGTTTGGTCTGCTCACTAGCCCCTGCAGGGTTAGTTTTCTCCAAGTAAGGAAATAACAATTCATTAAAAATAACATCCCTACTTATAATTAGTTTCATGCCCTTATTTTCTAAGGACTACAACCTATATCCCTTAACCCCATCACCATATCCTAGAAATATACATTTTCTAGATCTTGGGCTAAGTTTATCCTCTTTTTGATGTGCATATGCAGCACAACCAAAAGTCCTAAGGTTGTTTAATTCAGGGGGTTTTACACTCCACATCTCAATGGGAGTCTTGAGCTCTAAAGCTCTAGAGGGTGATCTATTTATCAAGTATGCAGCTGTAGCCACAGCTTCTCCCCAAAAATATTTTGGTAACCCAGATCCTATTAACATGCACCTAACCTTCTCCATAAGAGGTCTATTCATTCTTTCAGCAACTCCATTTTGCTGGGGTGTTTTTACAACCGTCTTATGCCTTAGAATGCCATTTAATTCACAAAATTTATCAAAATCATTATTGCAAAATTCTAAGCCATTATCGGTTCGTAAAGCCTTAATTATCCTACCCGTTTGAGTTTCCAACAACTTCTTCCACACAACAAATTTATTCAAGGCATAAGATTTATTCCTAAGCAAATAAACCCACACTCTTCTTGAATAATCATCAATTAAAGACAGAAAGTAAAAGTTACCTCTCTATGTTGGTATCCTAGCTAGTCCCCAAAGGTCCGAATGAATGTAGTCAAGAATCCCTTTGGACTTGTGCACTCCGGTGTTGAAGCTGACCCTGTGTTGCTTCCCAAGAATGCAACTCTCATAGAAATCCAGTTTTTCTACTTTGTCACCACCAAGTAGACCTTCCTTGCTAAGCATTTGCAGGCCTTTTTCGTTTATGTGACCCAAGCGAGTGTGCCAAAGGGCTGCCTTGTCCATCTCAGCCATCAAGCTTGCTGCTTGATCATTGATTTCTGTCTCTCCGATCATCTCATAGAGTCCATCATTTCTTACTGCCTTGATCACTACCAAAGATCCCTTGGCCACTTTGATTTTTTCTCCCTCTACTTTGCATGTATACCCCATGGAATCCAGTTGCCCCAATGAGATCAAATTTCTCTTCAAATATGGAAGATACCTCACATTTCGCAGCAGCCTTGTGACTCCATCAAACATCCTCAATTGGATGTCTCCAATCCCTCTTACTTGGCAATAATTGTCATTCCCCAAGAAGACCCTTCCATCATTGATCTCCTTGAAATTCTTGAACCATTCCTTGTGAGGGCACATATGATAAGTACACCCAGAATCAAGAATCCACTTTCCACTGCCTTGCCTCCTGCTCACATTTTGAGCACACAATAAGCACATTATCTTGCTGTTCTCCTTTGGCAACCGAAGCCACTCCATTGTTGGTATGGCTTCTCCTCTCATCCCATATACTTTTCTTGCAATCTTTCTTGAAATGGCCCTTTTTGTTACAGTAGAAGCATCTCCTTCCTCCTCTAAGTCTTGTCTTGGAATGAGATCTCCCATGGTTCTACCCTTTACCTCTTGATTTCTGCCGGTAGTTGCCATGGTTGCTACTGCCATTCCGAGTTTTTGGCCTTCCTCTTAAGAATAGCCCATCACCACTTGATGTCTCCTTCATCTTGGCTTTAAAATCATGTGCCCTTATGGCATTGATCACAATCTCCTTTGTCAAAGTATCCCTTCCATACTCAATGGTATTAATCAAGTTATCAAAGCAATCAGGAAGAGAATTTAACAAAATAACAGCCAATTGTTCATCTGGAAAAATAATGCTACAGTTATTCAAATCTTGAACTAGCTTATTAAAGACATCAAGATTATCTTGCAACTCTTTACTAGGATCCATTTTAAAAGCAAAGATTCTTTTAAGAAGATAAATCTTGTTAGGAAGAGTTTTGGTAAGAAACAACTCATCTAGTTTCTTCCATATGGCAGTCGGATCCTCCGAGTCTTCTCACTCCCTTGTGACACTATCCGACATGTGCAATAAAATGGTGCTATAAGCCATCTTCTTCATCTCGGTCCGCTGGTCCTCCGTGACACTTGCTGGAAAAGCATCATCTTCTCCAATAGCTAAGTCCACTTTCTGTTGCATTAGAACCGCATTGATCTTCCGCTTCCACAGGGTAAAGTCTCATTTTCCATCAGACTTCTCTACACAAAAATTTGAAGCCATCTTTTGTGGACAAGATCCCAGATTTATGCACTACCCACAAATGCTTTCTTCAACCTCAAGAACACAGATTGAAGATGGATCTTAACACCATTCTTGAATCAACCTTCAAGAACACGACCAGATCTTGATCTTTACACCGTTCTTGAATCACCCAAGAATTTGATATTTGATTCTTGGAGTCTTGGCTCCGTCACCTTCTACTTCTTACTCCGATAACCAGCTGTGCAGCTCTGATACCACTGTTGGAAATCACCTTGACAAGATGCCCAGGTGGTGATCTTCCAAACACCCAAGTCTAGAATGACTTGTAAAAAGAATTTTAGCAATCGAATACAAGAACAGAACATCAAAGAAAGAAAGAAGACAAGCAATTTGTTATCGAGGTTCGACAATGTGCCTACGTCCCCGTGAGCTCCTCCGAACTCTCTGCACTAGCTCAAATGGTTCTTACAAGTTACAACAATCCCCTTCAAGAAGCTCAAGTTCTTGAAGAAACCAAGAAGAGAAGAAAGAAGATTACAATGCTCTCTCTCTATACTACTCTCTCTTCTTTACAACTAGCCCTCACTACAAAGAGTCCCTCTTGTGTTCATGTCTCTCACATAATTCTCTCTTGTATTACAATTGATCTTAAAGTGTGTCTTATATGTGTTGTATTCTATGTGTAAAATGAGGCTTGGGAACCCCTTTTATAGCCTTTCACTTCTTGGACATTCTTGTGAATCAATTTTCACCCTTTGATCATGATCTACACTTAATCATAGCCCTTCATCACTTCCCAAGTGGTACTGTGCATTTTAACCTTGCACTCACACACTTAAAAGGGTCTTAAAATAGGCTGTCCATGTGTGCAGCCCTTTGCCTTGCGCCTAGGCGCTCAACAAGGGGCGCCATGGTGCTGGGCAGGGCACCTTTGCACACCTTCTAGACGCCATGGTGCTGGTTGCTGGGCGCCATGGCGCTGATGCGGTTCTACAGCACACCATTTTGGATGCCATGGTGCTGGTTACTGGGCACCATGGTGTTGATGCAGTCCTACAGCACACCATTCTGGACGCCATGGTGCTGATGCTAGGCGCCATGGCGCATGCTGATGCTGCTGCTGTGCGCACACTTCCCTGATTGTGTGCAGAAGTGCGCACACTAGTGCAGATGGCCTTTCCTTGCTCCAAATTGATGCACACATATGTGTGCAGTCTTCTAACTTGCTAAACTATGATATTCCACCTTTGGTTTAGACTTTAACCATTTTTAAACCATGGTTGGACCTGTTTGAACCTTAGACAAATAACAACAAGTTTTATTATATAATTATAATTACATAACGACCCATATAATAAAATTGGCAATTTATGAATTACTTTTTAAGCGATTGTTTCTAGTAAGTTCTTTACTCACTGAGCTTTTTAGCTTATCCATTTATTTTTACTAATATTTCAAGGAAATACCAGAAGACTTATAATCAGAGTTGAAAGAAGACCTTAGTAAGGTCCTCGTCCATAGCATCCTCACCTCTTGGGTTTCTTTGAAAGTTCAAGTTTTTGTCTTAGTCTAGTTTTGTAAAAGTGTACTTTAGGGGTAAATCGAGAAAACTTTCCCTTTTCTTTGGTTTTTTTTGGTAAGGTATTAAGAGTTAATGTATTGTATTGAGAATTGTCCTTGTATTAAGGTAATATGTATGTATAGACTTGAATTGATTGAAAAAGGAATGTTGTTGATTTGTATGATTTGTAGGGCCCACTCGAGATGAGTTGTTACATTTTTGGTATTAGAGCTTTAGGTTTAAAGTTTTGTAGACTTAGTTGCATTGTGCGTGATGAATGGGGTGGTTATAGAAGGTCCGTTGTGTAGAGTTATAGAGGATGCTGTTTTGGGTTTGAAACTGTTGAAAATCATCTTAAGAATCCTAAGTTGTGACCTTCAAACACCCAAATCTAGAATGATTTGGACCAAGACAAGAATCAAACCACAAAAGAGAAAACACAAGCAATTGTTATCGAGGTTCGGCAAATTGCCTACGTCCCCGTGGGCTCCTCTGAGCTCTTTGCACTAAATAAATAGAGTTCTTACAATTACAGCAACATCTATTCAAGAACCATGTGTTCTTGATGAATGAGAGAAGAAAAAAGAAAGAGATAAGAACTAAGTGTTTCCCTGGACTTTTCCCCAAGAAAATTCCAATTACAAAGCCCTAAAACCCTAATCTTTCTTACACTCTCTCACTAGAACAACCTCTGAAGATTTGAGAGCCTTTCTCTCTAAATAACCAGTTGATAAGTGCTTAAATATTTTTATTTAAGCCCCTTAATTTACATTTGTTAAGCTCTTAGTTTGCGTATTTTATGCTATTTTACTTCCTTTCTGTGTTTTATGGGTTTTTATAGGTTCTTGGAGAAAAGGAAGCATTTTGGAGCTCAAAGAGCAAATCTGGAAAATCTTTCAGTTGCTTAGTGCGATTGAGCGCACCAGCGCCCAGCACCCAAGCCAGGATCGAGCGCAATCTGCGCTCGCACACAAGAAGAAGGCTGCACTTGAGCGCAAAAAGAGCTGCGATCGAGCGCACACGTACGACAGTGAACAGTAAAAGCGACATAACTTGTTTTGGAAATAATGGTTCTGGTCCTGGTTTAGAAATTAAGGTTTCCAAGTGTCCTTAGAACCCTATAAATAGACTTGTAAAACACAAAAACAGTATCTTCCTTTTAGTTTAGTTTTTGTTCGGTGAGATCGGAAAAGGAAACTATGGAGGAGAATTGACGACTCTTCTCTCGGGTTTCTTCTTTCCTATATTTTTATTATGTGTACTTAAACTTTTAGTAAGGACTTGGTTGAAGCCTTGATTATTTTACTAAATAAATTCAGTATTGGCGCCTTTGCGATATTTACATTGTGTTGCTTAACTTGATTAATACATGTTTTTATTTAAATTCCTCATATGTATGTGTCTGATCAATGTATACATGTGGTATGGATTAGTTAGTTGAATCAATTTGGATAACCAAGTCCTAGGTTTAACATTAGTAATAAAAGATATCCACGCCAGATTCTTAGTTTAATCAACATGGGAAACTGGGAGTAGATACCATACCCTAGGTCCTATGTGGTTGTCGATTTCCATAGGTCCAATGCTCTCTTAAGGAACAACTCAGTAGATACCATGCTGAATCCCTTAAGAAAGAAAAGAGTTAGAGTAGATACCATGCCTAACTCGTTGCTTAGGGAGATCAATAGCTTAAGGTGTAGATACCATGCCCTTAGGTTGACAAGCATTAGGTATTCATGACATGAGTAAAGCATTGGCATACTGTTTTGTTGTGGTAGTATGATTAGTGGTAGATATCAAGTCCCTACGCCTTTATCTTTATTAAATTCCAACTAAATATTTGTTTCTCTTATTTTTATTTTATTATTGCGAAACAAATTCTAAATCAAAATTTACCAATCCCTGTGGAGATGATCTTGCATTCGCACACTACATTACTAAGTTGACCTTGTGCACTTGCAAGTAAAAAAAGTTCGGTTATTTGCTTATTAATTTATGTAGATAAACACACAACAAGTTTTTGGCGCCGTTGCCGGGGATTGTGCTAAATTTATTTTTGGAATTATTTTCGTTAGTTTATTTTATTCTGTTCCGTTTTATTTTTATTTTTTCAGATTTATTCCTTCTTTTCATTTTCTGTTTTTGTTCAGGTGTGTAGAGGAGGAGTTTCTGTTCTCATTGCGATCGAGCGCACTCCTTGGTGCGATCGAGTGCAATCCCAGTGCAATCGAGCGCTGTTCTTGGTGCGTTAGAGCGCAAAAGCTCCAGAGAGTATCTGAGAAGCAGTACTGAAACTGCTACACTGAAGCTTTCCAACTAATTCATTCGAAGGAGAAGCACCAATGGCGGAAGCTAGTTATGCTTATCTAGCTGCTATGGAGAGGAAGCTAGATATGTTTATAAAAGCCATGACTGCTCAAAATATCTCACCAAGTCCACAAGCCAAACAACTCTAGGTATGTGCTATATGTTCTCGTTTTGATCACACTACTGACACTTGCCTTTTGTATTCATCTGCAGATCAAGAGCAAGCAAATCATGTGGGACCGAACAACTAAAATATATATGCAAGTACCTATAATCCTGGATGGCAGACTCACCCCAGCTTCTCATGGAACAACGATCAAATTTTCCTTAAACTTTCAAGGGCAACAAAGGAACTCCCAACAAGCAGCCCACTCAGTTCCCGAATCAAAGAAAAACGACCTAGAGAGTCTTGTGATGCAGTTGGCAACTCAGCAACAACAATTGATGACCTCACAAGATCAGTTTATGGCAGAGGAAAGGCAATTTCGGATTGAGATAAGACAAACCACTGCAAGGCATGAACAAGCCATTTAAAGATTGGAAGTACAAGTGGGGCAATTGGCTAAAGAGCTGAGTGAACAACAGTAAGGTGTTACTGAGCAAGTTTTTCACGTCCATCACATTGATCTATTGGAGACCACCCTCACCCATTGTTTCAAAGGATCAGATGTGGAGCCAAAATATGAGGATGTTACTGATGACATCATTGAAATTGTGCACCTTCTTGAGGCCCCTCCAAAGCATCCAAGTAAGTACACCGATCCATTTGACACTCTTGTGCTTTCTAATACTACTTTTTTCCCTTTTATTGTCCAGGCACCAAATTTGGAGTTGAAGCAATTGCCGAAGTATTTGACTTATGCTTATATGGGAGAGAATAAGACACTACCTATGGTAGTTGATGCCAATCTTAGTTTTGGGGAAGAATAAGGCTTGGTCCGGCTGAAGATGTTAAACTTAGCGCTCATGGGAGACAGCCCATAACTTATCCTTTTATTTTTATTATTTTATGTATTTATTGTTATTTATTTATTTTTAGTTCTTCTTGTTTTCCCGTATTACGTTAGATTTTCTTTTTTAGGGACAATGTGTGCATCCGTTCAAGTTTGAGGGTATGCTATGAGCCATACCGACCTAGCTAGTTCTCTATCTCCCAGGTCAGATCTTTCCATGTTATTCACACATTGGGGACAATGTATAATTTAAGTTTGGGGGTATGAGAGACACATTCACACACATTGTCCCAGTTTTTTTTAGATAAATACACATTCATATTTAATGAAATTTTTTTTTGGTTATTTACAACAAATATTATGATAAACCTTCATTAGTAATCTGAAAATCCAAAACGCATAGTCTAGTAATAAGAATTTTAAAAGTTAGTTACCAACCTCAAGGCACTTAAGAATTCACGAGTTTGATCCAGATCTGACACGAGCACATTAGCACGCATTTGTGTGGGGTATGACATGTAATTTTAATATATATGTTTCCATGACTTAACTGTAATCAAATAACTTGTTAGATAAACACTTTGGCATAGCTAAATAAAGAGAAAAATGTCCATCATGCAAAAAGAGAAAATAAAATGCTCCTAATGATCATTAAATAAAATTTCTACTAAGTAACTAGACATCTTGCCTAAGTAAGCAGTGAGTGTTCACGTCAAAAGGTGGGAATTTTTGCTTGGAAGCATTAAGAACAGTGAGTGTTTCGTAGCCTTTTTGACTCGAGATAATAAGTCCTTAGGGGTGTCTTCACACCTAATGCCCTAGAACCATCTGGTTTGAGAGTCATTGGCTAAACAGTCGCTACAAGGGTCAATTAGAAAGCTTAATGGAACTCAACATGGCAAAGATCTCATGATGAAAGAAAAAGAAAGAAGTAAAAACTATGCCATTTTTGTTTCGTCTAACAAGGAATTCGATGAAGGTTTGGACACCGAAACACTATACATTAGAAATATTTGGAAGTTCCATCTTTTATGTGCTAATCCACCACATACACTAAGTCAACTTGTGATGCCTTAAACTAGGCTTGTGTAAGTAACATGAACTTTCAAAATCCTTATACATTGCAAAAATGTGTTTTTATTATAAGCTTACTCATGAACTATCATCATGGTTTTCTATGCAACCCAAGTTTTTAAATAAAACATGAATACTGAATTTATCTTTGTTGTTTTTCATTTAGTTTTAGTTTTGTATTGCTAAGTGACTAGAAATATGTAAGTTTTGGGGGTGTGATAAGTGCTTAAATATTAATATTTAAACCCCTTAATTTACATTTGTTAAGCTCTTAGTTTGCATATTTTATGCTATTTTACTTCCTTTCTGTGTTTTCTGGGTTTTTATAGGTTCTTGGAGAAAATGAAGCAGTTTGGAGCTCAAAGAGCAAATCTGGAAAATCTGTCAGTTGGTTAGTGTGATCGAGTGCACCAGCGCCCAGCGTCCAAGCCAGGATCAAGAGCAATCTACACTCGCACACAAAAAAAAGGCTGCGCTCGAGCACAAAAGGAGCTGCGATCGAGCGCACACGTATGACAGTGAACAATAAAAACGGCAGAACCTGTTTTAGAAATAATGGTTCGGGTCTTGTTTTGGAAATTAGGGTTTCCAAGTGTCCTTAGAACCCTATAAATAGACTTGTAAAACACAAAAATAGTATCTTCCTTTTAGTTTAGTTTTTGTTCGGGGAGATCAGAGAAGGAAACTGTGGAGGAGAATTGACGACTCTTCTCTCAGGTTTTTTTTTCTTTTGTTTTTATCGTGTGTACTTAAACTTTTAGTAAGGGCTTGGTTGAAGCCCTGATTATGTTTACTAAATAAATTTAGTATTGGCACCTTTGCGATATTTATGTTGTGTTGCTTAACTTGATTAATACCTATTTTTATTTAAATTCCTAATATGTGTGTGTCTAATCAACGTATGCATGTGGTATAGATTAGTTAGTTGAATCGATTTGGATGACCGAGTCCTGGGTTTAACATTAGTAACCAAAGATATCCACACCGGATTCTTGGGTTAATCAACATGGAAAACCGCGAGTAGATACCATACCCTAGGTCCTATGTGGTTGTCGATTTCCATAGGTCCTATGCTCTCTTAAGGAATAACTCAGTAGATACCATGCTGAATCCCTTAAGAAAGAAAAGAGTTAGACTAGATACCATGCCTAACTCATTGCTTAGGGAGATCAATAGCTTAAGGAGTAGATACCATGCCCCTAGGTTGACAAACATTAGGTATTCATGACATGAGTAAAGCATTGGCATACTGTTTTGTTGTGGTAGCATGATTAGTGGTGGATATCAAGTCCCTACGCCTTTATCTTTATTAAATTCCAACTCCATATTTATTTCTCTTATTTTTATTTTATTATTGCGAAACAAATTCTAAATCAAAATTTATCCAATCCCTGTGGAGATGATCTTGCATTCGCACACTATACTACTAAGTTGACCTTGTGCACTTGAAAGTAAAACAAGTTCGGTTATTTGCTTATTAATTTAGGTAGATAAACGCACAAGTTTTTGGTGCCGTTGCCGAGGATTGTGCTAAATTTCTTTTTGGAATTATTTTCGTTAGTTTTATTTTATTCAGTTCCGTTTTATTTTTATTTTTTCAGATTTATTCCTTCTTTTCGTTTTCTGTTTTTGCTCAGGTGTGCAGAGGAGGAGTTTCTGTTCTCATTGCGATCGAGCACACTCCTTGGTGCGATCAAGCACACTCCTTGGTGCAATCGAGCGCAATCCCAGTGCGATCGAGCATTGTTCTTGGTGCACTCGAGCGCAAAAGCTCCAGAAAGTACCCGAGAAGCAGTACTGAAACTGCTACACTGAAGCTTTTCAACTAATTCATTCGAAGAAGAAGCACCAATGGCGGAAGCTAGTTATGCTTATCTAGCTGCTATGGAGAGGAAGCTAGATTTTCTTATAAAAGCCATGACTACTCAAAACATCTCACCTAGTCCACGAGCCAAACAACTCGAGGTATGTGCTATATGTTCTTGTTTTGATTACACTACTGACACTTGCCCTTTGTATTCACACGCAGATTAAGAGCAAGCAAATCATGTGAGACTGAAAAACTACAATATATATGCAAATACCTATAATCTTGGATGGCAGACTCACCCCAACTTCTCATGGAGCAACGACCAAAATTCCTTAAACTTTCATGGGCAACAAAGGAACTCCCAACAAGCAGCCCACTCAGTTCCCGAATCAAAGAAAAGCGACCTAGAGAGTCTTGTGATGCAGTTGGCAACTCAGCAACAACAATTGATGACTTCACAAGATTAGTTTATGGCAGAGGAAAGGCAATTTCGGACTGAGATAAGACAAACCACTACAAGGCATGAACAAGCCATTCAAAGATTGGAAGTACAAGTGGGGCAATTGGCTAAAGAGTTGAGTGAACAACAGCAAGGTGTTGCTGAGTAAGTTTTTCACGTCCATTATATTGATCCATTAGAGACCACCCTTACCCATTGTTTCAAAGGATCAGATGTGGAGCCAAAATATTAGGATGTTACTGATGACATCATTGAAATTGTGCACCTTCTTGAGGCCTCTCCAAAGCATCCAAGTAAGTACACCGATCCATTTGATACTCTTGTGCCTTCTAATACTACTTTTTTCCCTTTTGTTATCCAGGCACCAAATTTGGAGTTGAAACAATTGCCGAAGTATTTGACTTATGCTTATATGGGAGAGAATAAGACACTACCTGTGCTAGTTGCTGCCAATCTTAGTTTTAGGGAAGAATAAGGCTTGGTCCGGCTGAAGATGTTAAACTTAGCACTTATGGGAGGCACTCCATAGCTTATCCTTTTATTTTTATTGTTTTACATATTTATTGTTATTTATTTATTTTTAGTTCTTCTTGTTTTCCCGTATTATGTTAGTTTTTCTTTTTTAGGGACAATGTGTGCATCCATTCAAGTTTGAGGGTATGCTATGAGCCATGCCGACCTAGTTAGTTCCCCATCTCCCAGGTAAGATCTTTCCATGTTATTCACATATTGGGGACAACGTGTAATTTAAGTTTGGGGGTATGAGAGACACATTCACACACTTTGTCCCATTTTTTTATAGATAAATACACATTTATATTTAATGAATTTTTTTTGGTTGTTTACAACAAATATTATGATAAAACTGCATTAGTAATCTTAAAATCTAGAACACAGAGTCTAGTAATAGGAATTTTAAAAGTTAGTTACCAACCTCAAGGCACTTAAGAATTCAAGAGTTTGATCCAGATCTGACACGAGCACATTAGCATGCATTTGTGCGGGGTATGACATGTACTTTTAATATATATGTTTCCATGACTTAACCGTAATCTAATAACTTGTTAGATAAACACTTTGGCATAGATAAATAAAGAGAAAAATGTCTATCATTGAAAAAGAGAAACTAAAATGCTCCTAATGATCATTAAATAAAATTTTCGCTGAGTAACTGGACCTCTTTTCTCAGTAAGCATTGAATGTTCACGTCAAAAGGTGGGGATTAAGCATTTAATGATCATAAAAATTTCTGTTGAGTAACTGGACCTCTTGCCTCAGTAAGCAGTGAGGGTTAATGTCAGAAGGTGAGAATTTTTGCTTGGAAGCATTAAGACCTGTTAGTTTCGTAGTCTTTTTGACTCGAGATAATAAGTACTTAGGGGTGTCTTCACACCTAATTCCCTATAACCATCTAGTTTGGGAGTCACTGGCTAAACACTCGCTACAAGGGTCAATTAGAAAGCTTAATAGAACTCAACATAGCGAAGATCTCATGATGAAAGAAAAAGAAAAGAAGTAAAAACTATGCCATTTTTGTTTCGTCTAACAAGGAATTCGATGAAGGTTTGGACACCGAAACACTATACATCAGAAATATTTGGAAGTTCCGTCTTTTCTGTGCTAATCCACCAAATACACTAAATCAACTTGTGATGCCTTAAACTAGCCTTGTGTAAGTAACATGAACTTTTAAAATCCTTATTCATTGCAAAAATGTGTTTTTATTATAAGCTTACTCATGAACTATCATCATGGTTTTCTGTGCAACCCAAGTTTTTAAATAAAACATGAATGCTGAATTTATCTTTGTTGTTTTTCATTTAGTTTTAGTTTCGTATTGCTAAGGGACTAGCAATATGTAAGTTTGGGAGTGTGATAAGTGCTTAAATATTCATATTTAAGCTCCTTAATTTACATTTGTTAAGCTCTTAGTTTGCATATTTTATGCTATTTTACTTCCTTTCTGTGTTTTATGGGTTTTTATAGGTTCTTGGAGAAAAGGAAGCATTTTGGAGCTCAAAGAGCAAATCTGGAAAATCTATCAGTTGCTTAGTGTGATCGAGCGCAGAGGATCTGCGATCGAGCGCACCAGTGACCAGTGCCCAGCGCGCAAGCCAGGATCGAGCGCAATATGCGCTCGCACACAAGAAGAAGGCTGCGCTCGAGCGTAAAAGGAGCTGCGATCGAGCGCAAACGTACGACAGTGAACAATAAAAATGACAAAACCTGTTTTGGAAATAATGGTTCGGGTCCTGTTTTGGAAATTAGGGTTTCTAAGTGTCCTTAGAACCCTATAAATAGACTTGTAAAACACTGAAACAGTATCTTCCTTTTAGTTTAGTTTTTGTTCGGGGAGATCGGAGAAGGAAACTGTGGAGGAGAATTGACGACTCTTCTCTCGGGTTTCTTCTTTCCATTATTTTTATTATGTGTACTTAAACTTTTAGTAAGGACTTGGTTGAAGCCCTGATTATGTTTACTAAATAAATTCAGTATTAGCACCTTTGTGATATTTACGTTGTGTTGCTTAACTTGATTAATACCTGTTTTTATTTAAATTCCTCATATATGTGTGTTTGATCAACGTATGTATGTGGTATGGATTAGTTAGTTGAATCAATTTGGATAACCGAGTCTTGGGTTTAACATTAGTAACAAAAGATATCCACGCCGGATTCTTCGGTTAATCAACATGGAAAACCGGGAGTAGATACCATACCCTAGGTCCTATATGGTTGTCGATTTTCATAGGTCCTATGCTCTCTTAAGGAACAACTCAGTAGATACCATGCTGAATCCCTTAAGAAAGAAAAGAGTTAGAGTAGATACCATGCCTAACTCGTTGCTTAGGGAGATCAATAGCTTAAGGAGTAGATACCATGCCCCTAGGTTGACAAACATTAGGTATTCATGACATGAGTAAAGCATTGGCATACTGTTTTGTTATGGTAGCATGATTAGTGGTGGATATCAAGTCCCTACGCCTTTATCTTTATTAAATTCCAACTCCATATTTATTTCTCTTATTTTTATTTTATTATTGCGAAACTAATTCTAAATCAAAATTTACCAATCCCTGTGGAGATGATCTTGCATTTGCACACTATACTACTAAGTTGACCTTGTACACTTGCAAGTAAAACAAGTTTAGTTATTTGCTTATTAATTTAGGTAGATAAATGCACAACACCAGCCAATCTTGGAATGAGAAGAACACTTGCGCATTTGATCCTTGGATCTTCTTTATTGCTTCTATATCACCCTTTATATAGAGTAATAACTACCATAACTAACTTGAAACCAATCTCAACCCTTAGATCTTGAGAACCAAACAATCATGGCCCTCTAAGTGGTCTAAGTGAACTTGTGCATTTCAACCAAAACCAAAGCACTGCTGAAGGAGGCCAAAATCAAGTATCAGGTATGCTTCGTGCCACGGCGCGAAACAGGGTGTGCCAGGGCGCGCTCTAGGATGATGAGCTTCCACTCTCGGGAGGCCGAGGTGCGGGTGGTCTGTGCCTCGGTGCACAGGTCCATGCCTAGGCACGCAAATCTTGTGCCTAGGCACAGAGGTCCGTGCCGCGGCGTACAAAGGTTGAGCCGCAGTGCCAAATACTGCTGAAGCTGAAATCTCCAATCTTTAATTCTTAGACAAAAAACCCAACAAAATCTACCTTTGTCTAAGTAATTAAACATAAACCAATTGTGCAGAGAACTCAGGATCCAAACTCAACATAAGTCACCACATCATCCGATTCCAATTCTAAGAAGTTCAAGGCAATGATTGAACTTGCTAAGAGTTAGAACTTTTGTGCCTAAATCTATAGGATTTTCTTCCGTTGCCACTTTGTCCACATGAATGCTTCCTTCCTTAACCTTTTCCCGAATGAAATGATACCGAACATCCATGTGCGTAGTTCTCTCATGGAACACCGAATTCTTACATAAATGCAACGCACTTTGGCTATCCGAATACACCATCACCTGCTCTTTTAGGACCTTTAACTCTTCCACATACTCTCAACAACCGAAGCAGAGTGTATAGCAGCAATGGAAGCTATTAAGGAGGCTATGTGGTGTAAAGGGTTGTTTACACCACATGCTCTAAATCTGCTATACACTCTGCTTCGGTTGTTTACACCACATAGCCTCTTTAATAGCTTCCGTTGCTGCTATACACTCTACTTCGGTTGTTGAGAGTGCTACCATCGGCTGCAACTGAGCCTTCTAACTTATACGACATCCATTTAAGTTGAAGATATATGAGGTAATCGATCTTCTCTTTTCCCGATCTGCTCCATAGTCTGAATCAGCATAACCTTCTAACCAGATAGACTTAACCCTCTTCTCATAAACAAGCCCCATATCTGAGCTTCCCTTCAAATACCTCAGCAACCACTTCATCCCAAGCCAATGCTCTTTTTCAGGATTACTCATAAACCTGCTGAGAACACTAATGGCATGAGAAATGTCGAGTCTAGTGCTTACCATCATGAACATGATTGATCCAACCGCACTAGAGTAAAGGACCTTTTCCATTTCCTTCTTCTCCTCATCCGACCTAGGGCATTGATCGCTGGAGAACTTGAAATGACCAGCAAAGAGAATCGTTACTGGTTTACTATCTTCCATAAAGAACTTAGACACCATCTTTTCTATGTAAGAAGTTTGAGAAACCTTCAACCTGTTTCTCTCCCTTTCCCGGATTATACTAATCCTAAGGATCTTTTGAGCATGACCAAGATCCGTCATCTCAAACTCTGAACTGAGTTGAGACTTCAACCTTTCTATCCTCTCCTTGCTGCTACCAACCAATAGTATATCATCAACATAGATGAGAATAATCACCATTTCCTCCACCTTGTGACCTTTGTAGTATAAGCACGAATCATAGTAGCTCCTCATGAAACCCAAGCTAGTTACAAAGGAATCGATCCTCTTATTCTATTACCGAGGTGATTGCTTCAGGCCATAGAGAATTTCTTCAATTTGCACACCAAATCCCCTTACCTTCTTTCCTCATATCCTTCGGGTTGTCTCATGTAGATGGTCTCATCAAGCTCTCCATGTAAGAACATTGTCTTCACATCCATTTGCTCAATCTCCCAATTAAATTGGACCACCATAGCTAACACTATCCTTATCATCTTGTATTTCACAATTGGTGAGAAAATTTCTATGAAATCTATGCCTTCTCTTTCTGTGAACCCCTTTGCTACTATCCTAGCCTTATACCGGACTTTATCCCCTGGAGTATTTCCTTCTTTGATCTTGTAAATCCACTTACAATCCACAACTCTCTGTTTTTCTGGTTTAGGCACCAATTCCCAAGAGTTGTTCTTCCTCAAAGAATGCATTTCCTCCTCCATTGCTAGCTTCTATCTTGACGAATCCTTACATCCTATGACATCAATGTAAGTTTTTGGTTCATAGTTGATTATCCCTCTTTCGGAATAAGGAGCTGCTGCATTAGCATCCGCAAAACCATATCTCAAAGGTGGTCTGATTTGCCTCCTTTTTTGGTCTCTTGTGAGCTGATAATCATTCCGATTTGCTGCATTGTCTCCTTCTAGTTCAGCCTCCTCTTGAGTGTCTTGAGCTTGGCCTTCATCAATGGGCTCTACCTGATCCGAACTTTCTTGCTTTTCTTGCTCTACCTGAATCGAATTTTCTTTGATGCTATGCTCCACATAAACCGGGCTGGTTTTCTCACTTTCCCCTACAGGGTTAGTTTTCCCCAAATAAGGAAATAATAGCTCATTAAATATGACATCCCTACTTATTATGAGTTTAGTTCCTTTTGGCTCTAAGGAAAATAACCTATACCCCTTAACCCCTTCACCATATCCTAGAAACACACACTTTCTAGATCTTGGGCTAAGTTTATCATCCTTTTGATGTGCAAACGCAGCACATCCAAAAGTCCTATGGTTGCTTAACTTAGGGGGTTTTGCACTCCAGATCTCCTCGGGAGTCTTAAGGTCCAAAGCTCTAGAGGGTGATCTATTAACCAAATATGCAGTAGTAGACACAGCTTCTCCCCAAAAACACTTAGGTAAACCGGAGCCAATAATCATGCACCTAACCTTGTCCAAAAGGGTCCTATTCCTCCTCTCACCATTTTGCTGAGGGCTTTTCACAACCGTTCTATGTCTTAGAATCCCATTTAACTCACAAAATTTGTCAAATTCCTTATTACAAAATTCTAAGCCATTATCGATTATCAAAACCTTAACTACCTTGCCCGTTTGAGTTTCTTGCAACTTTTTCCACACTACAAACTTATTTAAAGCATCTGATTTATTTTTAAACAAATAAACCCAACCTTTCTACAATAGTCATCAACCAAAGAAAGAAAGTAAAGATTACCTCATTGTGTTGGTGTTCTTGCTGGTCCCCAAAGATCGGCATGAATGTAGTTAAGAATACCCTTTGATTTGTGCACTCCGGTGTTGAAGCTAACCCAATCTTACTTCCCAAGAACACAACTCTCGTAGAAATTAAGTTTTTCTACCTTGTCACCATCAAGTAACCATCCTTGCTGAGAACTTGCAGCCTCTTTTCGCTCATATGTCCCAAGTGATTGTGCCAAAGAACCACCTTATTAATCTTAGCCATCAAACTTACTGCTTGATCTTGATGTCCGTCTCTCCAATCATCTCATAGAGACCATCCTTTATCGCTGCTTTGATCACCACCAAGGCTCCCTTGGTTATCTTGATCTTTCCTCCCTCTGCTTTGTATGTGTACCAAATGGAATCTAGCTGCCCTAATAAGATCATATTTCTTATCAAATCTGGAAGATATCTCACATTCTATAGCAGCCTTGTAACTCCGTCAAACATCCTCAATTGGATGTCTCCTATGCCCCTCACTTGGCAAGAAGTATTGTTCCCCAAGAAAATCTTTCTTTCATTGGTTTCCTTGAAATTCTTGAACCAATCACAGTGAAGATACATATGATAAATGCACCCAGAATCCAAGACCTATTTCTCGCTGCTTTGCCTTTCACTCACATTTGAGCACACAATAAGAAAACCATCATCTTGCTGTTCTCCTTCAGCAATCGAAGCCTCTCCATTTTTTTTATCTGTAAATAAAGATTGTATTGATCAAAACTTGTACAAAAATCACTGGGCATTCCTAGGGGATTTACAGTGAGAGCATATACAGAAACAAAAAAAAAAAAACAGCTTACAAAGGAAGCCTAATCTTTACATAAAGTGCTTACAATGATACTAGGCAAGCCCATGGGGATAACAATGCTAGGAAAAACAAAAGCATACAAGCTGGACTTACGGTAGCAGCCTAATCTCAGGGCAAAAAGCATACACAATTCTATAAATTACAATTTGGATCTTCTTGGCAAGACTAGAAGGTAGAACAGGACCTCGCTCAAAATTTTTTGCATTTCTGGCCATCCAAATGTTATATACTGTGCATGCTAGGGCAATTCTTTTTGCAATGGCTGGGGGGCTAGTTCCCTTAACTTTTTGAGTCCACTTGATTGCACTTTCAATTATAGACATTTACCTTCTACATCCAAGCCATTCTTTGATAGAGTCCCGAGTTTCCTTGCTGATCCTACATGAGAAAAAGAGGTGCTCCCTAGATTCATCTTGATCTTTGCATAGGGGGCAGAGTTTGTCTTCCTCTTCAAGATGAGGTTTATTTTTAGTGAGAAGCCTGTTCTGAATGGCAAACCAAAGGATAAAGGAGTGCTTTGGGGGGTAATGACCATTCCACACCAATGAGGCCCAGCTGACCACATTTCCTTTCTGTCTGATTAAGTTATACACCTTCTTTATGTATAGATCATCCTGGACCCTCCAATCCATAAGTCTATCCCTGGCTAGCTGGGTAGAGGATGGTTGATCAGATAAGTCATCCCTGATTTCAAGAATTCTCTTCCATAGAGGGGAGTCATCCTTACTAGCCATGATCTCCCAAATGGATCTGTTCATTAGGTAGTAGTGTTGCACCCATTGAATCCATAAAGAGTCATTCTTCATGTGGATGTTTCAAAGGACTCTAGTAAGGAGAGCCTTGTTCTAAGCTTTAAGATCAACCAATCCTAGACCTCCTTCAGACTTAGGTTTACAAAGGTCTGCCCAGGCTACAAGAGCCTTCCTCATGCCACTACACTTACCATTCCATAAGAAGGTTCTACACATCCTAGTAATTTTCTCCAGGATGTTACTAGGGATAGGGAATATGGCTAGCCAAAAACACTCCACACCTTGAAGCAGTGACTTGATCAGTTTTGTTCTGCCAGCATAGGACAATGAAGAACCTGCCCAGACATTTATGTACCCAGTTATTTTGTCAATAATGGGGGAAGTAATGTGTAGCATTTAATCTTGTTGAGGCTAGAGGAAACCCCAAGTATTTGAAAGGGAGGCTGCCATCCTCCATTCCAGTGATTCTTCTGATTTCTATTAGCTCCTCAGCCTTGACTCCAGCATGAAAAATGTTTGATTTGGCCAGGCTTGCTTGCAGCCAGAACACTCACTGAACTGGTTGATACACTTCATTAGCAGCCCAACAGATTTACCTTCCCCTCTGGCAAAGAGAATGAGGTCATCAGCAAATGCTAAGTGGGTGATCTTTAGTTTGTCACATTTAGGATGGTATCTGAATTTATCCTCTTCCTTTAACCACTCAAGGAGCCTGGACAAATACTCCACAATCGTGACAGCTCTCCATTTTTGGTATGGCCTATTCCTTTCTCATCCCTTATCATCTTCTTACAATCTCTCTTGAAATGGCCCTCCTTATTGCAATAGTAGTATCACTTTCCTTCAAACTTCGGTTTAGAGTTCGATCTTCCATGGCTTTGTCCTCTACTCTTTGGTTTGTCATGGTAGTTGCCATAGTTGTTGCTGCCATTCCAAGTTGTAGGCCTTCCTCTAACAAATAGACCTTCTCTACTTAATCTTTCCCTCATCTTGGCTCTGAAATCATGAGCCTTTATAGCATTAATCATAATTTCTTTGGTTAGTGTATCTCTTCCATATTCAATAGCATTAATCAAGATTTCAAAACAATCAGGAAGAGAATTCAACAATATAATAGCCAATTGTTCATCCGGGAATGTTACACTACAACTAGCCAAATCTTGAACTAGTTTATTAAACACATCAAGATTATCTTGCAACTCTTTAGTAGGATCCATTTTAAAAGCAAAGATACATTTTAGAAGATAAATTTTATTAGGGAGAATTTTGGTAAGAAACAACTCATCTAGTTTCTTCCAAATGATAGCTGGATCTTTCGAATCTCCACATTCCCTTCACATTATCTGACATGTGCAGAAAGATAGTGCTATACACTATCTTCTTCATCTTATTCTGCTGGGGCTCCGTGATACTTGCTGGAAAATCATCTTCTTCTCCAATCACCAAGTCCATCTTTTGTTGCATAAGAACCGCCTTAATTTTTCGCTTCCAAAGGGAAAAGTCTCCCTTTCCATCAAAGTTCTCAACAATGAAGTTTGAACCCATCTTGTAGGAAAAAATCTCAAGATTTATACAGCACCCACAATTGCTTTCCAAAACTCTTCTCTCCAACTTCTAAACTTCAAGAACCCAATCAAATCTTGATCCCAACACCATTCTTGAACCTCAAAAACCCGATCAAATCTTGATCCCAACACCGTTCTTGAATCACCCAAGAAGTTTCCTTTGATTCTTGGAGTCTTGCTCTGATACCACTTGTTAGGCATGATAAGCCAAGTTTGGGAGAAACTTGGGCTTAGAGAGTTTGCTAAGGAAAGGCCGAATATATGATGTAGGAGACCATATGAACCCAAAAGTTTAAGTTAATGGATTCTAATTCCACCACCAAATATATGCCATTCATTTATCTAGTTTTTTCTCCATGTGGGATTGATTTTCCATATCTCTTCACTCACACATGAATATTCCCAACAATCTCCTCCTCACATGTGAGTCTCTATTGCTTCACTCACCATCATGCTTATACCAACTCCAAACTCACACCATAGTCCAACAGACACACCTGGAAAGTCACCCGTTCTCCTATCGAGGTTAGAGAACCACACACCAACTTTCAACAACGAGCTTCATAGACTCCACCTTTTGAACCACATAGACTTCACCGTGTGAGCATCACCCGATCACTACACAAGTCACCTTGTTCACGCTATACGAGTCTCTCGAGCTCTACCTATTATTTGACTATACCACCGTGAGCATCCCGGAGTTAACTGCGTGATTTGGTCACGCCCAGCCAAACCTGACTCTGATACCATTATTGAAATTCACCTTAAGAATCCTAGGTTGTGACCTTCAAACACCCAAATCCAGAATGATTTGGACCGAGACAAGAATAAAACCACAAAAGAGAAAACACAAGCAATTGTTATCGAGGTTTGCCAAGTTACCTATGTCCTCGTGAGCTCCTCTGAGCTCTCTGCACTAAATCAATAGAGTTATTACAATTATAACAACACCTCTTTAAGAACCATGGGTTATTGATGAATGAGAGAAGAGAAAAGAAAGAGATTAGAACTAAGTGTTTCCCTGGAATTTTTCCTAAGAAAATTCTAATTACAAAGCCCTACAACCCTAATCTTTCTGACACTCTCTCACTAGAACAACCTATGAAGATTTGAGAGCATTTTTCTCTAAACAACTAGCCAATCTTGGAATGAGAAGAACACTTGTGCATTTGATACTTGGATCTTCTTTATTGCCTCTATATCACCCTTTATATAGAGCAATAACTACCATAACTAACTTGAAACCAATCTCAACCCTTAGATCTTGAGAACCAAACAATCATAGCCCTTTACGTGGTCTAAGTGAACCTGTGCATTTTAACCAAAACCAACACACTAGCTGAAGGAGGCTAAAATCAGGTATCAAGTATGCTTCGTGTCGCGGCGCGGAACAGAATGTGCCGCGGTGCGCTCCAAGATGATGAACTTCCACTCTCAAGAGGCCGTGGCGTGGGTGGTCCGTGTCGCAGCGCACTCCCAAATCTTGAACTTCCTAACTCTCGGGACGCCGTGGCGTGGGTGGTCCATGCCTCGGTGCACAGGTCCGTGCCTAGGCACTCAAATCTTGTGCCTAGGCACAGAGGTCCATGCTGCGGTACACAAAGCTTGAGGCGCGATGCCAAATGGTGCTGAAGCTGAAATCTCCAATCTTTAATTCTTAGACAAAAAACCAAATAGAAACCAATAGTGGTTTAGGTGGGGATAAGATGTCTTGAGACTAAAACTGAGCCAACTTGTGTTTGGATATTGTGTAGACTTGTTGTTGTTTGGAATGACTTGTAGTTTTTATGAAGTTTATTAATGATTTCCTTGATAAGAATATTGAATATGGATGCTCTGATTTGATACAAATACTTTGATTGTTCTTTCTTTCACATGTTTGTAAAGATGTTACTCTGTGGATGGTTAGTTGGTGCGAATGTTGAAAAGTGAAAGATGAGAAAAGATCTTTAAAAGAAGTTTTAATTTCTTAAAAGTCTTATTGTGATTTTACAACCATTGGGAATTATTAACGAGTTATTAGTTAAAGGATTTGAAGTTATTGTTAAGATTATGTTCCCAAAGGTATGACTTGAATTGAGATAAGTATGAACTTTTCTTTTGATAATTCATTTTTTTTGTATGCACTAAGGTAATTGTGATTGGTGATTGTGTGATTGTTGTGTAGTGTTAGCCTAAGAAATAATCAGTATAGAAATTTGTAAACTTAAAACTGATAAGTGTAGCGTAGTGGGCTTGTAGGTGTGTACGCTTGAGAGTTGAGCAAAAGAAGAAGGAATATGATGGAGTATCAGATTGAAGTATTTTGAAAGTCTGATTTGTATTATCAATTAAAAAATATGGGGAAGTTCAAGAGTTGGGAAGTAGAACTGATTCATAGAAAATTGTAACAATATCGTTATGAAGTGAGACTTGAGAAGGGTGATTAAAGTATAGGTAAGAGTAGTTAGATTTTAATTCGGTCTTAAGTGCTAGGCAAAGTTTGATATAAAGAGATGATGGATTTGTACAAACCTAAGAAGTCTTGAGTTAGATTTAAGAAGGAGACATTGTTTGATTGACACTAGTTGAGTGAACTTAAAAGTTTTGTTTTACTTGGAGATATAGGTTCAAGAAATGTTAATTTGGATATAGTGAGATATGTGTGTTGATGAACTAAGATATTTGAAGTGTTAGAAAAATCTAAAGGTTGTGGGTGACTTGAATTAGATGCGGTTGAGATAATGAAAAAAGTGGCGACTAACGTAAATATGAGATGTATGCTTAAGAAAGGAGGTTACTTTGGGGATGGAGATGTTAAAAAGATGTTTGATAAGAGACCAAGAGTTCAATAAAAATATGAGAGTATTAGAATATTTATTGTGAAAGAGAAATAGGTATGGAATACAAGGCTAAAGGTTTGTGGCATGAATATATAATGCAAAGTTTGAGATTTGGGGCAATTAGTTATAACCCTCACCTATAGTTAATAATAAGGACTTGACGACTTTCAGTAACAAAGTAAAAAGAGAGATTACAAGGGGAAAGTTATTAATTTAAGAATCAATAAAGTTCAAAGTACACTAGAGAATGGTAGAATTGGAGAAATGATTAGTGAAGGAGATAGTTAGAAAGAGTAGGAGTTACTAAACGTTGTGAAATTGTGATTTAAGCTCAATATAAAATGAACAAGGAGTTATCAGAAAGCATTAGAGAGTTGAGAATATAATTTCACTAAGTGTATTAAGGAAAATATCAATTATGGTTGGATTAAGAGACACCTTTTAAAGAATGGGATAAGACTATATGTTGTGAATACTAAGTGCTATACTCGAAAACTATTAATTACAGTAAGTTAAAGGAGATTGTTGGATTGTACACTGTGTGACTAGACATAAGATTTGGTATAGAAAAGTGTGGAAGTGATGTGTTAAATGGCTTTCTAGAAGATTTGACTTCCTAAATGGATGAAAAGGAGAAACGAGAAAAGAAAAGAGGTTGGAAGTGTAGTTAGGACAAGAAAGTAGTTTGAGTGTGTAAAGGTTTTCTAGAAAAGGCTAATGTGGAGTAAAGAAACAAAGATATTATAGTTCAACATACTAAACAAAAAGGGATTAACTAAGAAGTAAGGAATATATGCTATCATCCAATTACTGTAAGAAATGAGGGAGATAATTGAGCTTGAAATAAGTAAGGAAACTACCAGGAACATTGTAATGGATATGTTAATAAGATGAAAGGGAGATAAGGTAACTCAGTAAGAATGGCAAGAAGTTGAGAATATAATAAAGTTGATATGAGAACTGGTGGATTAGTGTTTGATTAATGTTAAGTCAGAGCTTTCTATGTAGTATAATCTTGAAAAGTGTGAAGCTCTTGTTAATGTTGAAGATGGAATGGTTAGAAAGAGAAAAAAATAGAAATATAACAAAGTGAGTTAGGAAGGAGATGAAAATCCAAGTTTCGAAAGAAAATACTAAGTACAAATTGAGGTGTTATATGGATAAACGAGTAAAAAGTTGGAGATTTAGAGAAAACTGTTCGTTTGAGAAGTGGAAGTGATAATTTATTAATGCAAGGACTAATGATTATAAGGATAGGGGATAAAGGCACTCTTAGAAATTCTTAGGATAGAGTTATTTAAAGTGTATCTTTGAGATTTTTCTAAGTAAAAGAAATGTGGATTGGACGTGAAGTGTAGAGTTTATAACATGGGAAAGAGTAAAAGATTTGACCCTTGAAGTTATGTAAAGGATTGGAAAGTACTAAGAGAATGGTAAATTTGAAGTTCGGTCGATATCAAAGAAAAAGTTTAGGTGGATAAAAATTGATAAGTGCTTAAATATTCATATTTAAGCCCCTTAATTTATAGTTGTTAGGCTCTTTGTTTATATATTTTAGTATATTCTACTTCATTTTTGTGTTCTCTGTGTTTTTTATAGGCTTGCGAAGAAAAGAAAGCATTTTGAAGCTTTAAAGGAAGAAAACTGAAGATCTGGAACCAGTTAGTGCGATTGAGTGCAACATTGCCGCGATCGAGCGCACAAGCACTCATGCGCACACCTAGAAGGCTCTAGCGCAACCCTATGCTCGAGTGCAAAAGAGCGCGATCGAGTGCACAAGCACAGAGAGGCGGAAGAGCCAGTTTTGGAAAGATTTCTTCCGGACTTATTTTGGAAATTAGGGTTTCAAGGCACCCTTAGAACCCTATATATAGGCTCGTAAAATACAAAAAACATACTTTTTAATTTTCTTTGGAATTGTAAGCTTTGGAGGAGAATTGACGACTCTTCTCTCGGGTTTATTCTTTTCCCTTTATTTTTATTTTATGAATATGTTTAGCATCACAACCATGTGTAACTAAACCCTAGTAAGGGATTGGTTGAAGCCTTGATTATGTTTAACCAATAATTAAGTATTAGTGCCTTTGCAATATTTATGCTGTGATTCTTGATTTGATTAATGCATGTTTTTATTTAAATTCCGCATATGTGTGTGTCTGATCAACGTATGCATGTGGTATGGATTAGTTAGTTGAATCACTTTGGATGACCGAGTCCTGGATTCAACAATAGTAACAAAAGAAATCCATGCGGGGTTCTTGGGTTAATCAACATGGGAAACTGGGAGCGGACCAAGCCCTAGGTCTCGGGTGGTTATCGATTTCCACAGATCCTATGCTCTCTTAAGGAACAAGTCAGTATACACCATACTGAATCCCTTAAGAGAGAAAAGAGTTAGAGTATACACCATGCCTAACTCGTTGCTTAGGGAAATCAATAGCTTAAGGAGTGGACCAAGCCCTTAGGTTGACAACCATTAGGTATTCATAGCATGAGTAGAGCATTGACATATTGTTTTGTTGGGGTAGCATGATTAGTGGTGGATATCAAGTCTCTACGTCTTTATTATTATTAATCTAAACTCAATATTTATTTGTATTATTTTATATTGCGAACTGATTTTAAAACGAAATTCACTAATCCTTATGGAGATTATCTCGCATTTGCACATTATGCTACTGTTGACCTTGTGCACTTGTAAGTAAAACTGTACGATTATTTGCTTATTTATTTAGGTAGATAAACGCACAACAAAAATCATTGGGAAATATAAGTAAAGATCAAGAACGAATTGGGTAAGGTATTATTGAAAACAACTAAGTGACGTAGGCTATGTTTGGTACCTTGCTTAAAGCCACTTAAAGCAACCATGACTGTAGTTGGAGTGGAGACTTGTAGGATGGAGTTTACTAACTGTAGATGAAACTGACTAATTCGTAAAGATGTTCAAGTGATGCTACAAAATGAATTACAATGTATCTTTGGTAGTTAAGGAGAGATAAGTCAAATTAGAGTTGTAGTGGGGAACAAAGTACTCAACAATTACTACTATGTGAGTTATTTACGAGTTTATCGGTAAACATGCTCTAGGGAAGAAAATGGTTGAATTAGAGTCTAATGGAGGTATTAAATGAGGAAATCTAGGATAGAACTATATATACTTTGAGAAAAGAGAGTAAGCGACCAAGTAAATTTGGAATTTGAGAAGTAAACGATTTGAGGAGTTAATTAAAGAATTAAGTTAAACTTAGTTAAAAAATTGTGTAATATTGTTAATGAAATCTAAGTATTGTATATTTTTCTTGAGGGAAGAATTGACTGAAGGACGAAAGAAAGTGATAAGTTGGTATGACCTTGTAGAGAAGTATCTTAGGAGACACACACAATTTAAGGATTATGTGAAGTCTGAGACCCCTGAAGTATGCAGTTGAGAGAGAAATTTATGGATTTAGAGAGGAGTATGAGATGGTATAATTTTTATCTTTGAAGCACAAAAGCAAAAAGGAGATGTAAGAAGGGAATGATTTTAAGTAATAATTTTAGCTATGAACATGTGAAGTGAGGGATTAGTCAGGTGAACTAAGGGATCAGATGGAGGAGAAAGAATGATTTATAGGGTTGAGTACGTAATAAAAGAGCAAACACCGCTTAAGGAGTTTCTGATAAGATTGGATGGAGTTTAAGGAAATAGTATATTAGATCATTTCTAATAATTTAAGAGAGGTGGGTGGAAATGATATGGATAAAGCTCAAGTTGATGGTGAAATAGAAGTTTAGCCTGGTAATGACAAATTTTGATGAAGATGGAAGATTCAAGAAGCATACACGAGAATGCGAAACAGATTTAGAAAAGTGATAACCCTGTTGTTTGTTGACCCTGGTCAAGGAAATTTCGAGGATGAAAATTTTATTAGTTGGGGAGAATTGTAGAGCCCGGTACTTTAATAAGAATATTTTAAATCATGAGGTTACACCTTGAGACATATTTGGCGTGTTTGTTTTGGTATGACTTTTAGCTAAATTGTATTAGGATTTGTAGGATTTAAAAGCAAGTACACAAACTAAGAGTTGAGAGAAACAAGAAAAGGTGCATTGGGAAAAGCTTTTGGAGTTTTAAAGAGTTTTGGGAGTAAATTATGGAAAGGGTGTAAAATAGAAGGGGTAAGTTTGAAATTAAGAGAGAGTTTGTTTATAAATAGGAGGAGAGGGAGAGAAACCAGCATTTGTGCTGGAATTCTCTAGAATAGCCGAGAGAGAGAAGAGAAAAAGAGAGAAAGAAGAAGAAAAAAAGGGAAAAAGGAAGAAATAGAGGAAGAAAAAAGAGAAAGATGAGAGGTTTTCTTGCCTATGCCTAAGGTAAAAACCTGTTTTACTTCTTCCTAATTTTTCATGCATGTTTGTTTAGTTAAGATTTTGATTTGGAGTTTTGAAATTTGAAGAGATTTGAAAAAAGTTTGAGAGAAATGGGCTTTATGAAAAGTTTGATGAATGAAAGTTTTGAGTTTAATTTCTCCCATGGGTAATGTGAAGTTTTGATTCTAAACTCTTAAGAACTTATGTTTTGAAAAGATTTTAGTGTTGCATGAATAATCAAAAGGGTTTTGGAAAGAAAAAAGGGGAGTTTTGATGTGTTTTAAGTGTCGAAACCTAGTGGACAGTCAACTGTGATGAATGCATAGTCGGCTGTGCATTGGACAAAAATTCAAGAATGTGAAGATAATCGATTGTGCAAATAGACAGTCGACTGCGTAAACATTATGGAGCTTGGACAGTCGACTGTGGATTTGGACAATCGATTATAGCAACCTTATTTTCAGCCTTATCAAGTATTTTACTTGTCTTTTCTAGTTTTAAGTCTTTTAAAAAAAAATTAACTTGATTGTATGATAAAACCATGAATTTAATGATCTTGATAAAGTTATTTTCTATTTTATTTAAATTTTAAAATAAGGTTTTGTTGAGAACAACTATATAGAAAGAAAGTTATTTAAAAAATAAAACTTTGTTTTTCTCTTTGCTTGTGATTTTAGGACAAAAAGGTTATTACCTATATGTTTGCATCTTAGTTTGGTATATTAAGTAGTAATTGTAAATTTGTTAGGTACGGTTGAAGAACGTAGCGAGGGCTACGAAGTGATGCTTTGAGCCTTGGTGCGTTGAAGGTGAGTTTCACCTACATATAGAAGGCATTCTTGGTAACAAAACCTTTCAATATATATTGCATGAACTAATTATATTCAACACCCCCAAAACGTATAGTATTTTATACACAAATATTATCTACATGCATCTCATGCTCCTTAAGTCTTTTATTTTATAGTGTGTGAAATGCTTAAGTCCTTACTAACATGTATAATCTAAGCTTTTAATTTATTCAAGATTCTCACACTTACTAAGAGTAAGGTGATACTCAGCTTGGAGGCTAAGTCTTCACTCTTGAGCCACTTCCTTGCCCTTAGAACATTCCTCAAACACACCTAAAGAATTCATCGATTAATATCAACCTCCGAGGTGTATACAATTACACACTAGTACTCGAGTTAAGAATTAAAGATCAACTATTTAACTCCATAGTCGACTGTGGGCTCTTTGAATGAAAAGCACAGTCAATTGTATAATTTGAATTGTCGACTGTGTTAAGGACCTGAACACTCTACCTCTTACATAGTCAAATTTTCAATCGCGACAGTCGACTGTTATGAGCTCTGAAGCTGAAAAATGGAAGAAAATCTTATTTTTTCCTTTTGAAAACCAAATCAAACCTTCATAAATTTTCAAACCCTATTAAAAGACAAGTTTTCCAAGACTCTAAATCAATTTTCTGCATTAACTATAGCAAATCTTTCAAGTTAAAATCTTCAAATCCACAACCATGCACAAAAATCCTTTTTTCCTAACTCTTTCTTAAATTCTTTCTTGAACACAATTTAAATCCAAAATCTTGAAAAAAAAAACCTAAAGAATATTGAGAGATAAGGAAGGGAGACAACTTACTTGAGATCTTTGAACTTTAACTCACCAAAATCAAAGGAAAAGAGAAAAAGAGAAAGCTAGGTTTTGTCTTGAAAGGAAAGGAGAAGAGTTGAGAAATGAAGAGCTCTCTCTTCTTTTCCTATTTATACTACCATCCAAAATAAAATGACTAGGTTACCCTTGCCCCCTTGAAACCTTTTAATTATTCTAATTGGACCCCAAATTTAAATTTCTTCTCACAAATCCCCAACCAATTATCTCATCACTAATTATTAAGGTCTTATAAACACCCACACAATATTTAAATTTAATAGGCCACTAAAATAATTAAATTAAAAGAAGGAGACGGGCTTTAGAAAAAGCACATGTGTTAGTGGGAGTATATAAACACCAAGTTAGCACTAAATCAGAAAACAACTAATTTCTTCTTGGTTTAAGTCGTACAGAGAAAGAGGGAGTTAGAGGAGAGTTGTTGAAATATTTCTAGACCCGAACAAGAACATCAAACGGACGATCGGACATCTATCCATAGTCCGATTGAGCTGATTTTTTGTAAGTATGTTCCTGAATTCCTTCTCTACTTTCTGAATAGTTGGATTATGTATTAGAGCATTTTACAACAAGATTTCATGGGTTGTTTTCAGACCCCTGTTTTGGTGAAATTTTCACATTTTCAGCTCCTTTTGTTTTTCTGGGCTCAAGAATTTGAGGTAGTTTTAGTTCTAACCTTTTCTAAGTTAAGGTAGACTTCTTAAAGTTGATTCTAGAACTTTTTTTTGAGATGATTTGAGTTTAAATTTAACTAGTTTGGTGTATTTGAAGTTGGGACAAATTGTGAAGAAATTCTAGAAATTTAAATGGTAGAATTATGATGTTGGAATTTGATTTGAGTTGTGAGTATTGTAAAGTATGAAAGTTGAGACCTAGAAGAGTATGAGTTTAATTGGATTTGATTTATTTCATAAATTGGAGAGTTTTTCCGTTAGAATTATAAATTTTCATGGAAATTGTTAAGATTAGAAAGATTTGTAATGAAATAAGAAACATGTGTATTGAGTATTGTTAAGAGTATAAATTTACATTTATAGAAGGATAAATATTGACGGATTCATGAATTATTGAAGTTAGAATGTGACTTTATGGTGAAACTTTTAATACTCTTGAACTATAGCATGGAAGAAACTAAAATTTGTGATTTGAAATAGTTTTAAAAATGTAAGTTTTGGGTTTGAAGTATAATAATTGTTAGAACTAATATAATTCCTTATGTTAAAAAGATTTTTAGTGAGAAAATTAAAATTTGGGAAGAATTCTATTAAATGAACATTTTGGAATTTGTGTGATTTAATCTATGTTAGCATACGGAAAGTATGAAATATATGAGTTTAAAATCTTAATGATATAAAGATTATTGGATTGCCATGATTTTCTTTGAAATTAGAAGAGTTTTTGAGTAAATTAAATATCATTGTCATGAGATATGAATCTCAAACTAGATAGGAAATGAAAAGAAAGAAAGGGTAAGGAAAGGTAGATTAAAAAAAGGAAGTTTGTGATATATATTTGTTTTGATTATTTCTTGTAATTGTTTGATATAGAAAATTATTAATTACTTGTATACTTTTTAGATTGTTAAACTAGATGATTTATTCTTTAGGTGCGGTGGAAGAATGAACAAAAGGTAAGGAAGTAGTCCGAGACTAAGACTTAAATCTAAAGGTGAGTTTCACCTTACTCTTAGTAAGCGTAGCATAATAAATGCTTATAGAATTACGATGAAAATAATAATATTTTTTTCTGGATATATATATATAAGGAAATATTGATTTAATGTCTTAATGTTTTATAATTGTTGTGAATGAGATGGTTGTGATATAAATTTTTGTGGACTTTATATTTGAAATTATGATGTTATGAATGTATTACATTAACATGAATTAAAAATTGAAATGAAATGGAAGGATCCAACCTAGTGTATGTTATGACCTACGTGAAGGGAATTCAAAATTGATATTGAAATGACAGGATTCCATCTAGTGTAGGTTGTGATCTATGCGAAGGGAATCCGAAATTGATATTGAAATGGAATGACCCCACCTAGTGTAGGTTGTGACCTAAGTGAAGCGGATCCGAGGATGACATTGAAATGGTGGGACCCTGCCTAGAGTAGTTTGTTACCTAGGTGGAGGGGATCCTATGATATGAAAAATGCTAAATGTACCGGTACATGGAGAGGCGTTCTCGTTGTGTTATGATTAGCCCAAGGAAGGGCATCAAAACAAAATGGGATATAAAATGAACATGCATGGCATTGCATTGCATTGCATTTTATTGAGAATGAATATGATTGACCCATGAAAGGTGCATGATTGAATTTACCCAATGAAGGGTATGCGATACTTATGAATTGTGATAAGAATATATATATATATATATATATATATATATATATATATATATATTGTTGAGTTATGAATACATATCATATGACATGAATTACTTGATGATATTATGGAACCAAGTGGAAGTGGAAGGTGAGATGGAACCGATTGGATGTTACATTTCATTACATTGTATTGCATTGCATTTCTTTGCATGAATAATGGATGTATTGATGAGGCTAGCCCATTGGGAGGCATTTATTGTGATATGGCCTATGAAAGGCATGTGATATGAATGGCCTGATGAAGGGCATAAAATGTCAATTGTTGTAAATTGAAAACTATCGGGATGGATGTGGAATATGAATGGTTAATCTTATAGTGTATGGATTAAGATATGGACCACAAAAAAGTGATAAATTAAGAATATTGATGTTGTTGTGATGATTTTTTATATAAAAAAATGAGAAAATAAATCGAAAGTATACATAAAAGTTGTATTTATAAGAGATGACTTATATGATAAGGTTTGTAATTAAAGAATTATGTTCTCAATTCGATTACTTCTAGTAAGATGATTTCTCACTGAGCTTTATAGCTCACTCTCTTTTTTATTAACTTTTCAGAAAAATACTAGAAGGCTTGGTTTCAAGTTGAAAGAAATCTCTTATACGGTCTCAGTCGTCCACGAAATGCTCGTCTCTTGGATCTTTTTGATAGTTTAACTTTTAGTCTTGGTTTCATTTAAAAAAAAAAAAAGAGTACAAGTAGATTATAATTGATATGTGTTTGTATAAATTATGATATTGTCAAAAGGAATGTTGTTTGATTGGTAACTTTTATAGGTGACATCTTGAATTAAGGTGCACAGTGCTAAAAGGTGATGGAGTCGTTTGAGGGTTCACTCGAGATGGGTTGTTACCATATTGCAACAAGCGCATCACATGTGTTGTAAAACTGATGTAATAAATAACTTTTGGCATATGACAATTAAGTTAAGTAGATCCAAGAATGAGAAAGCTAACATTTGGCAATTGTCAATGAACAATATGCAGGAAGGAGGCAATTAAAGCTAGTTGTGGATGAGAGTAAATGCCGAAAATTTCACATCCAGAAAGAAAGAGTGGCTAAACAATTGGCTTTAAATTCACTTTGTTAGTAGTCATAAATAGTTGGTTGTACTTTACATTTACATTCGCACAAGAAATGTCAGATGATTAAATCTGATTTTAATAAATATTTTGATTTAAAAATTATAGAAAAATGATTATATATAGATAAATTTGATTATTTGAAAAGTAACTAGATATTCTTCAATTTTTAATACTATTTTTTTTTATAAAAAAATCATAAATTTTCTGAGCTAAGTCACTTTCAATCTCTTTCTCTTCATTTAAATCTATGTAATTATTAGACAACATATGAATCAAACTAATTTAATAAGTTCAACTTAATTTTTTGTCCACGCAAAATAGTTGGTAAGCTAAATAAAATACTTCACTTTCTTTTTGTTTGTATAAGAAACACAAATAAAATGGAATAAGAAAAATTATACTTCATACTCAAATTCTACCAAATTTCATGAGTTTACTTTATAGAAGTTCAAAGTTCATAACACTCAAACCCAAAAATTTGAAAATTACAAGAATTCACTTTAGGAATAAATAATTAAAATTCCAGCTGATTTCACCCTCACGGAAAGCTCACTCATTTTCCACACTTCACCTTCAAAAGATTCATAACAAATGAATTCATAAATAATAGCGAAAATTCGTTGGGAATAATGAATGACTTTTGGTAGTTAAGTAAATCCAAGAATTTGATTATCTAACGTGTGGCATTTGTCAAATTTTAAATAAGAGTTTCTCCTCTTTTTTAACCTTTCATTTCCTTTCTCAAAAAATTCCTAAACATATGTAGTGTAAGCGAGAGCGAGAGCGAAAGAGATCATGTTGAAGAATTAAGCTTCCTCTCTACTGGAAAAGCTTGTACTGAAGAATTATGTGAACAATTCTATGTCCTAAAATTAAAAAAAAATATATGAAAGAAAAAACAAAAACGAAATCTAAAACCATAATAGAGATTATGAGACTTCTTTAACTTGAAGCAACCAAAGAAAGTAAGGAGGATATGATGTGGGCTAAAATCTACAAATCAATACAAAGACTGAAATATACGAACCAAATTAATAAAATTAAAAAAATTGCATATGTTGGTATTTGTCTAAGGTTTAAACATGGTTAAGGTTTAAACATGGTTGAGGTTGGAAGGAGTTCAGCATCAAGGTTCAGCACACTAGGTGTGTGCCTCAGCACACAAGAAACCAAAAGGGCTCAGCACCAGCGTGTGCCATGACCCTGCTTTGTCCAGTCCACGGCACCCAGCAAGGAGGAGGGTTGGAGGAAGGGCCAGGCCACAGCGCCCCCTCCTCCAGGCCGCGGCACCCAGAAAGTGGTGAATTGGTGCTTTGCCTTGAGCCGCGGTGCCCCCTGTTTTAGGCCGCACCTTCAGACACACTAAGGCACACATGCTTTAGCCTTTAGTTGGGTACGTGAGACATGTTCGAAAAGTATAGGATCACTAAGGAATGATCAAGGGCTATGGTTGATTGGTCATCAAGATCTAAGGGTGGATATTGACCTTCCAGATTGGATAAGAAGTTGGTGTAGTATATAAAGGGTCATCTAGCTTCATTCTCAACAACAATGTGACATAACTTGTGATCAAAAGTGAGAGAATTGTAAAGAGTGCAAAGACACAAAACAAGAGAGACTCATTTGTAAGGCTGGTTGTTTAGAAGAGTGAGTAGAATAGAAAGTGGATTGAAGGGCTTGTAAAGGGAATTTTCTTGGGAAAATTCCAGGGTTAGCTCTTATCACTTTCAGTTTCTTCTTCTTCTTTGTTTCTTTAAGAACTTAAACTTCTTGGAGAGGGGTTGCTGTGATTGTAAAAGAACCATTGATTTAGTGCAGAGAGTTCAGAGGAACTCACAGGGTCGTAGGCTATTGCCGAACCTCGATAACAAATCATTTGCCTTCTTTCTTTCTTTGATTTTTGTTTTTGTTTCCGATTCCTAATCTTCACAAGTCATTCTACACTTGGGTGTTTGGAAGGTCACCACCTGGGCATCTTATCAAGGTGATTTCCAACAGTGGTATCAGAGCTTTGGTGAAAGGGTATTGGAGCAAGAACAAGAAGGTGACGGAGTCAAGACTCCAAGAATCAAAGATCAACTTCTTGGGTGATTCAAGAACGGTGTAAAGATCAAGATCAAATCATGTTCTTGAGAGTGATTCAAGAACGATGTGAAGATCCGTCTTCGATCGTGTTCTTGAGGTTGAAGAAAGAATTTGTGGGTATTGCATAAATCTGAGATTTTCTCCGCAAAGATAGCTTCAAATTTTTGTGTTGAGAAGTTTGATGGAAATGGAGACTTTACCTTTTGGAAGTGGAAGATCAAGGCAGTTCTTATGCAACAGAAAGTGGACTTGGCTATTGGAGAAGATAATGCTTTTCCAGTAAGTATCACGGAGGACCAACGAGTTGAGATGAAGAATATGGCATATAGTACCATCTTCTTACACATGTTGGATAGTGTCACAAGGGAGTGCGGAGACTCAGAAGATCCTGGTGTCATATGGAAGAAACTAGATGAGTTGTTTCTTACCAAAACTCTCATTAATAAGATTTATCTTCTAAAAAGAATCTTTGCTTTTAAAATGGATCATAATAAGGAGTTGCAAGATAATCTTGATGTCTTTAAAAAACTAGTTCAAGATTTGTCTAGTTGTAGTATTAAATTCCCGGATGAATAATTGGTTGTTATTTTATTAAATTCTCTTCCTGGTTGTATTGATAATTAATGAATGCTATGAGTATGGAAGAGATACCTTAACCAAGGAGATTGTGATCAATGCCATAAGGGCACATGATTTTAAAGCCAAGATAAGGGAAGCATTAAGTGGAGAAGGGTTGTTCATTAGAGGAAGGCCAGAAACTCTGAATGCTGGCAGTAGCATTCATGGCAACTACCGGGAAAAATCAAGAGGTAGAGGGCAGAGCCATGGAAGATCTCATTCCAAGATAAGACTTGGAGGAAAGAGGTGCTTCTACTGTAACAAGGAAGGCCATTTCAAGAAAGATTGCAAGAAGAGGTTGTGGGATGAGAGAGGAATAAGTCATACCAACAATGGAGAGGCTTCGGTTACCAAAGGAGAACAACAAGATGATGTTCTTGTTGTGTGCTCAAATGTGAGCAGGAGACAAGGCAGCGAGAAGTGGATTCTGGATTCTAGGTGCACTTATCACATATGCCCTCACAAGGAATGGTTCAAGAATTTCAAGGAGATCAATGATGGAAGGGTCTTCTTGAGGAATGACAATTCTTGCCAAGTGAGGGGGATAGGAGACATCCAGTTGAGGATGTTTGATGGAGTCACAAGGCTGCTGCGAAATGTGGGGTATCTTCCGAATTTGAAGAGGAATTTGATCTCATTAGGGTAGCTAGATTCCATGGGCTACACATGCAAAGTAGAGGGAGGAAAGATCAAGGTGGCCAAGGGATCTTTGGTAGTGATCAAAGTAGTAATAAAGGATGGACTCTATGAGATGATCAAAGAGACAGAAATCAATGATCAAGCAGCAAGCTTGATGGTTGAAATGGATAGGGTAGCCCTTTGGCACACTTGCTTGGGACATATGAGCAAAAAGGGCCTGCAAGTTCTTAGCAAGGATAACCTATTTGGTGGAGACAAAGTAGAGAAACTTGATTTCTGCGAGTGTTGTGTTCTTGGGAAGCAACACCGGGTCAGCTTCAACACCAAAGTGCACAAGTCTAAGGGGATTCTTGACTATATTCATTCAGACCTTTGGGGACTAGCAAGAACACCAACACAAGGAGGTAACTTTTACTTTCTATCTTTAATTGATGATTATTCAAGAAAGGTTTGGGGTTATTTGATTAAAAATAAATCAGATGCTTTGAATAAATTTGTGGTGTGGAAAAAGTTGCTGGAGACTCAAACGGGTAGGGTAGTTAAGGCTTTACGAACCGATACTGGTTTAGAATTTTGTAATAAGGATTTTGATAAATTCTGTGAATTAAATGGCATTTTAAGGCATAGAACGGTTGTAAAAATACCTCAGCAAAATGGAGTTCCTGAGAGAATGAATAGGACCCTTATGGAGAAAGTTAGGTGCATGTTAATAGGATCCGGTTTACCAAAATATTTTTTGGGAGAAGCTGTGTCTACTGCTGCATACTTGGTAAATAGATCACCCTCTATAGCTTTAGAGCTCAAGACTTCCATGGAGATGTGGAGTGGAAAACCCCCTTAGTTGAGCAACCTTAGGACTTTTGGGTGTGCTGCATTTGCACATAAAAAGGATGATAAACTTAACCTAAGTTCTAGAAAATGTGTATTTCTAGGGTATGGTAATGGGGTTAAGGGATATAGGTTGTGGTTCTTAGAACCTAAAGGAATAAAACTCATTATAAGTAGGGATGTTATTTTTAATGAATTGTTATTTCCCTACTTGGAGAAAACTAACCTTACAGGGGCTAGTGAGCAAACCAGTCCAGAATTGTGGAGCATCGCATCAAGGAGAATTCGGTTTTGGTAGAGAAAAGAAGGCAAGAGGGTTCGGACCAGGTAGAGCCCATTGATGAAGGCCATGCTCTGGACACTCAAGAGGAGGCTGAACTAGAAGACGTTGATGCAGCAAGTCAGAATGACTACCACCTCACAAGGGACCGGGAAAGGAGGGTGTTTAGACCACCTTTAAGATATGGTTTTGCGGATGCTAATGTAGCAGCTCCTTGGACAGAAGGAGGGATGGTTGAACCAGAAACTTACATGGATGCCATGGACTGTAAGGATTCGTCAAAGTGGCAACTAGCTATGGAGGAAGAAATAGATTCTTTGAGGAAGAACAACTCTTGGAAATTGGTGCCCAAACCAGAAAAACAAAGAGTTGTGGATTGTAGATGGATCAACAAGGTCAAAGAAGGGAACACTCCAGGGGATAAAGTCCGGTATAAAGCTAAGCTGGTGGCGAAAGGGTTCACTCAAAAAGAAGGTATAGATTTCACCGAAATCTTCTCACCGGTTGTGAAGTACAAGACGATACAGATAGTATTGGCAATGGTGGTCCAATTTGATTGGGAAATCGAGCAAATGGATGTGAAGACAACATTCTTACATGGAGGGCGTGATGAGACCATCTACATGAGGCAACCCGAAGGCTATGAGGAAGGAAGGTAGGGAGACTTGGTGTACAAATTGAAGAAATCTCTCTATAGCCTGAAGTAATTACCTCGACAATGGAATAAGAGGTTTGATTCCTTTGTAATCAGCTTAGGTTTCATAAGGAGCTACTATGATTCGTGCTTGTACTACAAGGGGAAGAAGGTTAAGGAAGTGGTGATCATCCTCATCTATGTTGATGATATGTTGCTGGTTGGGAGCAGCATGGAGAGGATAAGAAAATTGAAGACTCAACTCAGTGAGGAGTTTGAGATGAAGGATCTTGGCCATGCACAGAAGATATTTGGGATATGTATCATCTGGGAAAGGGAGAGAAACAGATTAAAGATCTCTCAAACTTCCTACATAGAGAAGATGATATCTAAGTTCTCTATGGAAGATAGCAAACCAGTGAAGGTTCCTCTTGCTGGTCATTTCAAGTTCTCCAATGATCAATGTCCGAGATCGGAGGTGGAGAAGAAGGAAATGGAAAAACTCTCTTAGCGTTGTTGGTTCTATTATGTTCACCATGGTAAGCATTAGACCTGATATTGCTCATGCAATAAGTGTTCTTAGCAGGTTTATGAGTAATCCCGGAAATGAGCATTGGCTTAGGATGATGCGGTTGCTGAGGTACTTGAAGGGAAGTGATGAGAGTCATAAAATGCATCTTAACAGTACTTAATTGTTAGCATTTTAGGGTTGATCTAGGTTTTAATTGCACTTTTATACGTTAACAACTCTAAAGTATCATTCTTGGATCATTGATCTACTTCGGTGCATTTTCAGGTACTTTAAGCTCAAAAGAGGAGGAAAAGTTATCATTTCTTGAAGTACAAAGACTCGAGGCATACTGGAGTGAAGGAATACTTCCGAAAGGACAAGATGGAGGGCTTAAAAGAGCAACAGCTGCTGCCCGCATTGGAAAAGAGTTTCACTAAATTGCGAGAATTGCCCGTACAGATCAATTATCTTTGAAAATTAAACTGTATTGATACAAGAATAACCAGGAGATGAGCCATATATGCTTAGAAATATCCGGAAGTCTATTTTCTGGAGAATTTTACGGTTCGTTAAAAGGATTTTTCTAGACAAAGTTATGGCAGTTTTAGTAGACAAAGGTCAGGCTGTGCGGGATTTCAGCGTGATTTTGGGCTTAAATCCCACATCCTACATCGGTTGGAAAACACATTTCTATATCCCACATCCCACATCGGATGGAAAACACATTGCACTTTTGGTATTTGCCTATATAAGACCCACTCCACTTCAGCTTTGAGGCATCAATCGGAGCTCATCTGAAATCATCAGAGAGTCACTCCAGAGGGCCTTTAGGAGCAATCCAGAGGGCCTTTAGGAGGAATCCAAAAGTATAAATTTGGAGGCAAGCTGAGGATGATCGTTGAGAGGCCGGAGGCAACTCAAGGAAGCATGGGCCCCATTGCTGGCTAGTCTCCAAGCAAGGCGAAGGGATGAATCCCTAGGTGTAGTTGTTCTTATTTTTCTTTATTTGATTCGGTTGTAGTTGGATATTATTTTTGTTAAACATTGTTATGTTTTATTCTTAATTTAATTAGTAGATTTATTATTACTCCGGTGATTGCATGCTTCTTTTCCATATAAGTTCAGTCATGCTTTTCTTATGTGTATCTGTTTTGGTGTGATTGAGTCTAGTAGATATATTTTATAGATTTTTCCATTGTTGCGGTATTGTCGTTTAGATATTTCATCGTCTCTTAATAATTTATAAGTTAGGTAATGTGTGCTTGAAAGTAAAGGAGATTTCATAACAATTATATTAGGATTTATAAATGTGCTTTAGTTAAATATTTGTCGATTGCCTGTTTGGGATGTGAAACTTGCAATTGAGATAAAAATAACTGAATCAAGTTAGGATTAGGGCAACGAACCTAGGGAGGATTTCCAAAACCTTGTCGTTTCTTTATTATATCCATAAATCATTCACACAATTTCTATAAAATAAACAATTCAGATTCTTTCAATCAATCTTTTATCGTTTGCGTTCAAGTTTACACCTTCTTCTGTAATTAACTTATTTCCCTATGGAATCGACACTCAAAAGCTGTACTACAAATAACCGCGTTATACTTTGGGCGTAATCAGGAAGCCTAGATGTGGGGCTGATTTATGAGAAGAGGGGTAAGTTCATCTGCTTCGAGGGTTATGCTGATTCGGACTATGGAGCAGACTAGGATAAAAAGAGATCGATTACTTCTTACTTCTTCAACTTAAATGAATGTTGTATAAGTTGGAAGGCTCAGTTGCAGCCTGTGGTAGCACTCTCAACAACCGAGGCTGAGTACATAGCAGCAACGAAAGCCATAAAGGAGGCTATGTGGTGCAAAGGGTTGTTAGAAGAGTTGAAGGTCATGAAAGAGCAGGTTGTGGTGTTTTCGGACAGTCAAAGTGCATTGTACTTGTGTAAAAATCCGGTGTTCCATGAGAGGACAAAGCATATGGATGTTAGGTATCATTTCATTTGGGAAAATGTTACAGAAGGATGCATTCATGTAGACAAGGTAGCCACTGTGGAAAATCCTGCAGATTTAGGCACCAAGGTTCTACCCCTAAGTAAGTTCAATCATTGCCTTGGACTACTTAGTATTGGAGTCAGTTGATTAATGACTCAAGATGAGTTTGGATCCTAAAGTTCTCCGCACAATGGTTTGGGTTCAAACACTTAGACAAAGGTAGAGATTGTTGGTATTTGTCTAAGGTTTAAACATAGTTGAGGTTGGAAGGAGTTCAGCATCAAGGTTCAGCACACTAGGTGTGTACCTCAGCACATAAGCAACCAAAAGGGCTCAGCACCAGTGTGTGCCATGGCCCTGCCTTGTCCAGGCTGTGGTGGCCACAAGGAGGAGGGCTAGAGGAAGGGCCAAGCCATGACACCCCCTCCTCCAAGCCGCGGTGCCTAGAAAGTGGTGAATTGGTGCTTTGCCTTGAGCCGCGGCGCCCCCTGTTTCAGGCCGCACCTTCAGGCACACTAAGGCCCACATGCTTCAGCCTTTCATTGGGTTCATGAGACATGTTTAAAATGCATAGGATCACTAAGGAATGATCAAGGGCCATGGTTGATTGGTTATCAAGATCTAAGGGTGGATATTAACCCTTAAGATTGGACAAGAAGTTGGTGTACTATATAAAGGTCACCTAGCTTCATTCTCAACAAAAATGTGACATAATTTGTGATCAAAAGTGAGAGAATTGTAAAGAGTGCAAAGACGTAGAACAAGAGAGACTCATTTGTAAGGCTGGTTGTTTAGAAGAGTGAGTAGAATAGAGAGGGGATTGAAGGGCATGTAAAGGGAATTTTTTTGGGAAAATTCCAGGGTTAGTTCTTATCACTTTCTGTTTCTTCTTCTTCTTTGTTTCTTCAAGAACTTAGACTTCTTGGAGAGGGGTTGCTGTGATTGTAAAAGAACCATTGATTTAGTGTAGAGAGTTCAGAGGAACTCACGGGGACGTAGGCTATTGCCGAACCTCGATAACAAATCGCTTGTCTTCTTTCTTTCTTTGATTTCTGTTTCTGTTTCTAATTCCTAATCTTCAAAAGTCATTCTAGACTTGGGTGTTTGGAAGATCACCACATGGGCATCTTGTCAAGGTGATTTACAACAGCATATAAGAAAACACCGAAAATTTGTCAAGCGATACATGACGCCTAAATAGGCAAATGGTAACACAACGGTTAAAAGAGTATTTTTTTCCCTGAAAACCTAGACAGTAGAAGAATTCAAACTTAATTAGAATATATATATATATATGAGTAAATTATGGTTGCCCACGTAGGCGGCCACATTAATTAATAGTTTAATCAAATGTTTGTAGATAATTTATCTAGGTGGGTCATTGCCTCATGAATGATTGTATATATATTAGAAAATTTTTCTTATGTATTAATGATTGTAGCAAGATTATTGATTCTCAACTCCCAAGATCTTATATAACATTCTTTTTTACCGTCTCTAACAAAATTATATATATATATAATTCTCATAACATTTTCTTTATCATTTACGTATTGAAATCTTATGTACTCATCTTTCTTATAATTCTATTATTTATTATTTCACAATCATGTCATGTTTTCTTACTTTTTTTTCCTATTATATAGTTTAACACGTTTACTAAAAGTAAGGTACACTCACCTCTCGAATCGACTCCTAGTCTTGAGATATCTCTTTGTCTCAAACATGATCCTCCATTACACTTAACTTAATAGATATACAAATTAACAAATTCCCCAAGAAACACACATACATAATTATAAAATCAACCAAGACATCTACTTCATAGAGGAAAAGAACTAGACTTTCAAATCTTCAACAAAACTTCCTTTTTTTTTTTTTCTAAATTCTCTTCATAAACTTTACTTTTAAAAGTTTAGATGAAACAATGTAGTCTCTTTAACACCATAATGTTCATGTTTTAATCCCACAAATCTCATTAAATTACTTTGAAAAGGTTTAGGGTTAAAAAGGTATGAAAAATTGTTGTTTTTGTACGAAAACAGAGTCACACTGTCGACTGTCTAAATGGACAATCGACTGTCCGAGGTCCAGAGAGTTTGGACAGCTTGGACAATTGACTGTGTAAAATAGATAGTCGACTATCCTCATGACTTGGACTTTCTATCCAGTCGACTATTCACTCGACACAGTTGGTTGTCCACTAGGTTCTAGCACTTTGAAACCCACAAAAATCTTCCTTTTCTTCTCCAAAACCCCTTTAATTCAACCTAAAACTCTTAAATCTTTTGAAACTCAAGATTTTGAGTGCTAAACATCAAAATATTTACATTACCCATAAGAGAAATCAAACTCAAAACTTTCAAATCAGTATATTTGGTTAAAAACCCATTTTCTCAAACTTTTCTCAAGAACACTTGATTTTCAAATCCCAACTGAAATCTTATCTAACTAAACATGCAAGATTAAACAAGAAGAAGGAAAAAAGTTTTTACCTTAAGCTTTGCCAAAAACTTCCATTTTCCTTCATTTTTATTTTCTTCTTCTTCCTCTCATTCTCATTCTCTTCTCTTATTCTCCCTTTCTCTAATCTCTCCTGATTTCTCTCTCTTTCTCTAGAAGGATCAAGCACATGCCAATCCTTCTCTCTGCTATCATATTTATAGACAAAACTTTTTCTTTATTACAAAATTACCCTTTCACTTACATCTCTTTTAATTTTCTGCCATAAGACTTTTCGAAAACATAAAACTATCCTCCACTTTATAACTCTTTCATTACTTACCCAAACATTTCTAAAAACTTCAAAAGCTCCCTAACACAAGTTTTTTAATATTAACTTTTCTTTATTTACTTGTCCCCAGGCTCTACACAACCAAGTATAATTTATTTATTACTCAAAATTGAATAGGTACACACTTTCATGCATCAAAGCGAAAACTCCGAGATTAAAATATTTCAATTTAAAATACCAATCTCTACAATTCTCCCCAAATAATAAAATTTTGTCCCCCAAAATTTCCTTGATTTGGTTTTCAAAAAATAATAGGGATTAGCACTATTCCAAGTCTATTTCATATTATCGAACATCCTAACCACAATTTTTAATTTATTTACCTTCATCGAAATTATCGTTAAAGAGGGTAAACCTCTTATTCACCATCATCTATCCATCGATGTCAGCCAGTTATTAATACTAGAGTAATCGAATTTACTATTTTAGTAAACTTCATTCTACTTTATTAGAAACTCTTTCTACTTAGTAAGCAATGTTCACTTTTCTATCAACTATTCATCCAGTATACTTCATTTATTATCATCTTTGTTTCACTTAGATTATTCCTCTCGTTTTAGTTCAACAATTTCCCATTATATTTTATTCCTTACACTAACCACTTGTCCAATAATTCACTCTTACTCCCTTGTTATACTTGGAAGTCCATCTATACTCTTACTTGAACCTTAATCACCCTCCTAAAGTTTCTCTTACTAACAATATATCTATACTTTCTATGAATTGATACATTTCTCTAACTCTTTGAACTTCCCACAATTTCAAAATGATTTCACAACCCGGACTTTTCAAAATATTTCATTTTCTATGTCCACTTAACTCTCATTTCTCATATTCAACCCCGAATATGAGCACACTAACTCCTCATTCATAGTTTCATCTATTTCATCTTATAATATAAACAACAGAAACTACTTAGGTCACACATTACAAGGCATTCAAACCATTAACATTTCCTAAAATCTATAACATTTATATTATGAAAAGAAAATCATTACATAAGATATTCACATACATCTCAACATAGTTCACTTAATAAACATTCAATTTTATACAATTTAGTATAAAATTTTCAAGTCAACAAAATTTCTTAAAGAAGAAATCTCTTTCTCACTCTTCACCTTTTAACATTTTCATCAAGTATACAACCACAAGAAAATTTTCACAATTGCATGAGAAAGTCATATTGATTAAGATACTTCATTACAACAAGATTTCCTCAACCACTACCGTTAATGACATTGTTAATATTCACAAAAAAAAAATCAATTCAATTCAATTCACAACAATTTAATTTGAAAAACACAAAAAATTTACACCACAAATAAAAAATTTACACAACAGTCACACACAAGTAAACTCAACTTCAATTTCAAGACGCTCCACCGCCTCATTAAACCATCATGGGTTATTACTCCTAACGGCATACTCTCTAACACTACACAACCGAATTCTTTTAACTATCCCATGCACCATTTACCATGCAACTAAGTCTACAAAATCTTAAACTTAAAGCTCTGATACTAATTGAAATGACTATCCCCGGGTGGATCCTACATGAGGAGGTATCATAACCTCTCAGCTTTGATCACACCGACCTATATCAAACAACCATATTTACAATACAAACCACCTTTTGTGCAACTAATCACAAGTTAAACAATCAAAATTTATATAAACAAATGAATTTTACATCACATGGGAGTCAAAGTTTAAAACTTTGAAATCATAAATAAATGGAAAACTTCCCACTACAAAACTCTTGAATGGACTCCTAACGGAAAACTTAAAAGATGAGGATGCCATAGATGAAAGCCTTATAAAAGACTCCCTTCGACTTGACCATAAAACTTTCGGTACTACCTAAAATATTAACAAATAAATGAATAAGCTAAAAAGCCCAGTGAGACACAGATTACTAAAAGTATTCGCATTGGAGGAAAATTTTTTGTTTTAATTGTAAATGTAGTATTAAATTCCTCAAATTTCGAAAGTAACAAATTTAAAATTTATTGAGTTTACTCTAGTCATCTATCTCTACTTCTTAATAAATGTTGGTATTTGTTTAAGGATTAAATAGGAGAAGAAGTCAGCTTCAAATACAGCTATGCGCCGCGGCCTCCAGCAAGGGATGAAGAATGGAAAAGCGTCCCCCAAGTGTGCATCGCGGCATAGGGTGTGTGTGCTACGGCGCCCAGCACCTGGAGGTTGTGTTCCCTGGTCAGGGCTGCGGCCAGCCCTGTTTAGCACCGCGGCTCCAGGCACACCTGAAGCATCATTTTGGGCACTTTGAGATAGTGTGTGGAACATGGTTAAAATGCACATGATTACTTAGAATCTTAGAGAGCCATGAGTCTTTGGTTCTTGGATTTAAAGGTTGAGATTGATCTCAAAGATTGGATGAGGTAGTCATTACTATATATAAAGGGTCTTCTAACAACAAGTGAAGACATCTTCATCATCTCAACAAGAGAGACTGACATGTGAATGTGTGTGAAATAGAACACATAGTGTGTGAGAGCGCAAAAACACTAAACACAAGAGAGACTCATTCAAGAGAGGCTGGTTGTTTAGAGAAAGAGTAGTATAGATTGGGGATTCAAGGGCTTTGTAATTGGAATTTTTTTAGGGAAAATTCCAGGGAAACACTTAGTCCTTATCACTTTCTTTTTCTCTTCTTTTGTTCTTCAAGAACAAGAGGATTCTTGAAGAGGTGTTGCTATAATTGTAAGAACTCTATTGATTTAGTGCAGAGAGCTCGGAGGAGCTCACGGGGACGTAGGCACATTGCCGAACCTCAACAACAATTGCTTGTGTTCTTTCTTTGATTGGTTTGATTCTTGTTTTGTTTCAGTTTTATTACAAGTCATTCTAGACTTGGGTGTTTGGGAAGATCACCACCTGGGCATCTTGAGGTGATTTCCAACAGTGGTATCAGAGCTTTGGTGAGCAGGTATCGGAGTAAGAACAGGGGGTTATCGGAGTAAGACTCCAAGAATCAAAGGTCAACTTCTTTGGTGATTCAAGAACGGAGTAGAGATCAATATATGATCGTGTTCTTGAGGTGATTCAAGAATAGAGTAGAGATCAAGATCTGATCGTGTTCTTGAGGGTGATTTGTGAACGGTATTAAGATCAATCTTTAATCTTGCTCTTGAGATTTAGAAGAAGTTGGAAAGCAATTGTGGGTGCTGCATAAATCTTGAGATTTTCTCCGCAAGATGGTTTCGAACTTCATTGTTGAGAAGTTCGATGGAAAGGGAGACTTTGCCCTTTGGAAGCGAAAAATCAAAGCTGTTCTTATGCAACAAAAGGTGGACTTGGCGATTAGAGAAGATGACGATTTTCCAGCAAGTTTCGCGGAGGTCCAGCTGAATGAGATGAAGAAGATGGCATACAACACCATCTTTCTAGACATATTGGATAGTGTGACAAGGGAGTGCGGAGACTTGGAAGATCCAACAGCCATTTGGAAGAAACTAGATGAGTTGTTTCCTACCAAAACTCTCCCTAATAAGATATATCTTCTGAAACGAATCTTTGCTTTTAAAATGGATCCTAATAAAGAGTTGCAAGATAATCTTGATGTGTTTAATAAACTAGTTCAAGATTTGGCTAGTTGTAGTATAAAATTCTTGGATGAACAATTGGCTGTTATTTTGTTGAATTCTCTTCCTGATTGTTTTGAAAGCTTGATTAATGCTATTGAAAATGGAAGAGATACACTAACCAAAGAAATTGTGATCAATGCTATAAGGGCTCATGATTTTAAAGACAAAATGAGGGAAACATCAAATGGGGAAGGGTTGTTCGTTAGAGGAAGGCCAACAACTCAATATGGCAGCAACATATATGACTACTATCGGGATAAACCACAAGGTAGAGGACAAAGCCATGGGAGAGCACACTCTAAATCAAGATTTGGAGGAAACAAATGCTACTACTGCCATAAGGATGGTCATTTCAAGAAAGATTACAGGAAGATGATAAGGGATGAGGGAGGAAGCCATACCAATGATGGAGAGGCTTCGGTTGCCAAAGGAGAACAGCAAGATGATGATGTTCTTGTTGTGTGCTCAAATGTGAGCAAGGGGTAAGAAGGCAGTAAGAGATGGATCTTGGATTCTGGGTGCACTTATCATATATGTCCTCACCGAGATTGGTTCAAGAATTTCAAGGAAACCAATGATGGAAAGGTTTTCCTGGGGAATGATACTTCTTGCTAAGTGAGGGGTATGAGAGACATCCAGTTGAGGATGTTTGATGAAATGACAAGACTGTTGAGGAATATAAGATATCTTCTGGAGTTGAGAAGAAATTTGATCTCATTGGGGCAGCTAGATTCCATGGGGTACACATACAAGGCAGAGGGAGGAAAGATCAAGGTAACCAAGGGATCTTTGATAGTGATCAAAACAACAATGAAGGACGGTCTCAATGAGATGATCGGAGACACAGAGATCAAGGATCAAGCAGCAAGCTTGATGGCTGAGATGGATAAGGCAGTACTTTGGCACAATCGCTTGGGACATATGAGCGAAAAGAGGCTACAAGTTCTCAGCAAGGATGGTCAACTTGATGGTGACAAGGTATAGAAACTTGATTTCTGCGAATGTTGTGTTCTTGGGAAGCAACATCGAGTCAGCTTCAACACCGGAGTGCACAAGTCTAAGGGCATTCTTGACTACATTCATGCGGACCTTTGGGGACCAGCAAGAACACTAACACAGTGAGGTAATCTTTACTTTCTATCTTTAATTTATGATTATTCAAGAAAGGTTTAGGTTTATTTGCTTAAATATAAATAAGATGCTTTGAATAAATTTGTGGTGTGGAAAAAGCTGGAGGAAACTCAAATGGGCATGGTAGTTAAGGTGTTAAGAATCGATAATGGCTTAGAATTTTTTAACAAGGAACTTGATCAATTCTGTAAGTTAAATAGGATTCTAAGACATAGAACAGTTGTGAAAACCCCTAAGCAAAATGGAGTTACTGAGAGGATGAATAAGACCCTTATGGAAAAGGTTAGGTGCATGATTATAGGATTTGGATTACCCAAATGTTTTTGGGGGGAAGCAGTGTCTACTGTTGCGTATTTGGTTAATAGATCGCCCTCTAGAGCTTTAGAGCTCAAGACTCCTGAGGAGATATGGAGTGGAAAACCCCTTGAGTTGAACAACCTTAGAACTTTTGTGTGTGCTGCGTTCGCACATCAAAAGGATGATAATCTTAGCCCAAGGTCTAGAAAATATGTGTTTTTAGGATATAGGGAAGGGGCTAAAGGGTATAGGTTGTGGTCCTTAGAGCCAAAAGGATTTATACTCATAATAAGCAGGGATGTCATTTTTAATGATTATTTATTTCCCGATTTGGAGAAAACTAACCCTGTAGGGGATAGTGAGCAAACTAGTTCGGTATTTGTGGAGCATAGCATCAAGGAAAATTCAGTTCAGGTAGAACAAGGAAGGCAAGAGGGTTCGAACCAGGTAGAGCCCATTGATGAATGCCAAGCTCAAGACACTCAAAAGGAGGCTGAACTAGAAGGGGATGATGCAGCAAGTCAGAATGACTATCAGCTCACAAGGGACCGGGAAAGAAGGCTAGTCAGACCACCTTCGAGATATGGTTTTGCGACTACGAATGCAGTAGCTCCTTGGATAGAATGAGGCATAAGTGAACCAAAGACTTACATTGATGCCATGGGATGTAAGGATTCGTCAAGATGGAAGCTAGCTATGGAGGAAGAAATGCATTCTTTGAGGAAGAACAACTCTTGGGAATTGGTACACATTCTAGGAAAACAGAGAGTTGTGGATTGTAAGTGGACTTACAAGATCAAAGAAGGGAACCCTCCAGGGGATAAAGTCCGGAACAAGACTAGGCTAGTGGCAAAGGGGTTCACGTAAAGAGACAACATAGATTTCATAGAAACTTTCTCACTTGGACACAAGGTGGAGGAAAGGGGAGTATCCTCATCTATGCTGATGACATGCTGTTGGTTGGGAACAACAGGGAGAGGATAGAAAGGTTGACATCTCAACTCAGTGAGGAGTTTGAGAGGAAAGATCTTAGCCTTGCACAAAAGATCCTTGGGATGAGAAGAATTAGGGAAAGGGAGAGAAATAGGTTGAAGGTTTCTTAGTCTTCCTATATAGAAAAGGTGTTGTTTAAGTTTTCTATGGAAGATGGTAAACGAGTGAAGATTCCTCTTGTTGGTCATTTCAAGTTCTCTAGCAAACAATGTCCTGGAATGGATGAGGAGAAGAAGGAAATGAAAAATGTCCCTTACTCTAGTGCGGTTGGATCAGTCATGTTCATGATGGTAAGCACTAGACCCAACATTTCTCAGGCAATTAAAGTTCTCAGCAGATTTGTGAGTAATCCCAGAAAAGAGCTTTGGCTTGGGATGAAGTGCTTGCCAAGGTATTTAAAGGCTCAGTTGCAGGCGGTGGTAGCACTCTCAACAACCGATGCTAAGTACATAGCAGCAACGGAAGCCATAATGGAGGTTATGTGGTGCAAAAGGTTGTTGGAAGAGTGAAAGGTCCTAAAAAAGTAGGTGGTGGTGTCTTTGGATAGCCAAAGTGCGTGGAATTTGTGTAGGAACCTGGTGTTCCATGAGAGGACTAAGCATATGGATGTTCAGTATCATTTCATTCAGGAAAATGTTACAGAAGGATGCATTCATGTTGACAAAGTCGCAACGGATGAAAATCCTGCAGATTTAGGTACTAAAGTTCTACCTCTAAGAAAGTTCAATCATTGCCTTGGACTTCTTAGAATTGGAGTTGGTTGATATGGTGACTCAAGTTGAGTTTGGATCCAGAGTTCTCTACACAATGGGTTCGGTTTTAATCGCTTAGACAAAGGTAGGGATTGTTGGTATTTGTCTAAGGATTAAACAGGAGAAGAAGTCAACTTCAGATACAGTTGTGCGCCGCGGCCCAGGAGGTGTGCACCATGGCTTCTAGTAAGGGATGAAGAATAGAAAAGCCTTTCCCAGGTGTGCACCATGACACAGGGTGGTGTGCACCGAGGCGCCGAGCACCTAGAGGTTGTGTGCCCTGGTCTGGGCTGCGACTAGCCCTGTTCTGGGCCGCGGCGCTAGGCACACCTGAAGCATCATTTTGGGCACTTTGAGATAGTTCGTGGAACATAGTTAAAATGCACAAGATTACTTAGACTCTTAGAGAGCCATGAGTATTTGGTTCTTGAGATCTAAGGGTTGAGATTGATCTCAAAGATTGGATGAGGTAGTCATTGCTATATATAAAGGGTCTTCTAACAACAAGTGAAGACATCATTATCTCAACAAGAGAGAATGACATGTGAATGTGTGTGAAATAGAACACATGGTGTGTGAGAGTGCAAAGACACTAAACACAAGAGAGACTCATTCAAGAGAGGCTGGTTGTTTAGAGAGAGAGTAGTATAGATTGGGGATTCAAGGGCTTTGTAATTGGAAATTCTAGGGAAACACTTAGTCCTTATCACTTTCTTTTTCTCTTCTTTCTATTGGGAAACCACCTTGAATGATGCCCAGGAGGTGATCTTCCAAACACCCAAGTCTAGAGTAACTTGTATAAGAAAAGAAACAGCAACTAATCAAAGCAAGAAAGAAAGAACACAAGAAATTTGTTGACGAGGTTCGACAATATGCCTACGTCCCCGTGAGATCCTCTGAGCTCTCTACACTATCTTAGCAATGAAGTTCTTTACAATCAGCAACACCCTTCAAAGAACTCACAGGTTCTTGAAGAACAAAAAAAGAGGAAGAAGAAGAAAGTGATAAGAACTAACCCTGGAATTTTCCAAAGAAAATTCCCCTTACAAGCCTTTGAATCCCTTTTTATTCTACTCTCTCTTTCTAAACAACCAGCCTCTCTATAGAATCTCTCTTGAGTTTAGTGTCTTTGCACTCTTACAATTGATCTCACTTTCAATCACAAGTTATTCCTCACACTTGTTGGAGATTGAAGCTAAGTGACCCTTTATATAGTGCACCAACTTCTTGACCAATCTTTAGGGTCAATATCCACTCTTAGAACTTGAAGACCAATTAACCATGGCCCTCCATCAATCCTAAGTAAAGCTATACATTTTGGACATGCCCCACACACCTTTCAAAAGGTTGAACAAAATGGCATTAGTGTGCCTTCAAGCCGCGGCCTAGAACAGGGCATACCGCGACCTGGAGTGTGCTGAAAACCTCTCCACTTCTCAACTTTCTGGGTGCTGCGGCCTGGGGGAGGCTGAGTCATGGCTCACACCTCCTCCAGCACTTCTCCTTGCTGGGTGCCACACCTTAGAATGAGCTGGGCTATGGCACACACTAGTGTGCATTAATGCTGATTTTTTCTTCCTTCCTTGCAACCGTTTAATGCTAAGACAAATAAATACCAACAATCTCTACCTTTGTCTAAGCGATTAAACCCAAACCCATGTGCAGAGAACTCAGTATCCAAATTCATCTTGAGTCATCATATCAACCCACTCCAATCTTAAGAAGTCCAAGGTAATGATTGAACTTGCTTAGAGGTAGAACTTTAGTACCTAAATCCGCAGGGTTTTCTTCCGTGGCCACCTTGTCCACATGAATGCATCTTTCTGTAAAATTTTCCTGAATGAAATGGTATCAAACATCCATGTGCTTTGTCCTCTCATGGAACACCGGATTCTTGCATAAATATAATGCACTTTGACTATCCAAATACACCACAACCTGCTCCTCTAGTACCTTCAACTCTTCCAATAACCCTTTGCACCACATAGCCTCCTTGATGGCTTCCGTAGCCGTTATGTACTCAGCTTCGGTTGTTGAGAGTGCTACCACCGGCTACAACTGAGCCTTCCAACTTACACAACATCTGTTTAAGTTGAAGAAGTAAGAAGTAATCAATCTCCTTTTATCCCGATCTACTCCAAAGTCCGAATCAGCATAACCCTCAAGGAAGATGGACTTACCCCTCTTCTTATAAACCAGCCCCACATCTGGGCTTCCCTTCAAGTACCTTAATAGCCACTTCATCCCAAGCCAATGCTCCTTTCCAGGATTATCATAAACCTACTAAGGACACTTATTGCATGAGCAATATCAGGTCTAATGCTTACCATGGTGAACATTACAGAACCAACCGCACTAGAGTAGGGGACCTTTTCCATTTCCTTCTTCTCCTCATTCGATCTTGGACATTGATCGCTGAAAAACTTGAAATGACCAGCAAGGGGAACCTTTACTGGTTTGCTATCTTCCATAGAGAACTTAGATATCATCTTCTCTATGTAGGAAGTTTGAGAGATCTTCAATCTGTTTCTCTCCCTTTCCCGGATGATACACATCCCAAGGATCTTCTATGCATGGCCAAGATCCTTCATCTTAAACTCCTCACTAAGTTGAGCCTTCAATTTTCTTATCCTCTCCATGCTGCTCCCAACCAGTAACATATCATCAACATAGATCAAGATGATCACCACTTCCTCCACCTTGTGCCCCTTGTAATACAAGCACGAATAATAGTAGCTCCTCATGAAACCCAGGCTGGTTACAAAGGAATTGAACCTCTTATTCCATTGCCGAGGTGATTGCTTTAGGCCATATAGAGATTTCTTTAGTTAGCACACCAAATCTCCCTACCTTCCTTCCTCATAGCCTTCGGGTTGCCCCATGTAGATGGTCTCATCAAGCTCTCCATGCAAGAACACTGTCTTCACATCCACTTGCTTGATTTCCCAATCAAATTGGACCACCATTGCCAATACTATCCGTATCGTCTTATACTTCACAACTGGTGAGAATATTTCGGTGAAATCTATGCCTTCTTTTTATGTGAACCTGTTCGCCACCAGCCTAGCTTTATACTGGACTTCATCCCCTGGAGTGTTCCCTTCTTTGATCTTGTAGATCCACCTACAATCCACAACTATCTATTTTTTTGGTGTGGGCACCAATTCCCAAGAGTTGTTCTTCCTCAAAGAATCTATTTCTTCCACCATAGCTAGCTGCCACTTTGACGAATCCTTACATTCCATGGCTTCCATGTAAGTTTCTGGTTCAACCATCCTTCCTTCTATCCAAGGAGATCTTACATTAGTATTCGCAAACCCATATCTCAAAGGTGGTCTGACCACCCTCCTTTCTCGGTCCCTTGTGAGCTGGTAGTCATTCTGACTTGCTGCATCATCCCCTTCTAGTTCAGCCTCCTCTTGAGTATCCTGAGCATGGCCTTCATTAATAGGCTCTACCTAGTCTGAACCCTCTTGCCTTCCTTGCTCTACCTAAACTGAATTCTCCTTGATGCGATGCTCTACAAATTTTGGACTGGTTTGCTCACTAGCCCCTGTAGGGTTAGTTTTCTCCAAATAGGGAAATAAAAATTCATTAAAGATAACATCCCTACTTATTATGAGTTTCATTCCTTTTGGTTCTAAGGACCATAACCTATACCCCTTAACCCCATCACAATACCCTAAAAATACACATTTTCTAGACCTTGGGTTAAGTTTATCATCCTTTTGATGTGTAAATGCAGCACACCTAAAAGTCCTATGGTTGCTCAACTCAGGGGGTTTCCCACTCCACATCTTTATGGGAGTCTTGAGCTCTAAAGCTCTAGAGGGTGATCTATTTACCAAGTATGCAGCAGTAGACACAGCTTCCCCCAAAAATATTTTGGTAAACCGGATCCTATTAACATGCATCTAACCTTTTCCATAAAGATACTATTCATCCTCTTAGAAACTCCGTTTTGCTGAGGTTTTTTCACAATCGTTCTATATCTTAGAATGCCGTTTAACTCACAGAATTTATCAAAATCCTTATTATAAAATTCTAAGCCATTATCGGTTCGTAAAGCCTTAACTACTCTACCCGTTTGAGTCTCCAGCAACTTTTTCCACACTACAAATTTATTCCACATTAGCATCTGATTTATTTTTAAGCAAATAAACCCAAACCTTTCTTGAATAATCATCAATTAAAGACAGAAAGTAAAAGTTACCTCCCTGTGTTGGTGTTCTTGCTGGTCCCTAAAGGTCCGAATGAATGTAGTCAAGAATGCCCTTAGACTTGTGCATTCCGGTGTTGAAGCTGACCTGGTGTTGCTTCCCAAGAACGCAACACTCGCAGAAATCCAATTTTTCTACTTTGTCACCACCAAGTAGACCATTCTTGCTGAGAACTTGCAGGCCCTTCTCGCTCATATGTCCTAAGTGAGTGTGCCAAAGGGTTGCCTTATCCATCTCACCCATCAAGCTTGTTGCTTGATCCTTGATTTTTCTCTCTTCGATCATCTCATAGAGTCCATATTTTATTGCTGCTTTGATCACTACCAAAGATCCCTTGGTCATCTTGTTCTTTCCTCCCTCTACCTTGTATGAATACCCCATGGAATCCAGCTACCCCAATGAGATCAAATTCCTCTTCAAATCCGAAAGATACCTCACATTCCGCAGCAGCCTTGTGACTCCATCAAACATCTTCAACTAGATGTCTCCTATCCCCCTCACTTGGCAAAAAGTGTCATTCCCCAAGAAAACCTTTCTATTAATAGTTTCCTGGAAATTCTTGAACCAATCCTTATGAGGCACATGTGATAAGTGCACCCGGAATCCAGGATCCATTTCTCGATGCCTTGTCTCTTGCTCACATTTGAGCACATAACAAGAACATCATCTTGTTGTTCTCCCCTGGCAACCGAAGCCTCTCCATTCTTGGTATGGCTGCCTCCTCTCTCATCCTACATCTTCTTCTTGCAATCTTTCTTGAAGTGACCCTCCTTATTGCAGTAGAAGCACATCTTTCCTCCAAATCTTGGTTTGGAATGAGATCTCCCATGGCTCTGCCCTTTACCTATTGATTTCTCCTGGTAGTTGCCATGAATACTATTACCATTCTGAGTTGCTGGCCTTCTTCTTATGAACAACCCTTCCCCACTTGATGCCTCCCTACTCTTAGCTTTGAAATCATGAGCCCTTACAGCATTGACCAAAATTTCTTTTGTTAGTGTATCTCTTCCATATTTAATTGCATTAATTAAACTATCAAAACAATCAAGAAGATAATTTAATAACATAACAACCAATTGTTCATCTGGGAATTTAATACTACAACTAGCCAAATCTTAAACTAGTTTATTAAAGACATCAAGATTATCTTGCAACTTTTTATTAAGATCCATTTTAAAAGCAAAGATTCTTTTAAGAAGATAAATTTTATTGGGAGAGTTTTGGTAAGAAACAACTCATCTAGTTTCTTCCATATGATAGCAGGATCTTCCGAGAATCTGCACTCCCTTGTGACACTATCCGACATGTGCAAGAAAATGGTGTTGTATGCCATCTTCTTCATCTCAATCCGCTGGTCCTCCGTGATACTTGCTAGAAAAGCATCATCTTCTCCAATAGCCAAGTCCACCTTCTGTTGCATAAGAATAGCCTTGATCTTCTACTTCCACAGGGAAAAATCTCCCTTTCCATCAAAGTTCTCAACAATGAAATTTGAACCCATCTTGCAGAGATGATCCCAAATTTGTGCAGCACCCACAAATGCTTTCCAACTTCTTCTAAACCTCAAGAACACAATCGAAGATTGATCTCAACATCATTCTTGAATCACCCTCAAGAACACAATTTGATATTATTCTTTACTTCGTTCTTGAATCACCTAAGAAGTTTGTTCTTTAATTCTTGGAGTCTTACTTCGATACCTTCTTTTCTTGCTCTGATACCCAGCTGTGCAAGCTCTGATACCACTGTTGGTAGTATCTCTTCCAGTTCTAATACTACTATTGGAAAACCACCTTAGATTATGCCCAGGAGGTGATCTTCCAAACACCCAAGTCTAGAGTGACTTGTATAAGAAAAAAAACAGCAACCAATCAAAGCAAGAAAGAAAAGAACATAAGAAATTTGTTGACGACGTTCGACAATATGCCTACGTCCCCGTGAGCTCCTCCGAGCTCTCTGCACTATCTTATCAATGGATTTCCTTACAATCAGCAACACCCTTCCAAGAACTCACAGGTTCTTGAAGAACAAAAGAAGAGGAAGAAGAAGAAAGTGATAAGAACTAACCCTGGATTTTCCCAAGAAAATTCCCCTTACAAGCCCTTGAATCCCTTTCTATTTTACTTTCTCTTTCTAAACAACCAACCTCTCTACAGAATCTCTCTTGAGTTTAGTGTCTTTGCACTCTTACAATTGATCTTACTTTCAATCACAAGTTATTCCTCACACTTGTTGGAGATTGAAGCTAGGTGACCTTTTATATAGTGCACCAACTTTTTGACCAATCTCGAGGGTTAATATCCACCCTTAGATCTTGAAGACCAATTAACCATGGCCCTCCATCAATCCTAATTAAAGCTACGCATTTTGGACATGCCCCACGCACCTTTCAAAAGGCTGAACATAATGGCATTAGTGTGCCTTCAGGCCGCGGCCTAGAACAAGGCATGTTGCGGCCTGGAGTGTGTTAAACATCTCTCCAATTCTCACCTTTCTGGGCGTCGTGGCCTAGGGGAGGTTAAGCCACATCGCACACCTCCTCCAGCACTTCTCTTTGCTGGGTGTCGCACCCTGGAATGAGCTGGGCCGCAGCGCACACTGGTGTGCATTGATGCTGATTTTTTCTTCCTTCCTTGCAACCGTTTAATGCTAAGACAAATATCAACACTTTCATTCTTCAAGAGCAAGAGGATTCTTGAAGAAATGTTGCTGTAATTTTAAGATCTCCATTGATTTAGTGTAGAGAGCTCGGAGGAGCTCACGGGGACGTAGGCACATTGCCGAACCTCGACAACAATTACTTGTGTTCTTTCTTTGATTGGTTTGATTCCTGTTTTGTTTTGGTTTTATTACAAGTCATTTTAAACTTGGGTGTTTGGGAAGATCACCACCTGGGCATCTTGAGGTGATTTCCAACAATAAGAAGAAATAAAAATTAAGTAGGGATTCACCAAGACCCTTACGGACCTTTCAAGCATACAAAACTTACAATACTACACTCAATTATAAAGTCAATAAGAATAAAGAAACTTCCAATTAAATACCATTCTATCATCAAAAACACCAGCCTAGTCAATGAGTAATTAAGACCATTAAAATTTTAAACTTGAATAAATTTTTCAGTTCATTTACTTCAACCATCACATTCTTGCCTTTTACATTTAATATTTCCAAAGCATGTATGAATCACAAAAACAACGAAGGCAATGAAAACAATAATGATATCAAAATATTACACCATTAATTTTTACGTGGATCAAAACTCTTAAATATACTTTACGATTGGCCCATAAAATGACAAACTTTTGGGTTTTAGTCTTATGGTCTTTGCACTTCTCTAGCATAAAGAATGAGACAAAGAAAACACATGAAACTCAGTGAAAATGGGGTATTGTGTATAATTTTTCTTAATCTATTTTGCTTGTGTTTTTTACGCAAACAAATAGAAAGTGAATTATTTTTTCTTTAGCTCACTAACTATCTCGGGAGGATAAAAAATTAAGCTAAACACAAAATTAGCTTTATTCGTGTGTTATCTAAAAATTAGATAGATTGAAGTGAAGAGAAGGAGATTGAGAGTGGGAGTGATTTGGCTCATGAAATTTGTGGATTTTGTTTGTAGACAAAAAATTTATTGAAAATTGATGGAAAAAAAAAGCCTTCAAGTTGGGGAATTAAAGTACATGCGGCTTGTGTTTTAGAGTTAACTTAAATAAAGTTTTTTGTGTATTTACTTGATCAATTACGTTCTTGGCTTTGAAATTTAAACCTTTTCAACACGTACTAATCGCAAAAAAAATGAAAAAAAAATAAAGAACGATAACAATAACAAATATTACACATTGATTTGTACCTTACTGGATCAAAATTCTTTGCACTATAATCTTCATCTCGGAGAAATATGTTGAAAAATAAACTAAAAAAAATCTCAAAACATCATCAATTCTTTGTCAAATTAAATAGAACACTAAGGGATGATTTGGATACATGAAAGTATGACTTTCTCGTCGATAAATGTTCTAAAATAAGTCAACTTTATATTAATATAAAATATCTAGCATACAACTTTTTTTCTTAAAACAATTAACATTAATATTTACAATGAACTGATAGTAAATAAGAAAAGTTTGTCACCAACATAGTGCAACCAGAGTTCAAAGATTGCTCGTTTATATATATATATATATATATATATATATATATATACTAGCCCTATAACACCAAAGCGTGTTGTATTAATTTTTTTAAAATATTTCTTATGCATATAAATTTGTGTTGAGATCAATAGAAAAGAGCTTGCTTCATTGTGGAAACAATTTATATACATTAAGTTTGTGAAATTTAAATAATTTAAAGCATCAAAAGTTTTTAAGAATGATGCTTGGAGATATATATAATATTTTGATATCATTATTGTATTTAAGAATGATGCATGGAGATATATATTTAAGAGTTTTGATCTCAACTTCAATATATTTAAGAGTTTTGATCCACGTAAAAATTAATGGTGTAATATTTTGATATCATTATTGTTGTCGTTGCCTTCGTTGTTTTTGTGATTCATACATGCTTTGGAAATATTAAATGTAAAAGGAAAGAATGTGATGGTTGAAGTAAATGAACTGAAAAATTTATTTAAGTTAAAAATTTTGATGGTCTTAATTACTCAACTTTCAATTAGCTTGAAGTTTTAAATGAGTTATTTTAGACAATAATTTAAACTTTGTTACTTACTTAGCTTTGAATAGGTTTGTGTTTGTGTGTGTGTGTGTATCCAAATATCATGCTTAAATATTTGAATTTCACCAACTTAGCATACATAAATTATTTCAAAATTGAGGTACGCTCTCTTTATTGATTTCAACACAAAATTATGAAAAAAAAATGACAAAAAAGGTAATGCAACATGTGTGTTGTAAAATAATGTAATAAATGACTTTTAGCATTTGACAATTAAGTTAAGTAGATACAAGAATGTGATAACTGACATTTGACTTTACATTTTTTCCAAGAATGTGGTAACCGACAAATTTCACATCCAGAAAGAAAGAGTGGCCAAAACAATTGGCTTTACATTCACATTGTTACCAGTCATAAATAATTGATTGCACTTTACATTTGCATAAGAAATGTTAGATGATTAAGTCTGATTTTAATATATATTTTGATTTGAAAATTTAGAAAAAAAATGATTATATATGGATAAATTTGATTCTTTGAAAAGTACGTAGATATTCTTCAATTTTTAATACTATTAAAAAAAATAAAAACCACTAATTTCATGAGCCAAATCACTTTCAATCTTCTTCACTTCAATTCAATATATATAATTATTAGAGAACACATGAATCAAGCTAATTTAATAAATCTAACTTAATTTTTTGTCCACACGAGATAGTTAGTGAGCTAAAGAAAATACTTCACTTTTTATTTTTTTTGCATAAGTAACACAAAAAAGAAAAAAATAGAATAAAAAAATAATACTTCATATCAAAATTCTACCAAATTTCATGAGTTTTCTTTATAGAAGTTCAAAGATCATAACATTCAAAGCCAAAAGTTTGAAAATTATAAGAATTCACTTTGGGAATAAATAATTAAAATTCCTGATTCAACTCTCACAGAGAACTCACACGTTTTCCACACTTCACCTTCAAAAGATTCATAACAAATGAATTCATAAATAATTACAAAAAGTCTAAGAATAATTGATAGCTTGAAATTTTTAATTTAATATTTTAAATTTTGAGATTTCATCTCGACGCATTATTGGAGTACTTGTTCAAATTTGAGTTTGTTTTCAAGTTTATAAAACTTGGGAGTAAGTAAATAAAATAAGGCATAAGTAATAAAGTATATCTTGGGGGAGATTTTAAAATTTTTAAGATTTTTATGGTGATTTGTGAAAGAGATAAGAAGTGGAGGGGTGGTGTTGTAAAAAGAGTAAAAGTGTGGCTTATAAATTGGAGGAGAGAGATGAGAGAAAAGAAGAGAAAAGGAAAGAAAGAAACAAGAAGAAAATGAAGAGAAAGGAAAGATCTTCCTTGTTAATTATCAATCATGCTTTTTAGGCTAAAGATTTGTGTTTTGAAAGTTTGAATTTGAAGATTTTCCAAAGAAAGTTTGCGAAAAATGGGTTTGTGTTAGGTTTACTAAATTGCTGTGTATTAACTCAAAATTTTGCTTTGGGTATTGTAATAGTTTGATCTAAAACCTTTAGGACTTGTTTTCTAAAAGATGTAAGAGTTTCATGAAGGATCAACAAGGTTTTACAAAGAAAAAGGAAGATTTTCGGGAGTTTTAGGGTGTTAAACCAGTAAGCAGTCGACTATGATGATCCCACAGTCGACTGTGTTATAGACAAAAACCCCAGAAAGCGGGGACAGTCGACTGTCCAAGATGTACAATCGACTATCTAAGTATTTTGGAGCTTGGAAAATCATCTGTGCATTTAGAGAGTCGATTGTGGAACCTTGTTTTCGAGTATAAACAATAATTTTTCCATACTCTTTTTAAGCCTAAACCTTTTTAGAACAACTTAATGAGATCTTTGGGATGAAAAATTGAACTTTATAGCTTTAAGAAGAATTATTTCTTTTATTTTAAAATCTCCAAGAAAAAAAATATTATGTTTGTATTTAGACAAAAAGGAAATTTTTTAGTGGCTCAAAAGCATAGTTCTTTTCTTTTTATGATTTATGGCGTGAATAATTTTGTATGTGTATGAATATCAAGTGATAGTTAAATGATTTATTTGTTAGGTATAGTGGAGGATTGTATCAAAGACAAGGAGGTATCTAGGCACTAGGATTTTGTACTAAAGGTGAGTTTCATTTTACTTCTAGTAAGCATAATAGTTCGTATAATAGAAATAAAAGATTAAAAGTATGAAAATACGTTTGAGTGTGGAATAGCCAATGGTGGTGTTATGTGTTGATATATATATATATATATATATATATATATATATATATATATATATATATATATATTGTAATGACCCATCCTTGGGTGGGTTTTGCCCGGAGAGATATCATCACCTTTTAGCTTTGATCACACTGACCTATATGCAAACATACAAGTTTACAGGACAAATAACCTTTCGTTCAACTACTCATAAGTTAAACAATCACAATTTGGAATTATAAATAAACAAACGACCTTTACAACACATGGGAGTCAAAGTTTAAAACTTTGGAATCATAAATAAAGGGAAAACTACCCACTACAAAATTTTTGAATGGACTCCTAGCGAAAAACCAAAAAAATGATGATGTTGTAGACAAAAAGCCTTATGAAGGACTCATTTCATCTTGACCATAAAAATTCCGCTACAACCTGAAATATTAGTAAATAAAGGAGTGAGTTAAAAAACTCAGCCATAAACACATTACTAAAACTAATCATATTGGAGAAGAAATTTTCGTTCTAACTATAATTGTAGCATATAATTCATCAAATTTTAGAAGTACTAAAATTTAAGTTTTATCAAGTTTCTTCTAATCTTCTATCTCTATTTTTTAATAAGAAGAATTAATAATTAAGCAAGGATTCATCAAGACCCTTACAAGCCTTTTAAGCATACAAAGCTTACAACGCTACACTTAATTATAAAGTCAATAAGAATAAAGAAACTCCCAACTAAATACCATTCCATCATCACAATCATCATTTATGCCATTCACCGGGCCCAACATATCACATGTCTCTCATGGGCCAATCATAATGTATACCTCTCGGGGGCTAATCATAAAGCATGTCTCTCATGGGCCAATAATAAAGTATGTCTCTCATGGAACAATCCTAAAGTATGCCTCTCATCGGCCAATCATAAAATGTATTAATGCAAACTTAATTAGATGTATAGTCATTTATATAGTTTCATATCATTATAACGTCCCATCATTGGGCAAATCATATAACAACGGGAACGTCTCCCCACGTATCTATATGTCAATCTTCACAATACAAGTCAGATTCTCCCCTAACTTATGCTGGGTGTGGTCCTTTCATCATTTGAATTCTCCCTTACCCCTTATTGGGATTCTCATATATAAACATATATCTCAGATCCCTCCCAACCCTTTTTCGGGTCGAGTCTTCAACAACATAGATCTTCTCTTATAATATGTTAACAATATATATATATATAGCATGACAATGCATTCATAATTTAAGTACATCACATTTTAATACTTTTGGTATTTATCTAAGGATTAAATGGGAGAAGAAATTCAGCATCAGGTCAAGGTGTGCGCCGCAGCATAGGAAGCGTGCGCCACGGCCACCAGCAAGGAGGAAGTCCCGGAGGAGGTGTTCGCTATGACACAACCTCCCCCATGCCGCGGTGCCCAGAAAGATGAAGAGTGTGTCCTGTTCTGAGCCGCGACCTGCCCTGTTCTAGGCCACGGAGCCAAGCACACTGATGTTTGGTTTTTCAGCCTCTTGAAAGGTGCGTGGGGCATGATCAAAATGCACAGGATCACTAAGGCTTGTTAAAGGGCTATGATTGGTTGGTCCTCAAGATCTAAGGGTTGAGATTGTCTTCAAGATAGGTTCAAGAAATGGTGCACTATATATAAGGTCACCTAGCTTTAATCTCAACAAGTAAGAAAATGATGTGACCATCTCAACAAAAGAGTTGAGAATGACATGTAAGTGTGTGTGAAATAGAACACATGGTTGTGTGAGAGTGCAAAGATACTAAACACAAGAGAGGTTGGTTTTTTAGAGAGAGAGTAGTATAGATTGGATTCGAGGGTTTTGTAAGGGAATTTTCTTGGGGAAAATTCCAGGGAAACACAAGTCCTTATCTCTTTCTTTTGCTCTTCAAGAACAAGAGACATCTTAAAGAGGAGTTGCTGTATTTGTAAAAAACTCATTGATTTAGTGCAGAGAGTTCGGAGGAACTCACAGGGATGTAGGCTATTGCAGAACCTCGATGACAATTGTTGTGTTCTTTCTTTGATTGCTGTTTGATTCTGATTCATTACAAGCCATTCTAGACTTGGGTGTTCGGAAGATCACCACCTGGGCATCTTGAGGTGATTTCCCAACAGTGGTATCAGAGCAACAATGAAGGATGGTCTCTATGAGATGATAGGAGACACAGAGATCAAGGATCAAACAGCAAGCTTGATGGCTGAGATGGATAAGGCAGCCCTTTGGCACACTTGCTTGGGACACATGAGCGAAAAGGGCCTGCAAGTTCTCAGCAAGGATGGTCTACTTGGTGGTGACAAAGTAGAGAAACTTGATTTTTGCGAATGTTGTGTTCTTGGTAAACAACATTTGGTTAGCTTTAACACCGGAGTGCACAAGTCTAAGGGCATTCCTGACTACATACATACGGATCTTTGGGGGCCAGCAAGAACACCAACACAGGGAGGTAATCTTTACTTTCTATCTTTAATTGATGATTATACTAGAAAGATTTGGGTTTATTTGCTTAAAAATAAATCAGATGCTTTGAATACATTTATGGTGTGAAAAAGGCTCGAAGAAGCTCAAACGGGCAGGGTAGTTAAGGTGTTAAGAATTGATAATGGCTTAGAATGTTTTAACAAGGAACTTGATCAATTCTGTATGTTAAATGGGATTCTAAGACATAGAACGGTTGTGAAAACCCCTCAGCAAAATGGAGTTGCTGAGAGGATGCATAAAACCCTTATGGAAAAGGTTAGGTGCATGATTATAGGATTCAGAATACCCAAATGTTTTTAGGGGGAAATGGTGTCTACTGCTGCATATTTGGTTAATAGATCACCCTCTAGGGCTATGGCCCTTAAGACTCCCGAGGAGATGTGGAGTGGTAAACCCCCTGAGTTGGAGACCCTTAGAACTTTTGGGTGTGCTGCGTATGCACATCAAAATGATGATAGACTTAGCCCAGGATCTAGAAAATGTGTGTTTCTAGGATATGGGGAAGGGGCTAAGGGGTATAGGTTGTGGTCCTTAGAACAAAAAGGATTAAAACTCATAATAAGTAGGGATGTCATTTTTAATGAGCATTTATTTCCCTATTTGGAGAAAACAAACCCTGAAAGGGCTAGTGAGCAAACCAGTTCGGTATTTGTGGAGCATAGCATCAAGGAATATTCAGTTCAGGTAGAGCAAGGAAGGTAAGAGGTTCAGACCAGGTAGAGCCCATTGATGAATGCTAAGCTTAAGACACTCATGAGAAGGCTGAACTAGAAGGGGATGATGCAGCAAGTCAGAATGACTATCAGCTCACAAGGGACCAGGAAAGAAGGCTGGTCAGACCACCTTTGAGATATGGTGCAACCGTTCCTTGGACAGAAGAAGGGATAAGTGAACCAGAAACTTACATTGATGCCATAGGAAGAAGTTCAGAAAAAGGCTAGGCTAGTGTCGAAGGGGTTCACGCAAAGAGAAGGCATAGATTTCATAGAAACCTTCTCACTTGGACACAAGGTAGATGAAGAGGTGATTATCCTCATCTTTGTCGATGATATGTTGTTGGTTGATAACAATAGGGAGAGGATAGAGAGGTTGACATCTCAACTCAGTGAGGAGTTCGAGAGGAAGGATCTTGGCCTTACACAAAAGATCCTTGGGATGAGAAGAATTCGGGAAAGGGAGAGAAACGGGTTGAAGGTTTCTCGGTTTTTCTATATAGAAAAGGTGATGTACAAGTTTTCTATGGAAGATGGTAAACCAGTGAAGATTCCCCTTGCTAGTCATTTCAAGTTCTCTAGCGAACAATGTCCTAGAACAGATGAGAAGAAGAAGAAAATGGAAATGATCCCTTACTCTAGTGCGGTTGGATCAGTCATGTACATGATGGTAAGCACTAGACCCGACATTTCTCAGGCAATGGGTGTTCTCAGCAGATTTGTGAGTAATCCTAGAAAGGAGCTTTAGCTTAGGATGAAGTGGTTACTGAGGTACGTGAAGGGTCAGTTACAGTCGGTGGTAGCACTCTCAACAACCAAGGCTGAGCATATAGCGGCTACAGAAGCCATAAAGGAGGCTATGAGGTGCAAAGGGTTGTTGGACGAGTGAAAGGTCCTAAAAGAGCAGGTCGTGGTGTCTTCGATAGCCAAATTACATGGCACTAGTGTAGGAACTCGATGTTGATGAGAGTCATAAAATGCATCTTAACAGTACTTACTTGTTAGCATTTTAAGGTTGATATAGGGTTGAATTACTCATTTATACCTTAACAACTCTAAAGTTTCATTCTTGGATCATTGATCTATTTCGATGCATTTTTAGGTACTTTAAGTTCAAAAGAGATGGAAAACCTATCATTGCTTGAAGCACAATGACTCGATGAACACTGGAGTGAAGGTTCACAAGCACTTGGAAAGGAGTTTCACTAAATTACCAGAATTGCCCGTACAAATCAATCATTTTTGAAAATCAAACTGTATTGATGCAAGAAGAACTAAGAGATGAGCCATATATGCTTAGAAAGATCTGGAAGTCTATTTTCTGGAGAATTTATAGCTCATAAAAATGATTTTTCTAGAGAAAGTTATGGCAGGTTTAGTAGACAAAGGTCAGGCCTCCAGAACAGCACCAGCCTAGCGCTATGGCGTGGAGAAGAGGGCACCGCACCATCCAGAACACCACCATTCTGCTCAAGCCTAGCATAGCGGCATGGAGAAGAGGATGCCACACCGTCCAGAACACCACCAATCTCGGACAAAGGCAGTGCCTAGGCGCGCACACGGTCTCTTGACCTAATTAGGGCTTCTAAATGACAACTTTTGAGCCCAAAACGCCCCTCAACCTTATGGTGTATATATAGATCCTTAAGGGTTTGCAGCCTTCATTCAATTAACCATTCTTCCAAGTCTCTTAAGGCTAGAAATCAAGAGGAGAGCTCCACATTCTTCATCAACCTTGAGCCCTATGGCCAACTAATCTCCAAGCAAGGCAAAGGGATGAATTCCTAGGTGTTTTTGTTCTTATTTTCCATTCTTGATTCAGTTGTAAGGATTTATTGTTGAATATTGTTTATGATTTACTCTTTGATTAAGCAAAAATTAGAGACTTTACTCTTAATCCGGTGATTGCATCTTCCTCATCCACATAAGTTTAGTCAAGCTCTTCTTATGTCAAGTTGTTTAGATGTGATTGATTTCGGTAAATTTATCTTATAGATTGTCCATTACTGTGGTTTTATCATTGAGATATATTGTCGTTTCTTGATAATCTATGAGATAGATCATGTATGCTTGAATCGAAACTAAAGAGTGATTTGTAGCAATTACATTAGGGTTTATAAATGTACTTGATTGAATATTTGCCGATTGCTTGTTTGGGATGTGAAACTTGCAATCGAGAGTGGAACAAGGCAATGAACCTAGAAAGGATTCCCGGAACCTTGTTGTTTCGTTTATATTCTCAATTTTATTTACACAATTTTTCTCACAATACATCATTATCAAAACTCATATTCTTTCATTTGATCGTTATCGTTCGTGTCAAAGTTTACATTTTCTTTTGTAGTTCGCGTTTCCTCGTGGGATCGACACCTCATCTATACACAATAACCGTTTGATAGTTTGAGCGTAATCAAATTTTGGCGCCGTTGCCGGGGAAACGCGCTTAACTTAAGCAAGATTGTCAACTTTGGGACAAAGACAGTAAAATTGTTCTTTTCCCTTTGTTTTGATTTTCTAATTTTCTTTTATTATTCTGTTTTATTTATTTTATTTCCCCTCTAACTCAATTGGTGTATGCTTAGACCGAGTGATTCGCGAGGTAGATTCATTAGAGGACCCGAATTAGAGTTACCCTCTCATTCCATGTCCATTAGTGAAACCTCGCCTAGATCAAACCATAGTGCAGCCCCATCCGAGAATTTAGAGGATTTTGTTAACATGGCTAAAAATCATAATGAAAATGTTGCTAGGAAACTTAAAGACTACTTGCACCCTAGCCGAACGGCCACACCATCTTGTATCATGTTCCCCCCTAATTTTCAACAACCTGAGTTTAAGCTGGGCATGATACAATTGCTACCAACCTTCCATGGGTTTGAGAATGAAAACCCCTATGTTTATATTAGGGAATTTGAGGAAGTAGTTGCAACCTTTCAAAATGGGGCTGATATGGTGGACACCGTCAAACTTCCGTTTTTCCCTTTTTCGCTTAAGGAAAAGGCCAAGGTTTGGCTTTACTCGTTAAGGCCTAGGTCTATAGGTAGTTGGGATGAGATGACTCAAACCTTCTTCTAAAAGCATTTCCCAATCCATAAGACCAATAACCTCAAGAGACAAATCTCAAACTTTGCACAAAAAGAGAGTGAAACCTTATATCAAATTTGGGAACGTTTCAAAGACCTTTTGAATTCTTGTCCACACCATGGATATGAGAGTTGGCAGGTAGTTAGCTATTTCTATGATGGAATCCTAAGTAGGGAAAGGCAATTCATAGAAATGATGTGTAATGGAGATTTTCTTCAAAAAAATCCCGATCAAGCCATAGATTTCCAAAATGACCTATCAGAAAAAGCCCACACTTAGATAGGACCGAGTGCCATGGAAAGTATTAGGAGAAATCAACCCGCTGAAATCTATCAACTTAAGGAAGAAGATAGCCTTAAAGCCCTTTTAGAGGCCCTAACTAAGGAAATTGAAGCCTTAAAAACCAAGGATACTAGAGCCCCCAACCGGTTGCTAGGGTAGAGTCCCATGAACCCTGTTTTATGTGTAATGGGGTAGATCATGTGCCTAGGGATTGTCCAACCTATTTTGAGATGAAGGGAGAGTGAAATGCTTTAAGTATACCCTTTGGGAAACCATACGCACCCTACTCTAACACCAACAATCCTGGTTAGAACAATCACCCTAATTTTAGTTGGAGATCCGATATATAACCTCATCCCCACTCTAATACCCAATGGCAACCGGAAGCAACCTCATCTAACGCACCACAATAATCTTTACCTTTGGAAGATATGTTTAAGTCATTTCTGCAGGTATATGCCAAGAGTGTGGAAGAACAAGGCAAGATAAATCAACAGTTGCTAGAGGAGCAAAAAGGGATCAAAGAGGAACAAAAGGAAATAAAAAGCTAACTCACCAAGTTGACTAGTTTCTTGACAGTTCAAGAGCAAGGTCGGTTTCCTTCGCAGTCGTAACAAAATTCAAGGGGACAAAATATGGCACAAAGCTCTAATATGAAAAATCACAATATTAATGAGGTTAATGCCATAATCACCCGTAGCGGTAAGAAAATTGATGGACCCACTCTACCATCACACTTGATTCCTAATACCATGAGCAACAAGGATAAAGCCCCTAAGGAACAAGAGGCCCATGATGATTATTCTCCACCGGTGCCTTTCCCTTAAGCTCTCCTTAAACCTAAGGAGAGAAATTCAGCACTAAAAGGTGAGATTCTTGAACAACTTCAGCATGTTAAGATTAACCTCCCTCTTCTTCATGTTATAAAACAGATGCGGTAATTGATAGCAAGACACTGCCCAAATATAAAGATCCGGGCTGTCCAACGGTGGCTTGCCAAATTGGAAACAAATCTTGTGGCCAAGCATTGCTAGATTTGGGAGCTAGTGTGAACCTCATGCCATACTCCATGTACTTGCAACTCGGTTTAGGTGAGATCAAACCAACCTCTGTAGTACTCTAACTAACGGATCGATCGATAATAAAACCAAGAGGTATTGTGGAAGACGATTTGTTGCAAATTGATAATTTCTACTATCCTGTTGACTTTTTGGTTTTAGATACTGTTTCTATGGTGAATACGGAGTCCAAAATTCCTTTGATACTTGGAAGACCATTCCTTACCACAGCCAACGCCCTCATTAATTGTAGGAATGGCCTAATGACATTATCATTTGGCAATAGGACATTAGAGGTAAATGTTTTCCGAGTCTCAAGGCAGCCACATGAAGAGGATGAGTGTTTCAACACTTATATGATTGATAAGCTCAATTTGGAGGATGAGCACATTAAAGATAATTCTAACTCTTTGGAATTCCCTCCTAATAATTTTGAGTTCGATGATTCTTTAATTTATCCCCATGCCATTAATATTATTGATGTTTTTGATAAGTCACAGGGAGTTATTAAGAAATCATAGCAACCATGCTTTGAGGAGTTGCTTGAGAGAAGTCACATGGATGCGGGAATCAAATTCCCTACTGCTGATAGCAAATGGGCAACATCAAGAACACTTGAGCCACATGTGGTGGACTTTAAGTATTCCTATCCAAAAGACTAGCACTGAGGCCATTAAGTATGGAGCCTCATGTTCAGCACCACAATGAGGCCACCAGTGAGAGTGGTGCAGTGTCTAGCTGAAGACGTAAAACTTAGTGCTCATGGGAGGCATCCCATAGCATATCCTTTTATTTTTATTGTTTTTCATAATTCTTTTTCTTGTTTATTATTAGTGTTTTGTTGTTTTCCAGTATTAACTTCGTATTTCTTTTTCAGGGACAAATATGCACAGCAGTTCAATTAGTCGTACACAATTTTCGGCTCCACGCACCTTTGGTTAAAAAGGGAGTTTCCTTAACTTTTGCTTTTACATTGAGGACAATGCCTATCTAACACATTTCTTATTGCATACCATTGAATTGTTGGGTGTCAACTTCTTTTTTTCGTTTTAATTTGTTTGTTTTGTTTTAATACACTTGTTTGTTAGGATAATATGTTTTTTTTAAAAATAATTTATTTGTTTAGTTTTGTTTGTTTTTAGCATGCTTTGTGTTAACCTTGGAGTTAATTCACATGTCGATGATATGACCCTAATTGAGATAGCATATAATGTTTAGAAGAAGTTAAATCTTGCTTCGCTTTGAGAATAAATTAAGTGTCAATTTTTCTTTGGTTTGAGACTCTTGTTTGTGGTAAGATTGCATGATTAGTCTATAGTATTTAGAGAAGTTTTATGTGTGATTGCTTTGTGAATACTTTTGCGGTCTCAACAAGCTCTAGAACTTATTTGATAATCACTTGAGGTGAATTCCTAGAATGCACATTACTTAGGATATGATATAGGCTATTTTTGGACCGTTTGAGCCTTTCAAACTTATCCTTGCTATATCTATCACTAGTCACCTGTTTGAGCCTTTTCCTTGAAAAAGAATTTGAGCCTTGTTTCTTTCGAAAACCCATTTACTTACCCCTATGAGCCTAAAAATATTATATTCTTACCCTTCTTTTAAAAGAACTTAGTTGTACACATTTGTTGAGAAGCACTTAAGAAGAGTAAGGATGGAAATATTAAAAAAAAATATTACTACCATAACCCAAGTACATTAAAAGAGATAAGTTGGGGGTTGTGGAAAAGAGTAAAAAAAATGAAAAAAAAGAGGTGAATGGTTATGTGCCAAAATAAAAAATAAAAAAAAAAGAAGTGGATTATGGCAAAGAAAGAAGAAGAAAAAAAAGTGGTGATTTATGGAGAGAAATGCTCGAAAAAATGGTTGAAAGAGTTGGGTGTTGAAGTAAGGTTATCTAGTGCTTAAAATGGTTGTGTTTAAATTAAGAGACTTAGTTCTTTTATTTGTTTAAACTTTCCCGTTCTTTCTTGATCTTTACCCTAGCCTAACATTACAAGCTTATTAAAGACCTATTGATCCGATGTGGTGTGATTTTTCTACATAGTGGAGAGTGATTTGAAAAATGAAGCTATGGAGCTTGATTTGTGATTGATGTCATGCAATTTAATATGTTTTTAGAGGCCAAGACTTGTATTCATGCTATGTTATGCATAAAATCATCCGGATGTTCGGATTAATGAACTGTGGTAAGATGGATGATAAGAGTCGATAACAATTTTAAGGTTGATATTTGGATTATTTTTGGACTTGAGTGATATTTAATGATTCTATTTGTTGTATGTTATGCATGATATTTGAGACAAAAATTTTGAATCATTCTTGGTTAATGCTAACATTGCTGTATTTTGTTTTGATTTCTAAATAAATAATTCATTTCATGTCTTTCGCTTGAATTGCTAGGGACTAGCAATAAGCTAGTTGGGGGTTATGATGAGAGTCATAAAATGCATCTTAACAGTACTTATTTGTTAGCATTTTAGGGTTGATCTAGGGTTGAATTACTCATTTATACCTCAACAACTCTAAAGTGTCATTCTTGGATCATTGATCTATTTTGATACATTTTCAGGTACTTTAAGTTCAAAAGAGATGGAAAAGCTATCATTGCTTGAAGCATAATGACTCGATGAACACCGGAGTGAAGGTTCACAAGCACTTGGAAAGGAGTTTCACTAAATTGCTAGAATTGCCCGTACAGATCAATCATTTTTGCAAATTAAACTGTATTGATGTAAGAAGAACCAGGAGATGAACCATATATGCTTAGAAAGATCTGGAAGTCTATTTTCTGGAGAATTTTACGGCTCGTAAAAATGATTTTTCTAGAGAAAGTTATGGCAGTTTTAGTAGACAATGGTCAGGCCTTCAGAACAGCACCAGCCTAGCGCCGCACCGTCTATAACACCACCATTCTACTCAAGCATAGCTCCGCGACATGGAGAAGAGGGCGCCACACCATCCAGCACACCACCAATCTCGGACAAAGGGTAAGGCACGGGTAAGGCTGCGCCTAGGCACGCACACGGTCTCTTAACCTAATTAGGGCTTCTAAATGACAACTTTTGAGCCCAAAACACCGCTCAACCTTATGGTCTATATATAGATCCTTAAGGGTTTGCAGCCTTCATTAAATTAACCATTCTTCCAAGTCTCTTAAGGCTAGAAATCAAGAGGAGAGCTCCACATTCTTCATCAACCTTGAGCCCCATGTCCAACTAATCTCCAAGCAAGGCAAATGAATTAATTCCTAGGTGTTGTTGTTCTTATTTTCCATTCTTGATTTAGTTGTAAGGATTTATTGTTGAATATTGTTTATGATTTACTCTTTGATTAAGTAAGAATTAGAGACTTTACTCTTAATCCGATGATTGCATCTTCCTCCTCCACATAAGTTTAGTCAAGCTCTTCTTATGTCAAGTTGTTTAGATGTGATTGATTTCGGTAAATTATCTTATAGATTGTCCATTACTGTGGTATTATCGTTGAGATATATTGTCGTTTCTTGATAATCTATGAGATAAATCATGTGTGCTTGAATCAAAACTAAAGAGTGATTTGTAGCAATTACATTAGGGTTTATAAATGTGCTTGATTGAATATTTGTCGATTGCTTGTTTGGGATGAAAAACTTGCAATCGAGATAAAAACAATTGAATCGAGAGTGGAACAAGGCAATGAACCTAGGAAGGATTCCCGGAACCCTATTGTTTCGTTTATATTCTCAATTATATTTACACAATTTTTCTCACAATACATCATTATCAAAACTCATATTCTTTCATTTGATCGTTATCGTTCGTGTCAAAGTTTACATTTTCTTTTGTAGTTCGCGTTTCCTTGTGGGATTGACACCTCATCTATACACAATAACCGTGTGATAGTTTGAGCGTAATCAGGTGTTCCATGAGAGGACTAAGCATGTGGATGTTCGGTATCATTTCATTCGGGAAAATGTTATGAAAGGATGCATTTATGTGGAAAAAGTCGCAAAGGAAAATCCTGCAGATTTAGGCACCAAAGTTCTGCCTCTAAGCAAGTTCAATCATTGCCTTGGACTTCTTAGGATTAGAGTCGGATGAATGGTGACTCAAGTTGAGTTTGGATACTGAGTTCTTTGCACAAGGGGTCGGGTTTAATCGCTTAGACAAAAGTAGAGATTGTTGGTATTTGTCTAAGGAGTAAACGGGAGAAGAAATTCAGTATCAGGTCAAGGTGTGCGCTATAGCACAGGAGGTGTGCACCACGGCACAACCTCCCCCATGCCGCAGCGCCTAGAAAGATGAAGAGTGTGACCTGTTCTGAGCCACAGCTTGCCCTTTTTTGGGCCGCGGTGCTAGGCACACTGATGCTTGGTTTTTCAGCCTCTTGAAAGGTGCGTGGAGCATGATCAAAATGCACAGGATCACTAAGGCTTGTTGAAGGGCTATGATTGATTGGTCCTCAAGATCTAAGGGTTGTGATTGTCTTCAAGATAGGTTCAAGAACTGGTGCACTATATAAAGGGTCACCTAGTTTCAATCTCAACAAGTAAGAAAGTGATGTGACCATCTCAACAAGAGAGGTGAGAATGACATGTGAGTGTGTGTGAAATAGAACACATGGTTGTGTGAGAGTGCAAAGACACTAAACACAAGAGAGGTTGGTTATTTAGAAAGAGAATAGTATAGATTGGATTCAAGGGTTTTGTAAGGGAATTTTCTTGGGGAAAATTCCAGGGAAACACAAGTCCTTATCTCTTTCTTTTGCTCTTCTTTCGTTCTTCAAGAACAAGAGACTTCTTGAAGAGGAGTTGCTGTATTTGTAAAGAACTCATTGATTTAGTGCAGAGAGTTCGGAGGAACTCACAAGGACGTATGCTATTGTTGAACTTCAATAACAATTGTTGTGTTCTTTCTTTGATTGTTGTTTGATTCTGATTCATTACAAGTCATTCTAGACCTGGGTGTTTGGAAGATCACCACCTGGGCATCTTGAGGTGATTTCCCAACACATACCCATCCAGCAAACCATGTTCATCATAACAATACGCATCACAATCTTATAGCAATCAAATCAATCACTTTCATTATAACCAAATGCATCACGAAGTTTCAAACACAAACTACATCAAGTTATTTCCATACTTAACTCTCGTACATCCACACTTCTTATCATAATAGGCATGAATTATATTTACCCTACGAGAGGCATGAATTATATTTGGCTTATGAGTAGCATAAGTTATACTTATCCCATGAGAGGCAAAATTTGTGTTTGATCCATGAAGAAGTTTTGTGTTTGGCTCACAAAGGGTATTTGATTTTTGGCCTATGAATGGCATACAATGTGACTTATTAAACAAAATATATGTGGTTGATAATTACTTGTGATACGATAATAATATATAAGGAGATGAACGTTATGAATAATTTTTTTGCACTAATTTTATGGTAAGATTGTATTTATATAATAAATATTTACTTTTCTAAAGATTGGTCTCTCATTTGAAAAATCTAAAAATGAAAGTCAGTTTATACCTATATCTACTTATGACATATATGATAAAAATTGAAATTTAAGAAGAATGTTCCTAAAATGATTACTCTTAGTAAGATGTTTTACTCACTAAGCTTTTTAGCTGACCCCCTCAGTTTTACTAATATTTCAGGAAAATTGTCGGAAGGTTTATGGTCAAAGTTGATGGAAGACCTTGGTAAGGTCATCGTCCACGACATCCTAATTGTTGAGTCTCCTTGGGAGTTTATATTTTGTTTTTAGTTTAGTATTTGTAAAGAAGTACTTAAAAGAGTTTTTCCTTTTCATTGTGTCTCTTATAAAAACTTAGAGTTGGTAATTTGTATCATAGGATTTATTTTATTCAAAATTTTATGTTTATGCTAAATGGAAATGATTGAAAGAATTGTTGCTTGATTGATATGTTTGCATCTTGAGTCAAGGTACTCAGTGCTGAAAGGTAATGGAGTCATTCTGAGTAGGGCCCACTCAGGATGAGTCATTACATTTTTGGTATCAGAGCTTTAGGTTTAAGCTTCTATAGACTTAGTTGGATGGTGCATGGAGCATGGAGTAGTTATAGAAATTTAGTTGATTAGAGTTAGAGATTATGTCGTTTAAGAGTTGAAACCCGTTATGGTTTATGTGGGTGTAATACGTTTTGAGATTTAAGCTGAGTCAATTTATGTGTGATTATTATGTGAATTTGATGTTGTTGGGATTGAATTGCTATGTTGTGAAATCTTGTTAATAATGCTTTTGATTAGATACCTTAGTGTAAAGAAATGTTTGATTGATATATCCTTCTTGGCCAATTGTGGAAAATTTTATGCAGCCGAGTGTTTGATGAAACTGTTGAAAGGTGAAAAATTGAGAATAATTTTCTTTCTTTCTTTAAATTGTATTACTAACTTGAAGTCTTACAATGATTTTGCGAAATTAACTTTATTGAAATAAGTTTTTGCATTTTGTGAAACCTTATAGATAATTTCCCTTGATGAAATCATAGATTGTGAATGCTTTAAACTCATGCAAATACTTTGACTATTTTTTTTCATTCATGTGTTTGTAAAGATGTTATGATGCAGTTTGGTTGTTGAAGTAAGTATAATAAAGTGAAAAGAGTAAGGGAAGATTTTCCCCATAAGTGGAGCAATTTTCCTTAGAAATTTTTGTTTTGATGTTGTGAGCATCGTTGATTATTAATGAGCTACTAATTAAAAAGCATTGGAAATTTTGTTAAGAATGTTTCCTTAAAGGAATGAGTTATGCTAATTTTCAATTCTAAATTGATTTATGTAAACTTATAGCATTGATGCTTTCCTTTTTATGTTGTTTACACTATGGTGCTTGCGAGAAATGATTGTATGGATATTGTGTAACTTTGACTTTATAAATAGTTATTATGGAAATTTTAGTGATTGTGAATTCGAAACAAATAAGGTTTTAATTCGTGGGTTTGAATCTGCTTATGTTTGAGTGTTGAGCATAGACTAAAGGTAATTGTTTGAATGTTAGTTTGAAGTATTTTGGAAATCCAGATTATGTTAGCAATTGAAAAATATGGGAAGTTAAAGAGTCAGGAAGTAGTAATGATTCACAGACGTTGTAAGTATATCGTTAGAGTGTGAGATTTAAAAAGGGATAATTAAAGTATTCGTGGGGACATAGATGGAACAAAGAGTATATAAAGAACTACGAGTAAATTATTAGATAAGTAATTATTGTAAGGAATCAGGTATGATAAGAAGTTATTGAAATAAAATGAGAAACAAAGAGTATATAAAGAACTACGAGTAAATTGTTGGATAAGTAATTAGTGTAAGGAATCAGGTATGATAGGAAGTTATTGAAATAAAACAAGAGAAAATAGTTGAGTGAAGCATGAATGATGCTAGATAAGTTACAAGTAAAGTTTTTGAGGTGAATATGAACCTTATTAAAGCAACTAGAAAAATGGAAACTAATATAAGAAAAATTGTGAAGGGAGAAAGGTGTGATAAATCTTGAATTTAAATTAAGTTCAATATAAGAAGATGATGAATTCATTCTTAAACCTAGAAACTCTTGATTATGATTTTTGGAAGAAATGATTAAATGGTTGGAATTAGTTATTGTGGACTCGATGGTTTTACTTTATTTAAAAAACATGCAAATTTAAGGAATATTGACTTGGTTATGGTAATATATATGTGAAGGTAAATTCATATTTTTGAAGCGATAGGAAATCAAAATATTTATGCATGACTTGTTGTAGATATGGTTGCACTAATAGAAATGATGGTCATTAATGTTAGAAGGATTTCTGTATTCGCGAAGGCATGTCATGTATTCTTAGAGAAAGAATTGTTGCTTAATTAGATGTATATTGGAAATGTGGCATAGAAGAGAGATGGATGTGGTACACAAAGCCAAGAGATAGTTGAACAAGGAAAATGGAAGATAGAACGAGGATTCCGAGAGAGGAATAATATCTTAAGAACATTTACGGTTCTAAACACCCTAAGAAGGGTTAGTGTTAAAAGAAATGTTTATCAGTGAAATAGTTTGAAAGATTAGAGGTTACTAAATGTTTTGAATCTCTAAGGAAGATCTTAAGCTAACCAAGGAGTAATTGAAAAACTTAAAAGAGTTGAAAGTAGACCTTTACTAAGTACGTGAAGGAAGGTACCATTTATGATTAAGTTAAGGGATGCTATTTGAGATTTGACTAAGATTTTGTGCTATAGATATTGATTATTTTGAAGGTGTCGTTAAGTCAAGAAAATAATTTGATCGTGTAAAGATTTTGAAAGGATAGAGTTAGAGTAGAAAGACAGAGATATTATATTTCGGTAAAATAAATGATAAGAGATCAAGTAAGAATCAAGGAAATCTATGTTACTATTTAGTTGTTGTAAAAAGGAAGGAGATATTGGAACTTGAGAATGATGAAGAAATTTATTAGATGCTTGTACTGGACCATGTTGTTAAAATTGGAAGGAGATTGAGTAACTCAATAAATTTATGATTTTGATAGCAAATCAAGAAGTTGAGAACATATCAGTTTAGATTTGAGAATTTACATAATTGTAACTAATTATTGATTCAGTTGGAACTTTCTTTGAAGAGTAAAATGTGAAAAGTAAGAAGTTATTAAAGGTATTAGGGATAGAATGATTGTAAGGGGAAGAAATAAAAGTATGAAGGATGAGTTAGTGAAGAGATAAAATTATAAGTTTTAAGGTAAGATTTTAAGTATGATTTGAGATGTTGAATGTATGAATGAGTAGGAAGTTAGAAATTTGGAAACTTATTGTTTGGGGAATTGGTGTGAGAATTTGTTAATATAAGGATTAATAACCATAAGGTTACAAGATAAAGATCCTTAGAAAATTTTGAGGTAGAGAGCCTACTAAGCAAGAGAAATGATTATTTGAGGTGAGTTATAAATTCTTGAGTAGAAGATTTGATTTATGAACTTATTTAAAGAGACAAAAAGATTCTAAGAGAATAGAAAAACTTGAAGTACGATTAACACCAAAGGAAAAGTCATGTAAAGGAAAATCTTTGGGAGGTAAAGAAAAGTTTAAAAATAAATTAGATAAGTTATTATTGAAGGAAACTAAGTGATAAAATTAGAATGTAGATTTGTAGAATGGGATTAATAACCGTAAATAGAATTGACTTATTCGTAAAATGATCAAGTGTTTCTATGAAATGGATTACGAAGTGCTTTTGGTTGTCAAGGAAGGACAAAAGCTAAGGGATTCAAAGAAGAATAGGAAATAGTGAAGATTTTAATTTTTGAAAGAAAAGGATAAAAGAAAGATATAAAGGAAAAGTGTTGGGAAAACACCCTCAAGATGCCCACGAGGTAATCTTCCAAACACCCAAGTCTAGAGTGACTTGTAATGAATCGAAAATAGAAACATAAATTAAAGAAAAGAAAGAACACAACAATTGTTATCGAGGTTCAGCAATAGCCTACGTCCCCGTGAGTTCCTCTGAACTCTCTGCACTAAATCAATGAGTTCTTACAGATTACAGCAACACCTCTTCAAGAATCCATAAGTTATTGAAGAACCAAATAAGAGAAGAAAGAAAGTGATAAGAACTATTACAAAGCCCTCTACCCAATCTATACTACTCTCTCTTTACAACCAGCCTTTCTGGTTGAGATCTATTCTAGTGCATCTCTTGTGTTTTTGTGTCTTTGCACTCTCACACTTGCACTTGAATTCTCTTGTATGATGATCATTTGTGTTCAAAACTTGTTTCACACCTGTTTAGATTGAAGCTAGGTGACCTTTTATATAGTGCACCAACTTCTTGACCAATCTTGAAGGTCAATATCCACCCTTAGATCTTGAGGACAAATCAACCATAGCCCTTGATCAAGTCTAAGTGATCCTGTGCATATTGATCATGCATCACACACACTTCAAAAGACTGAAACATAAGCATCAGGTGTGCCTTCAAGCTGCAGGCTAGAACAGGGCAAGCCACGGCCTGAAGAGGGCTGAATCATACCATTCTTCATCCTTACTGGAAGTCGCGGCCTGGGGTCTCTAAGCGGAGGCACACAGGGCCAGGCTGTGGCGCGCACACCTTGGGCCGTAGCGCACAGCTCCTCTCCCATCTTCTGGAGTTCCTGGAGGCTGAGGCATGCACACTTTGAGCCTAGGCACCAAGACCTGATGTTGAACCTCTTCAAACCTTGTTTAAACCTTAGACAAATACCAATAATCTCAACCTTTGTCTAAGCGATTAAACCCGAACAAATTGTGCAGAGAACTCAGGATCCAAACTCAACTTGAGTCACCATATCAACCGACTCCAATCCTAAGAAGTTCAAGGCAATGATTGAACTTACTTAGAGGTAGAACCTTGGTGCGTAAATCTGCAGGATTTTCCTCCGTGGCTACCTTGTCCACATGAATGCATCCTTCCGTAACATTTTCCCGAATGAAATGATACCGAACATCTATGTGCTTTGTCCTTTCATGAAACACTAGATCCTTACACAAGTGCAATGCACTTTGGCTATCTGAATACAGCACCACCTGCTCTTTCAAGACCTTCAACTCTTCTAACAACCCTTTGCACCACATAGCCTCCTTAATGGCTTCCGTTGCCGCTATGTACTCAGCCTCGATTGTTGAGAGTGCTACCACCAGCTACAACTGAGCCTTCCAACTTATACAATATTCGTTTAAGTTGAAGAAGTAGGAGGTAATCGATCTTCTTTTATCCTGGTCTGCTCCATAGTCCGAATCCGCATAACCCTTAAGAGAGATGGACTTACCCCTCTTCTCATAAACCAGCCCCACATCTAGGCTTCCCTTCAAATACCTCAGCAACCAGTTCATCCCAAGCCAATGCTTCTTTTCAGGATTACTCATAAACCTGCTGAGAATATTTATTGTATGAGCAATGTCGAGTCTAGTGCTTACCATGGTGAACGTAACTGAACCAACCGCACTAGAGTAAGGGACCTTTTCCATTTCCTTCTTCTTCGCCTCTGATCTTGGACATTGATCACTGGAGAACTTGAAATGACCAGCAAGTGGAACCTTCATTGGTTTGTTATCTTCCATAGAGAACTTAGATACCATCTTCTCTATGTAGGAAGTCTGAGAAATCTTTAATCTGTTTCTCTCCTTTCCCGGATTATGCTTATCCCAAGGATCTTCTGTGCATGGCCAAGATCCTTCATCTCAAACTTCGAACTGAGTTGAGACTTCAATTCTTCTATCCTCTCCATGCTGCTCCCAACCAGCAACATATCATCAGCATAGATGAGGATGATCACCACTTTCCTTCACCTTATGCACCTTGTAGTGCAAACACGAATCATAGTAGCTCCTCATGAAACCCAAGCTAGTTACAAAGGAATTGAACCTCTTATTCCATTGTCGAGGTGATTGCTTCAGGCCATAGAGATATTTCTTCAATTGGCACACCAACTCTCCCTGCCTTCCTTCCTCATAGCCTTCGAGTTGCCTCATGTAGATGGTCTCATCAAGCTCTCCATGTAAGAACGATGTCTTCACATCCATTTGATCAATCTCCCAATTAAATTGGACCACCATTGCTAACACTTTTCTTATCGTCTTGTATTTCACAACCAGTGAGAATATTTCGATGAAATCTATACCTTCTCTTTGTGTGAACCCCTTCACCACCAGCCTAGCTTTATACCAGACTTCATCCCCTGGAGGATTCCCTTATTTGATCTTATAGATCCACCTATAATCCACAACACTCTGTTTTTCTGGTTTGGGCACCAATTCCTAAGAGTCGTTCTTCCCCAAAGAATCCATTTCTTTCTCTATAGCTAGCTGCCACTTTGACGAATCCTTACATTCCATGGCATCCATGTAAGTTTTTGGTTCAACCATCCCTTATTCTGAACAAAGAGCTGCTACATTAGCATTCACAAACCCATATCTAAAAGGTGGTCTGACCATCCTCCTTCCCCAGTCCCTTGTGAGTTGATAGTCATTCTGACTTGCTGCATCAACCCCTTCTAGTTCAGCCTCATCTTGAGTATCCTGAGCATGGCCTTCATCAATGGGCTCTACCTGGTCCGAACACTCTTGCCTTTCTTGCTTTACCTGAATTGAATTTTCTTTGATGCTATACTCCACAAATTCCGGACTGGTTTGCTTGCTAGCCCCTGCAGGGTTAGTTTTCTCCAAATAGGGAAATAACAATTCATTAAAAATAACATCCCTACTTATTATGAGTTTCATTCTTTTTGGTTCTAAGGACCACAACCTATACCCCTTAACCCCATCACCATACCCTAGAAATACACATTTTCTAGACCTTGGGCTAAGTTTATCATCCTTTTGATGTGCAAATGTAGCACATCCAAAAGTCCTAAGGTTGTTCAACTCAGGGGGTTTCCCACTCCACATCTCTTCGGGAGTCTTGAGCTCTAAAGCTCTAGAGGGTGATCTATTAACCAAATATGCAGCAGTAGACACAACTTTCCCCCAAAAATATTTTGGTAAACCGAACCCAATTAATATGCACCTAACCTTTTCCATAAGGGTCCTATTCATCCTCTCAGCAACTCCATTTTGCTGAGGTGCTTTTACAACTGTTCTATGTCTAAGAATCCCATTTAACTCACAGAATTTATCAAAATCCTGATTGCAAAATTCTAAACCATTATCGGTTTGTAAAGCCTTAACTACCCTACCTGTTTGAGTCTCTAGCAAATTTTTCCACACCACAAATTTATTCAAAGCATCTTATTTATTTTTAAGCAAATAAACCCAAACCTTTCTTGAATAATCATCAATTAAAGAAAGAAAGTAACGATTACCTCCTTGTGTTGGTGTTCTTGTTGGTCCCCAAAGATCCGAATGAATGTAGTCAAGAATGCCCTTAGACTTGTGCACTCCGGTGTTGAAGCTGACCTGGTGTTGCTTCCCAACAACGCAACACTCGCAGAAATCAAGTTTCTCTACTTTGTCACCACCAAGTAGACCATCCTTGCTAAGAACTTACAGGCCCTTTTCGCTCATATGTCGCAAGCGAGTGTGCCAAAGAGCTGCCCTATCCATCTCAGCCATCAAAATTGCTGCTTGATCCTTGATTTTTGTCTCTCTGATTATCTCATAGAGTCCATCTTTTATTGCTGCTTTGATCACTACCAACGATCCCTTGGTTACCTTGATCTTTCCTCTCTTTGCCTTATATGTATACCCCATGGAATCCTACCCCAATGAGATCAAATTCCTTTTCAAATCTAAAAGATACCTCACATTCCACAGCAGCCTTGTGACTCCATCAAACATCCTCAACTAGATGTCTTCTATCCCCCTCACTTGGCAAGAAGTGTCATTCCCCAAGAAAATCTTTCCATCATTGGTTTTTTGAAAATTCTTGAACCAATTCCGATGAGGGCACATCTGATAAGTGCACCCGGAATCCATGATCCATTTCTTACTGCCTTACCTCCTGCTCACATTTGAGCACACAACAAGAACATCATCTTGTTGTTCTCCTTTGGCAACTGAAGCCTCTCTATTGTTGGTATGACTTCTTTCTCTCTTATCCCACTTCTTTTTCTTGCAGTCATTCTTGAAGTGACCCTCCTTATTGCAGTGGAAGCATCGCTTCCCTCCAAACTTTGATTTGGAATGCGATCTCCCATGGCTCTGCCCTCTACCCTTTGATTTCTCATAGTAGTTGCCATGAATGCTACTACCATTCTGAGTTACTGGCCTTCCTCTAATGAACAACCCTTCTCCACTTGATGTTTCCCTCATCTTGGCCTTGAAATCATGAGCCCTTATAGCATTAATCATGATTTCCTTGGTTAGTGTATCTCTTCCATATTCAATTGCATTAATCAAACTTTCAAAACAATCAAGAAAAGAATTTAACAAAATAACAACCAATTGTTCATCTGGGAACTTTATACTACAACTAGCCAAATCCTGAACTAGTTTATTAAATACATCAAGATTATCTTGCAACTCTTTATTAGGATCGATTTTAAAAGAAAAGATTCTTTTAAGAAGATATATCTTATTAGGGAGAGTTTTGGTAAGAAACAACTCATATAGTTTCTTCTATATGACAGTTGGATCTTTCGAGTCTCTGCACTCCCTTGTGACACTATCCGACATGTGCAAGAAAATGGTGTTGTATGCCATCTTCTTCATCTCAATCCGCTGGTCCTCCGTAATACTTGCTAGAAAAGCATCATCTTCTCCAATAGCCAAGTACACCTTCTGTTGCATAAGAACAGCCTTGATCTTTTGCTTCCACAGGGAAAAATCTCCCTTTCCATCAAAGTTCTCAACAACGAAATTTGAACCCATCTTGCAGAGATGATCCCAAATTTGTGCAGCACCCACAAATGCTTTCCAACTTCTTCTAAACCTCAAAAACACAATCGAATATTGATCTCAACATCATTCTTGAATCACCCTCAAGAACACAATTTGATCTCTGAACTCTCTGCACTAAATCAATGAGTCCTTACAGATTACAGTAACATCTCTTCAAGAATCCACAAGTTCTTAAAGAACCAAAGAAGAGAAGAAAGAAAGTTATAAGAACTATTGCAAAGCCCTCTACCCAATCTATACTACTCTCTCTTTACAACCAGCCTCTCTTATTGAGATCTATTCTAGTGCCTCTCTTGTGTTTTTGTGTCTTTGCACTCTCACATTTGCACTTGAATTCTCTTGTATGATGATCACTTGTGTTTACAACTTGTTTCACACCTGTTTAGATTGAAGCTAGGTGACCCTTTATATAGTGCATCAACTTCTTGACCAATCCTGAAGGTCAATATCCACCCTTAGATCTTGAGGACCAATCAACCATAGCCCTTGATCAAGTCTAAGTGATCCTGTGTGCATTGATCATGCATCACACACACTTCAAAGGATTGAAATATAAGAATCAGGTGTGCCTTCAAGCCGCTGCCTGAAGAGGGCTGAAATCACATCATTCTTCATCCTTGCTGGAGGCCGCGGCCTGGGGTAACTGAGCCGCGGCGCACAGGGCCAGGCCGCAGTGCGCACACCTTGGGCTATAGCGCACACACCTTGGGCCGCAGTATACAGCTCTTCTCCCATCTTTTGGAGTTCTTGGAGGCCGAGGGGCGCACACCTTGAGCCGAGGCGCCAAGACCTGATGCTGAACCTCTTCAAACCTTGTTTAAACCTTAGACAAATACCAACAAAAAGAATTTAAATGATACTCTTATCTAGAGGATTCGTTTGATGAAAGTTAAATATAAATCAAATGGAAGAAAAAATGAGACGAACTAAGAAAAGATAAGCCCAATACTTGAGAACCCTAGTTAAGGAAATTTTGGGGATGAAATTTTTATTAGTGGGAGAGAATTGTAGAGCCTAGTGTTTTATTTGTAATATTAAAAGTCACTGAGTCTTACTTGGGTGTGTTCTTGGTGTTGCTTGTTCAGTTTTGAGCTAATTTTTTTATCTATTGTATTTGAAGTTTGTGGAAGCTTTTGAAGGATAGTGAGAGGAACTAAGCAAAAACTAAAATTTGGGAAGTTATGTGGTAAAAAATAGAAGAAATGCAAGGAAGAGGAGTGATGGGGCAATAAGAAGGAAGTTGGACTATTTAAGGGTGAGTGGGATTGGATTTTTAGAGAAGAAATCTCTAGAAGAGCCTAAAGAAAAAAGAGAAAAAGAGAGAAAGAAGAAAGGGAAGAAATGGTTATTTCTTGAACTCTGAAGGTAAAAGCTTATCTCTTTTTCTTTTTAATCATCAAGTATCTTTATTACTCTAAGCTTTGAAGATTTTTGAACCTTGACTTGAAGAATTTGCTTGAGAAAAAGCTTGAGAAGAAGTTGTTTTCAAAGAAAATTATTTTGTGATGGATTTCTAAGTTCGATGTGTTTTCATATGAAATATGCTTTGGGTAATGTTTAATCTTTGATTTGAAACCCTTGAGAACTTGTATTTGATTTGGATTGGAAGTCCCATGGGGGACAAGAAGTTATTTTGAAGAAAAATGAAGTTTTTCCCTAAATCTTTTTGAAATCTCTACCAGACATTCGACTGTCCAATGAGCACACTGGACTATGAAACTCTCTTGACCTTGGACAATCAACGGACAATGGACTGTGCAAATCTCTAGGTAGCCTATAGTCGACTACTCAATATGGATAGTCAATTGGTCGAGCCCATGAACTTATTTTCAGCCCCGTTTTTTCCAAAATGATACACTCTTGTTAAATATTTCAACCATATACTTCTTCCAAGGTGCTATGAGTTTAAAAACATGTTAAAGTTTGAAAGCTAAGATCTTGAAAGAGTTTCATTTATTATAAACCATGATTGAACAAGGCTTATAAAAGTTTTATACAAATGGAAGATGATTTGTGACTTAACCTCTAGTTTCGTTTGTTAGAATAAGCTTGATGAAATGATTGGGTATGTCTAAATTATATATTTCTTGATTTAATATACTAAATAATTATATACATTAGGTGTGATCGAAGAAGGACACTAAGGATTAAGAAGTAATCCAAGGTTGGAGCTTGGTACAATAAAGGTGAGGTTTGCCTTACTTTTAGTAAACACTGTAGCATGTTCAATAATTTGTAAAAGATTTAAAGGTATACAATATAAATAAATTAGGAAATCATAAATATTAGTATGTCTTGATTGATATGTATATAGAGTTTGAGGTTTAGTGAAAATCTATAACGAATGACATATGAGAATATAATGGGCATAGCAATCGGAACCATATTCCAAAACTATTGAAAATAAGTACTTAGTACGTAAGTATATATATATATATATATATATATATATATATATATATATATATATATATTTATATTTATATATATATAATCGATTGTACAAGCTTCTTAGTATGACCTCTCTAGTATAAACAATATACTATTTGAGTTGATGACTATAAAATCGAAGGATTATTGAAGTATAAATGATATAGAAATGAGAAATGTTTATACAATATGAAGCGATATGATCTATATAAGTTATGAATTTAATGTTATGAGAAATTGACGAATTTTTGATTGAAGATTTGTTTAGATTATGATTTACAATTATTGCATTTGATTTTAATTGTAAAGACTCCACCTAGTAAGGGGTAAGGAGGAGATCCAATTTGATTTTAAATGTAAGGAATCCGCCTAGTAAGGAGTAAGGAGGAGATCCAAATTTTATTTTAAATATAAGACTCTGCCTAGTAAAGGGTAAGGAAAAGATCCAAATTGTTTTAACATAAGGACCTTGCCAAGTAAAGGGTAGTGAAGGGATCCCAATTATTTACATGGGGAGACATCCTAATTACTATACGATTAGCCCATTGGAGGTAAATAAGAATGAATTGAAATTGAAATGAAGAGAAGTGAATAAATAAGTGAACTCGCATCGCATTGTATTCTTCCATTGATGGTTTGTGAAAATTACGTTTGGCCCACGAGAGGAATGAATTATATTTAGCCCATGAGAGGCATGAATCATATTTGGCTAGTGGTAGGTCGGGCCATTATAGATTGTGATTCCCCAAGATGGGGGTAAAGTCTTAGTGTCCCATATCGTCTGGAGAGGATATGACTGGGCTGTTTATATGTGATTGTCATCTCTTTTTGCACAACGTGTTTTAAAAACTGTGAAGCCTGTTGCGCCAAAGTGGACAATATTGTACTAAATGAGGGGTCGGGTCATTACAAAATACCAAGTCTTGGCCCTCATATTGGGGCATCACTCACTCTTTATGCTAGAGAAGTTCAAAGATCATAAGACTCAAACCCAAAAGTTTGAGAATTATAAGATCAAAATTACTTTAATTTGAGAATAATGTCTTTTTTTATAGTGGGGATAAAAAGTTTTAATGAAAGATTAATTTATGTAAAATTGATATAAATGAGTATATTTAGAATTGTTAGAATAAATGTAATGTGTACGTTTATAATGTTGGAGCGCCCAATGGATCATTGTACCTTAGCTCTGATAACACTTGTTGGGAATCTGATACCTATCAATAACTACACAATCATAATAGTAAAAGTAAAGAAAAAAATAAACACAAAAATTTTAACATGGTTCAACACAACTCTTGCAACGTATAAATTTTTTTAGGAAGTGTTATGAGGCTTTATTTGTATTTGTTTATTTCTAATCAATTTTTTTTGGGATCTTTTTTACGTGATATGTTATTAATATTGCTATTGAAAGTGTATTTATATATATGTAGATATTGTGAAAAGTAATTTCACTATAAGAGGTTTCTTCTATGTTCACTGATGAAATAATTTGGTTGCTAAAGACAATATAATAAAATATTGAATAAAAGGTGACAATAATTTTTTGTCATAAAAATAACCACAAGTTTACGAGACGATAAACATTTGTCACCAAATAAGAAACAAATATGACGACTTTCGTTTTGTCACAGAAAGACTTAAATAAGTTTTAGTGATGATTTATCTTCTGTCATAAAAAACACTCATGATAGTCACAAAAGGCATTCAATGACGCATGATCTCTCGTCACCAATATTATCTTTTTTTGTGAAAATTGTTCTGTAAAAAAAAAAGTCTCAATCTTTTTTGTGACATTACACATTTAATTAGCAAAATTAGCATGGTCGTCGCTATATTACTTCCTAACATCTCTCGAGTAAAAAGCTTCATTTAATAATTTATTCCCTTATTCTTAACATGTCTCTTAGTTTTAATTCAGATTCCTCTTTTATTATTTCCATCAAACTCTAATCCATCCAATTCCTTCACCAAGGTATACTAATTAATAATTTAATAAGTAACTTACCAATAGTAACTGTCCGATATTCTGTTCTTCACTAAAACTCCAAATTGACTAGTTTCTCTTAAACATTTAACGAACCAAGTCTTCCCATTCACAGCTAACAATTCCATTTACAAGTCTCTTTTCCCTCTCCTTCACTTAGTTGTTTTTAATAAGAACTTATTTAACCATGTCTTCAACTTCTACTTGAACTTTTCAAAGATCTTATCCTCATAAACCTTCCTTTTGATGTTGATCATACTTCAATTTATCATTCTCTTAGAATCCTCCTATTCCTTTACATACCTTCCTAGATTGAATATTCTACTCATTTCCCATATTATATACTATATCCTTCACATCCAATCCATATTTCTCTTACTTAGAAAACTCTCAAAGATACACTTTAGATAACTTTGCACCCCAAGAAACTGTAAGAGTGTTTCTATCTCTTACTCCCATAGCTAATAGTCCTTGCATTAACTAAAACTCACTTCAACTTTTCAAACAAACACCTTCCTCTAAACTTGATCTCCTACTTAATCATACCTTTAGCATTTCAAATCAAACTTAGACCATTATCTTAAACTTAGACTTTCATCTAATTTCCAATTCATCTTTTTCTTATTCCTTTTTTCCTTTTAACTAATCTATCTCCTATATTAACTTTAAATTCACACTTTCCAAAATTATACTTCATAGAAAACTTCAACTAAATTATCAATCAAACACAAATTCATAATTTCTTAAATCAAGTCTAATTTTCTCATCTTCTTGATTGGTCAACAAAATCATTAATCTCACTAAGTTACTCCATCTCCTTTTTAATTCTAGTAACAAAACCCAATACTAAGCACTCAATAAATTTCCTCACCTATCTCAAACTTAAATACCTTCCTCTTTTACAACAATGGGTGGTAGCAGAAATTTCTTTATTTCTTACTTCTTACTCAACTCTTTTCATCAACTCACCAAACTATGAAAACTTTATTTCCCTATTCTACCTCCATCTTTCTAACAAATCTTTACACACTCAAATCACTCTCTTGACTTAACTACACTTTCAAATTCTCTTTATCATTTCTTATGTCTAATTACCCGGTAACTCCTAATTTGTCTAAGATCTTCCTTTCACCTTACAATAAGTTCCATCAAAATCAAAAGGTTTAGTAACCTTTAATCTCTTTAACTATCTTTTTTAATCAACATCTCTTCCAACACTATCCCTCTTTAAAGTATTCTAGACTTCATTTGCTTCCAAGTAAATAACTTCCTTCTTGAAATTTCTCCTCTTTACACCATTACTGATAATCGTCAAACTCTTACTATTTACTATGGATAATGGCTAAAGCTAATTGCCTATATTTCAACCTTTCCATCATTTGTTCATATAAAAAAAATCTGTTAACCTTGTATTCCAAACCTATTCCCTTTTTACTATAATTGTTGTAATACCCTCTTACTTCATTAAACTTTTAGTCTCCTATCAAACATCTTCTTCGCACCTCCATCCCCAAAGTAACCTCCTTTGTTAAGCATCATCTTATATTTATGTTAGTCACCACTCTTTTTCTATCTCATCAACATCTAATTCAAGTCACCTACAACTTTTAGATCTTTCTAACACTTCAAATATCTTAGTTCATCATCATACATCTCTCACCATAACCGAATTAGTATTCCTTCAACTTAAGTATCAAAGTATAAATAAAACTTTTAAGTCCATTTAGTTAGCATTAATCAAACAGTTCTTGTTCTCAAATTTAACTCAAGACTTCCTAGGTTTTGAATAAATTCATTGTCTCTTTTTATCGAACTTCGCATAACACTTAAGATCAAACCAAAATTTACTACTCTTTACTATATTTCTTAAAGTCTCAAAATACCATCAAACCTTCACTTATGATTTATCTAACACCATCATGTCTCTACTTAATTGTTCCTCTCGTTTTTACCTCACCCACTCCCACTACACCTTATTCCTTACACTACCCTCTTATCTAATAATTTACTCCTACTCCTTTTTATACTCGTTAATTCATCTATACTCTTACATTTACTTTAATCACCCTTCTCAAGTCTCACTTCCTAATAACATACTTACAATTTCTATGAATTGGCACTATTCTCCAACTTTTTGAACCTCTCAATATTTCTAATGTAATCACAATCAAAACTTTTAAAATACTTCAGTTCAATATTTAATCAACTACCTTTTTCCCCGTATTCAACATCTAAGTACATACACAAACCTACTACTTAGGACTTCCTCTACTTCGAGTCTACATTTTACGACATCTATTTCTTAGACCAATACCACATAATAATTACACAATCATTAGTCATCAGCACTTTAACACAACAACATGAAGAATAGCCAACAAAAGAAAGGTTCCTATGTAATTCAAATTAGTTTAGTAGCTCAACATAATTAACTCAAGTCATATCATTACGGAAAATCAATCTTGACAATATTTCCAAATCTTTTTAACTAGTAGCTCATTAATAATTTGTCAATAGTGCATAAATCACCGTAAAACTTTCAAGTAATTAAAACTCTTCAAAAATCATTTTATCATCTTTCTCCTTTCAACATCATCATCAGACCATCAACCACATATTAATGCTTTTACAAATATAAACAATATATAAAACAAAATATTTCATCCTCTTAAAGCAATTATACCCATAATTCTCATTAAAAGCATCACGAACAAAAATGTTACAATTCACAACAAGATCAGTTCAAGTGACATCCAATTCGCACAACATCTACACACAAGTCGACTCAACCTTAGTCTCATGACATCTTACCCCATCTAAAACACTACTAGTTACCACTCTTAAACAACATCCTCTCTAATTCTACACAACCAACTTCTTGCAACCATCCCATGCATTATGTTGGAAAAGATAGAATCTCACTAAATAACTTTGTTTCTATTTTCTAGGAGTTAGTATTCTTATTTATCTCATCTCTCAATTATCTACTTGTAATTAGCTAAGATTATTATGTACATATAGCCGAAAAAGGCCTCATATTCAATACATCAGATATTCATTTTTCTGAAAGTTTACATGGTATCAGAGCTTTGGGGTTTTTTCTGGAAATTCCAAAGCATTCATCACTTCATCTGTTTTGGCCTTCATAGCCGACCATACCTCTGGCCTTTGTCGCCAATTTTTTCTTTTCTCTAATCTTGCCTTCGTCTCCATCATTAACCCACCATGGCTGAAAAAACCACCATGCCCACAAAAGTTCCTAATCATCCGACTTCAGGTGATCTACAGAATATTCAAGCAGCGTACAGGCTTAATGGGAAGAATAATCTGAAGTGGGGAAACAAAGGAGGACAACAACATAATCTAGGACAACAGCGAAATCAGTTCTATTTCACCAGGAACCAACTAGGTTCAGACCAAGGTATGCTTAATATAGAGGATGTAAAGAAGCTAAGGGGACTTCTGGGATCGCTGGAAAAACCTAGTGGTTCATGCTCTCTTGCATTCTCAGGTAAGTTCTCATTTTCTCAAGGACTAAATGTCTTAGATGAAACTATCAGGAATTTATGGGTCACTGACTCAGGAGTCACAGACCATATGACACATTCTTCACTAAATTTTAACACCTACTATCCATGTCCTAACAATCGAAAAATAGCAGTTGCTGATGGTTTTTTAACTACAGTAGCTGGTCTAGGAGATATTCATATCAGTCATTCTCTTACTTTAAAAAATGTTATTCATGTCCCAAAGTTGTCAACCAACTTAATATCCATTCAAAAGCTCACACGTGATATGAATTGTAATATACTTTTCAATCATTTTCAATGTGTTTTTCAGGACCAGATTTCTGGGAAGAAGATTGGACTTGCCAAGGAGAGAAACAGGCTCTACTATCTTGACGAACCAAGCAAGTTATATATAGTCAAAAATAATTTATCTTTGTCATTTCTATCATCATCCAATAAAGACACCATTTGGCTCCACCATTCTAAACTAGGTCAACCATCTTTTAGAATCTTGAAAACTATGTTTCCTACTTTGTTTAGAGGTCTAGGTGCTAAACAATTTCATTGTGATTTATGTGAGTTTGCGAAGCATAAATGTGTACCTTTTCCAATCAGCAATAATAAAAGCCTAGTTTCGTTTTATTTGATTCATAGTGATATATAGGGACCCTCTATAGTTCCAAATGTGTCTCATTCTCATTGGTTTGTCTCTTTCATTGACAATTGTACAGGGTTTCTTGGATTTTTTTTCTTAAACATAAATCAGATGTAAGCAGTGTACTCCCAAACTTCCAGAACATGATTCAAAACCAATTTGGGGTAAAAAATCAAAAGATTCCGATCAGATAATGCAAGGGATTATTTTAATTTGGGGTAAAAATCAAAAGATTTCGATCAGACAATGCAATGGATTATTTTAATCAAGTTCGATCTCCATATTTTCAAAAGGAGGGAATCATCCATGAATCCTCTTGCGTTGATACTCCATAACAAAACGGAGTGGCAGAGAGAAAAAATGGTCACTTGCTAGCCACAACCCGAGCCTTTCTCTTTCACCAAAATGTTTCAAAACACTATTGGGGAGAAGCTGTACTCACAGCTGCTTATATGATTAATCGTCTACCTTCTCGGGTGCTAGGGTTTAAGTCACCAATGGAAACAATGTCCCAATTCTATCCCGACCTTCGTACAACAAATAACATCACTCCAAGAATCTTCGACTGCACTGCCTTTGTCCATGTTCATAGTCAAAACAGAGGAAAATTATATCCAAGGGCTCTTAAGTGTGTGTTTATAGGATATTCGTCTACCCACAAAGGATACAAATGCTACCATCCACCTACACATAAATTCTTTGTCTCCATAGATGTCACTTTTGAGGAAACAAAACCATACTTTAGCCAGCCTTATCTTTAGGGGGAGACTTCATTTAGTGAAGATAAAGATAGAGATTTGTTTCTGTTCGATCTACCTACTAGTGAGTCAATGTCCGTCGGATCAGCTCAATCTATTCTAATTCCAGTCGAACCAGCTCCAGCTCTAATTCCAACCGAACCAGCTCTAGCTCTAATTCCAACCGAACCAACTCCAGCTGACCCATCTATATCTGCCGAACCATTCCGATCAGTGTCAACATCAGCCCCATCTAATGTAATTCCAGCCGAACCAGCTCCAGCTGACCCACCTGTATCGGCTGAACCATTCCAATCAGTGTCAACATCCACACCCGTCCACATTGAACCCATTATGGACGGGTCCATGAGATATGTGCATAACTCTATGTGATTTATGCAGGCTTATTTAAGGAGAAGAGACTCGGATCCTAATCCCATGCAAGTCCAAGCTTCAACTCCTAATCCTGAGAACGAGGTAAATACAATTTCTGACCAATCTCAATTAACACCATATCATGATCTCCTAATTACAATTAGGAAAGGTACAAGAGAATCCACAAAACACCCATTATATCCTTTGGCAAAATTCGTCTCTTTTGAGAAATTCTCACTCTCACATAGGACCTTTCTAGTCAGTCTAAACTCTATTCATATTCCTGATACTTTATCTGAGGTATTATCTAATGAGAATTGGAGAAATACAATGAGTGAAGAAATGCAAGCACTAGAGAAGAACTGGACGTGGGAAATAGTTAACTTACCACCTGGAAAAAAGGTTATGGGCTACAAGTGGGTGTTTACCCTAAAATACAAGTCAGATGGCTCTCTTGAAAGATACAAAGCCAAACTCGTGGCGAAAGGATACACACAGACCTATGGTGTGGACTATCAAGAGACATTTGCTCCAGTGGCTAAGATGAACACAGTGAGAGTTTTGTTGTCACTAGCTGCTAATTTCAACTGGTATTTGGAGCAATTTGATGTAAAAAATGCCTTTCTTTACGGTGAATTAGAAGAGGAGATACACATGGACATTCTTCTAGGATATGAGCAGCAACTGAGAGGCCACAAAGTCTGCAAACTAAGGAAGGTGCTCTACAGCCTAAAACAATCTCCATGAGCTTGGTTCGAAAAATTCACCAAAGTGATGCTAGCCACCGGATACAACCAAAGTCAGGGAGATCATACACTCTTCATAAAACACTCAGATGCAGGAGGAGTAACGACCCTTTTGGTGTACGTCGATGACATAATAGTCACTATAAACGATGAGAAGGAGAAGGAAGCTCTATGAAGATATCTTGTCAGTGAATTCGAGATAAAAGAACTTGGGAGGTTGAAATACTTTCTAAGAATTGAATTAGCTCATTCTAAAGAAGAAATCTTTATCTCACAACAGAAATATGTGACTGATCTCCTTAAGGAAACAGGAAAGTCGGCATGTAAACCAATTTCCACACTGATTGAACAAAATCATAGACTTTGAGAAGCAAAAGATGATCTAGCCATGGACAATGAGAGGTACCAGAGACTGGTTGGGAAGCTCATATACCTTGCCCACACATGGCTAGACATTGCTTATGCCATGAGTGTTGTCAGCCAATTTATGCACAGCCCGAGAGAAGTTCATCTGCAAGCTGTCCATCGCATACTACATTACATAAAGGCTAATCCAGGATAAAGGATTCTATTTAGAAAAAACACAGGGTTAGTCCTTGAGGAATATATAGATGCTGACTATTTAAGTTCACCGGTTGATAGAAGGTCCACAATAGGCTACTGCACTTTCCTATGAGGCAATCTTGTAACATGGAGGAGTAAGAAGCAGGATGTAGTGGCAAGATCAAGTGCTGAAGCAAAGTTTCGAGTGATGGCGCAAGGAGTTTGTGAATTACTATGGCTTAAAATAATTCTGGAAGACTTAAAGATTAAATGGTATGGACCTATGAGGCTATTTTGTGACAACAAATCGGCTATCAACATCGCTCATATCCCGTTCAGTATGACCGAAAAAAGCATATTGAGGTAGATAGCCATTTCATAAAAGAGAACCTAGACAACGGATTAATCTGCACATCATACATCCCAACAAACAATCAACTTGCTGATGTCTTTACAAAAAGACTAAATAGTGAAGCATTACAATGACTTATATGCAAGCTGGGAATGAAGGATGCATATTCACCAGCTTGAGGGGAAGTGTTAGAAAAGATATAATCCCACTAAATAACTTTGTTTCTATTTTTTAGGAGTTAGTTTTCTTATTTATCTCATCTCTCAATTATCTCCTCGTAATTAGCTAAGATTATTATATACATATAGCTGAAAAATGCCTCATATTCAATACATCAGATATTCATTTTTTTCTGAAAGTTTACAAATCATACACCATGCAACTAAAGTCTACAGAACCTTAAACCTAAAGTTCTGATACCAAGAATGTAACGACCCATCCCGAGTGGGTCTTACTTGGAATGACTCCATTACCTTTCAGCACTTAGCACCTTGACCAAGATGCAAACATATAAATCAAACAAATAATCCTTTCAAACAATTACAATTCAATATAAATATGAAACATCAAATCTAATAAACTTTTTTAATACCAAATACAAACTCTTAAGGTTTTACAAGAGACACAAGAAATGGAAAACTTTCTCAAATATTCCTAACTCATACACTTTTAAGTTTTGCTAAAATGAAATAAAACTTAAACTCCCAAAGACACTCCAACAATGAGGATGCCTTGGACGAGGACCTTACTAAGGACTTCCATTAACCTTGACCACAACCTTCCGACAATTTCCTGAAATTTTCGTAAAAAGGAAAGGGTGAGCTAAAAAGCTCATTGAGAAATCACATTATTAAGGGTAATCACTTTGGAAGACTTGATCTTTTGATGAAAGGAAAGTCTTAGCATATGATTCATTTCTCATAAATATAAGTATAATATGACTTTTATATATAAAAACTTTCGATTTACATTTCCTCATTGTTTATCATAAATGAAAAGATTATTACAACAACATTAATTTTCTTAAATTTTTCCTACAGTTTATAAATTCTCAATTAAATCCACACTCAACATAAATTCAACAAATTATGAGTAATACACATCTCAACATCTCTCCAAATCTCTACGATCAACTTTTAACACTCCTCACTAAGTCCAATAAAAATGATATGCCTTTCAAGGCCAAACACAACAAATGCCTCTCATTGGCCCATCCAATCAATACATCAACCATCCATAGAATGAATATAATGCAATGCAATACTATGCGGTGTATGTTTATTTTCTACACTCATTCATCTCATTTCATTTTGTTTCACTTTCAGTTCATTTTTCATCATGATGCTTCGCCATTGGGCTAATCACATAATTTCATCATAATGCCCTGCCATTGGGCTAATCACATAGTGACGTCTCCACATACCGGTACATCTCAACAATATCATCATCACAATATCAACTTCAACTAATTTTTGACCTCACCCAACACTCCTCCTCATTAGACGGATGTTTTCGGCCTTAAACAACATTCACACTTATTAAACGGATCATGAAATGGTTTATGCGATATGAAATGCAAATCATGATCCAACAACTTGTAAATTAACATCCATCAACCAATCTCATCATTTATTGATAACACTCTATCAATCACTACAAGATAAATGGCATCTACCGGCACTTTATTTCTAGCGCTTCATATAAGCACCGCCATGTGTCCTCCGCCAGTGCTTTATTTTCGATGCTTCCACGAAGCACCACAATGTTCAAAGAAAGAAGACAACATTTATCAACGCTTCTAAGTGCCATAATATGCAAAACCCATTTTATATTGCGACGCTTGTAAATGTCAAAATATGCTAAAAACCCATTTATATTATGGCGCTTATAAGTGTCGCAATATACTAAAACCCATTTCGTGTTGTGGCGCTTTGAAGCGCCACAATATGCAAAACCCATTTCATATTGTGGCGCTTACAAGTGCCAAAATATGCTGAAAACCCATTTCATATTGTGACACTTATAAGTGCCGAAATATGCTAAACACCCATTTCATATTGCGGCGAATGTAAGTGCCGAAATATACTAAAACTCATTTCATTTTGCGACACTTTGAAGCACTGTAATATGCAAACCATTTCATATTGCAGCACTTTTAAGTGTCAAAATCTGCTGAAAAGCCATTTCATATTACGGTGCTTGTAAGTGCCAAAATATGCTAAAACCCTATTTCATATTGCAACGCTTGTAAGTGCCGATATATGCTAATACCCATTTTACATTGCAACACTTTTAAACGTCACTATTTGGCTATGTTATAAGACTTAAAAAGCCCGAGTGTTTTGCGAGCTTTAGTGAATTTTTAGAGGCTCGCGCATAGAGATCGATTCAAAATTTTCGGAGGCTCAAGCGTGTCTTCTTCCTCATCAACCAGGTTTGGTTCTTTGTCTCTAATCTCTCTTTTGATCTTCTATGATCTTCTAGGATTTGTAGTGTCTTTTGTAGTAAATTTTTATGTTTATATACTCTCGTTTGGTTTCATAGATTTGTTCGCGCACAGAGATCGAGTGTGTCTTCTTCCTCATCAACCAAGTTTGCTTCTTCGTCTCTAATCTCTCTCGATCTGTAGTAGTCTTCTAGGATTTTCTGTTTCTTTTGTAGTTTGTATGCTTATACACTCTATTTGCTTTCTTTGAATTGTTTGGGTTAGTGGAAAAATTGGGGGAAATTTTCGCTTTCAGACACCATTTGGAATACTTAATATTAGCTTGTAATTGGAGTAGTTAATATTAGCTGCTGGAGATAATGGGTCAAGAAACTACGTAGATTGGACTTGATCGTGACTCGGTAGTGTAGGCACTTGAACCTATAATTTGGAATACTTAATGTGGAATTTATCCAATTAAAAAAAATTATTGATCTTTTTAATGTATTTGATGTAAAACAAAATTGTATTGTTGATGTATTTGATGTAAAAAAACTTTTAAAGTTAATTATGATTCTTTGCTTCTTTTTGTGTGCTGTTATAAAATACTTTAGCATTTATTCACTTCCTCTTTAATTCTGTAAGGATCTTAGAAGAATGTGTATGGTATTGGATTATGGGTTTGTTAAAATAAAAACTTGATGACCTATGTAATAATCATACTTATTGTAGTTTATTTGCCCAATTCTTGAGTGGTTTGTTTGAGAGCATTTAAGGGCTTATGCACAGGTACTTGGAACCTTAATTTCATATCTTATTCAGCCTTTCAATCTCAAATACTACCAGCTGAAGCAGTTTTGAGTGTTTAGTTTAGCAAATTATTTTCAACAGAGGGCGAGAAACACCAAGATTCAAGTAGAGACACAATATGTAGTATATTGTGGCGCTTTAAAGTGCCACAAAATTCTCGTATTATGGCACTTTAAAGCTCCAATATTTTGTGGTGCTTTAAAGTGCCACAAAATTATTTACATGTTGTGGCGCTTTCAAGTGCCAATATATGCATAAGAGGATCGATATATTCTGGCACTTCTAAGTGTCGGGAAGCACATTGTGGCACTTCTGTTAAGCGCTAGCGTTGGAGTTGCTACACCACATAGTGCTTTATTTGGCGCTTGGTTAAAGCGCTGACATCACATATTGGGATACTTTAAAGCGCTGAAGTATGCATAAAAAAAGTGTCGGCGGGTGCTTGTTATCTTGTAGTGAATCAATTCTATTACAACCAAACATATCACATGATCTTAAACATAAACTACAATAATTTATTTCTATCCTCATTATTTTTACAATCATATATCAACATATAGATATATAAGTCAAACTCAACCTACTATTATTTAGTATTTTGTATTCACTATATACCTTACTTATTTTCCATAGCATGATCTTATTAGTGTAGTCATTATCTTCATATACGTATTTAACTTTTCATCTTCGCTATTTAATTCAACGATTACTAGGAGTAAGGTGAAAACTCACCTTTACTGTGTCACAACTCAACCTTGGGTTTACTCCTAGCCCTTGGTAATTTCCTTCAATCACAAATAATCATACGTGTGTGCACTTAGTATACCATCCAAGAAGTATACAGCAAATTATACCATTAATTTCATACAACTATAAAGAAGAAAAAAATACTATTAGTTACTTTGCAAACCTTCTTCCATTCTTCTTAAAACTTTTGCGAAAGTCATTTTAGTGTTGTTAAGAACAAAAGAATCCTTTCATAGTATTTACTTTCATATTCTTTATTATGTGATCAAGCTTAAAACAATTTGGAGTTTAGGATTGAAATACTTTATCAAAATTGGTTTATTTATTTTTTGAAAATAGGGCTGAAAAACAGGTTCAAGGGCTCGGAAAGTCGACTATCTATATTGGGCAGTCAACTGTAGTTTACCAAGAAGCTTGCACAGTCGAATGTCTAATGACCATAGAGCTTGACAATTGATTGCGCACCACACAAAATCAGAAAATTTTTGGGCAAAAACATCATTTTCTTCAAGTCAAATCTCCTATCTCTCAAGGAACTTCCAAATCCAGTTAAACACAAGTTCTTAAGGGCCTTGAATAAAATATTTTTTACATTACCCATAAGAGAAAATGAACTCAAAATTCTTAAATCAACACATTTAGTATGAAAACCTAATTTTCTTGCAACAAACATCATTCTTAAAATTTTCTCCAACCAAATCTTCAAAAGTAAACTTCCAATAATTCAAATCTTTAAACAATCAACCAATCTTGACAACTAGAAAGAAAGAAGGAAAAGCTTTTACCTTGTTTCTGCCAAAACTCTTCATCTTTTCTTCTTTCTTTCTCTCCTCCTTCTCCTCTCTTTTTCCTCTTCTCTTATTTCTCCCCTCTCTTTTCTCCTCTCTCTCGTTTTCTCTCAAAGAGTCCACCATGTGCGGGTCTTTCACTCCCACTCTCTTCCTGTTTATAGGCTAACTCTCCCCTAATTGTACTATTACTCCTTTACTTTGTGTCTATTCCTATTTTCCACCACCTAACTCTTTTAAAACTCCAAATTTTTACTTGATTCTTCTTATTATTCCTCAAATTTTTTTTAAAGAAACTCCAAATGACAAATTCTTCATCACTAGTCCTTAATTTAATTACTCATCTTCAAGTTCCACAAGTCCAAGTAAAATAATTACAAAAAAATTAACTCACATCTGAACGAGCATACCAAAAATGCATCAAAGTTAAACTTCAAAAATTTAAATATTTTGATAAAATTTCGAGCTCTACAATTCTACCACACTAAAAAAAAATTTCATCCTCGAAATTTCTTTGAACAAGTTTCTCAAAATACCAGGATTTCCACTTCCTAAGTCTGTCTCACATTCTCAAGTATCCTTCTTGGATTCTTTAAGACATACATTTTCCTCAAAGATATCTCTTCACGAGACCATTCATCAACTAATTGTTACCTCTTATCATCCAGTAACTTCCTCCCTAACTAAATAATATATTTCGAATCAATCAACAGTGTTACCAACATTTCCTACTCACTTCAGTTTAGTTATTTGCTCAAGTCCTTAGTTTATTTACTTCACTATTTCAATTCCATCTATGGAAAATAAATAATCATTAAGCCCTTCACAATTCAACTTCCCAATCACAATTCAACTTCCTAATCACTTATATTACTTCCTAACATCTCTCAAGTAAAAAGATTCAAACATAATTTGCCCCCTTGTTCTCAACATGTCTCTTAGTTTTAATCTTGATTCCTCTCTTATTATTTCTGTCAAACTCTAATCCATCTCATTCCTTCACCAAGGTATATTAATTAATAATTTAATAAGTAACTTTCCAATAGTAACATTCTAGTATTCAGTTCTTCACTAAATCTCCAAATTGATTAGTTTCTCTTAAACATTTAACGAACCAAGTCTCCCATTCACAGCTAACAATTCCATTTACAAGTCTCTTTTCCAACTCCGTCACTTAGTTGTTTTTAATAATAAGTTATTTAATCATGTCTTCAACTTCTACTTGAACTTTTCAAAGATCTTATCCACACAAACCTTCCTTTTGATATTGATTTTACTTCAATTTATCATTCTCTTAGAATCCTCCCATTCCTAAAGATACCTTCTTAAATTGAATCTATTACTCATTCCCCATATTATATACTCTATCCTTCACGTCCAATCCATATTTCTCTTACTTAGAAAACTCTCAAAAATACACTTCAAATAACTCTCCCCCCAAAAATCTCTAAGGGTGTTTCTATCTCTTACTCCCATAGCTAATAGTCCTTGCATTAACTAAAACTCACTTCCACTTCTCAAATAATCACCTTCCTCTAAATCCGATCTACCATTTAATCATACCTTTAGCATCTCAAATCGAGACCGTTAGCTTAAACTTTGACTTTCATCTCTTTTCCAATTAATCATTTTCTATCTGTATTCTTTTTCCCTTTTAACCATTCAATCTCCTATATTAATTCTAGCTTAACACTTTCCAAAATTATACATCATAGAAAACATCAACTGAATTATCAATCAAACACAAATCTATAATTTCTTAAATCAAGTCTAATTTTCTTATCTTTTTGATTGGTCAACAAAATCATTAATCTCAACGAGTTACTCCATCTCCTTTTTTAATTCGAGTAACAAAACCCAATACTAAGCCCCTAATAAATTTCCTCACCTATCTCAAACTCAAATAGCTTCCTCTTTTACAACAACCGATGGTAGCACAAATTTCTTTATTTCTTACTTCTTACTCAATTCTTTTTATCTACTCACCAAACTATGAAATCTTTATTTCCTTATTCTACCTCCATCTTTCTAACAAGCCTTTACACACTCGAATCACTCTCTTGACTTTACTACACTTTTAACTTCTCTAAAATGACCCATCCCTAGGTGGGTCGTACTCGAGAAGGTATCATTACCTTTCAGTCTCAAGCACCCGACCTACATGCAATCACGAATAACTCACCAAGAAGGTATCATTAACTTTCAGTCTCAAGGACCCGACCTACATGCAATCACACATAACTCACCAAGAATACAAGTGTTCAATCAAAACAGTTCAAATCATATGATGAGAGTCGTAAAGTGCATTTTAATAAGTACTATTTGTTAGCATTTTAGGGTTGATCTAGGGTTGAATTAGACATTTATACCTTAACAATTCTAAAGTGTCATTCTTGGATCATTCACTTATTTCGGTGCATATTCAGGTACTTTGAGTTCAAAAGAGATGGAAAGCTATTATAGCTTAAAGCATGATGATTCAATGCATACTGGAGTGAAGGCATGATCGCGGAAGAACAAAATGAAGAGAAACCAAGAAGACCATCAATGTACGCTGCAGCCTGAAAAGTCTAAAGCCTTGACCTCTAGAACCAAGCTCAAAAGAGTAAGGAAGACATCAATGTGCGTCGCAGCCTGGATTAATCTGAGCCGCAGCCTAGATCAATCTGAGCCGCAGCCTGAAGGGCTGAGCCATGGCCTGGATCAGTCTGGGCTATGGCCTCTAGAAAGTTGAAGAAAGTTAGGGTAAGGCTGAGCTGCGGCTTGGATAAGTGTGAGTCGCGGCGCGCACATGAACCCCTGTTTCCTAATTAGGGTTTTAATGATAGTTTAGACCAAAAAAATACCCTAGAACCTTTTGTATTATAAATAGATCACTTAGGGTTTGATAAAGGGCATCCATTAAGGTGGGAAACTGAGGAGAGAGCTCGACATTACGGTGTTCAAGCATGAGCCCCATGGCCAACTAATCTCCAAGCAAGGCAAAGGGATGAATCTCTAGGTGTAGTTGTTCTTATTTTCATTCTTGATTAAGTTGTAAGGATTTATTGTTAAAACATTGTTTATGAGTTACTCTTTGATTAAACAAGAAGAACTTAGGTTCATGTGACAGCTGCACTTTATGTTCTTCTTATCTTAGATTTTCTTAATCCGGTGATTGCACCATTCTCCTCCATATAAGTCTAGTCATGCTCTTCTTACGTCAAGTTGTTTGGATGTGATTGATTCCGGTAGATTTATCTTTTAGGTTTGTCCATTACCACAATATTGTCATTAAGATATATTGTCGTTTCTTGATAAATCTATAGGATAGGTCATGTGTGCTTGAATCAAAAGTAAAGAGTACTTCATAGCAATTATATTAGGGTTTACATGTGCTTTAATTGAATATTTGTTGATTGCTTGTTTGGGATGTGAAACTTGCAATCGAGATAAAAACAATTGAATCAAGAGTGGAATAAGAAAACAAACCTAGGGAGGATTCCTGGAACCTTGTTGTTTCTCATTTATATTCTTCATTATATTTACACAATTTTCTCACATTATTTTATTATCAAAACTCAGATTTACTCATTTGGATTTTATCGTTTCATATTAAAGTTTACACTTTTCCTTGTAGTTTGCTTTTCCTCGTGGGATCGACACCTCAATTATACACAATAACCGCGTAATAGTTTGAGCATAACCAAATTTTGGCTCCGTTGCCGGGGAGACACGCTTAAGTACAAGGAAGATTGTCAACTTTGAGCCAAGATGGTAATATTGTTCTTTACTCTTTGTTTTGATTTTCTAATTTTCTAATTTTTCTGTTTTATTTATTTACCCCTATAAATTCCTTTGTTGTATGCTTAGATCGAGAGATTCGCGAGGTAGATTCATTAAAAGACCTAAAATAGAGTTACCCTCTCCTTCCACATCTGTTAGTGAAACCTCACCTAGATCAAACCATAGCGCACACCCAAGTGAGAATTTAGAGGATTTTGTTAATATGACTGAAAATCACAATGAAAATGTTGCTAGGACACTTAAAGACTACTTGCACCCTAGTCGAATGGCCACACCATCTTGTATCACATTCCCCCCTTAATGTTCAACAACCTGAGTTTAAGCCAGGCATGATCCAATTGCTACCAACCTTCCATGGGTTTGAGAATGAAAACCCCTATATCCATATTAGGGAATTAGAGGAAGTAGTAGCTACCTTTCAAGGTAGGGCTGATATGGTAGACACCGTCAAACTTAGGTTTTTCCCCTTTTCACTTAAGGAAAAATCCAAGGTTTGGCTGTACTCATTAAGGCCTAGGTCTATAGGTAGTTGGGATGAGATGACCCGAGTTTTATTCCAAAAGCACTTCCCAACCCATAAGACCAACAACCTCAAGAGATAAATCTCAAACTTTGCACAAAAGGATAGTGAAACCTTATATCAAGTTTGGGAATGTTTCAAGGACCTTTTGAATTCTTGTCCACACCATGGGTATGAGAGTTGGTGGGTAGTTAGCTATTTTTATGATGGACTTCTAAGTAGGGAGAGGTAGTTCATAGAAATGATGTGCAATGGGGATTTTCTTCAAAAAGATCCTGACCAAGCCATAGATTTCCTAGATGACCTATCAGAAAAAGCCCACACTTGGAAAGGACCGAATGCCATGGAAAGTACTAGGAGAAATCAACCCGCTGGGATTTATCAACTTAAGGAAGAGGATAACCGTAAAGCCTGTTTAGAGGTCCTAACTAAGGAAATTAAAGCCTTAAAAACCAATGATGCTAAAGTCCCTAAACCGGTTCCTAGGGTAGAGTCCCACGAACCTTGTTTCATGTGTAATGGGGTAGATCATGTACCTAAGGATTGTCCAGCTTATTTTGAGATGAAGGGAGAGTGTAATGCTGTAGGTATACCCTTTAGGAAACTAGACTCACCCTACTCTAACACCTACAATCTCGGTTGGAAGAATCACCCTAATTTTAGTTGGAGATCTGATATGCAACCTCCTGCCCAATCTAGCACCCATTGGAGATCTGATTTACAACCTCATCCCCACTCTAGTACCCAATGGCAACCAGAAGCAACCTCATCTAATGCACCTCAACAATCTTTACCTTTGGAAGATATGTTTAAGTCATTTATGCAAGTACATGCCAAGAGTGTGGAAGAGCAAGGCAAGATAAATCAACGGTTACTAGAGGAGCAACAAAAGATTAAAGTGGAACAAAAGGTGATAAAGAGTCAACTCACCAAGTTGACTAGTTTCTTGATGGTTCAAGAGTAAGGTCATTTTCCTTCACAGCCACAACCTAATCCAAGGGGATAGCATATGGCACAAACCTCCGAACCTGAAAATCAAAATGTTAGAGAGGTTAATGCCATAATCACCCACAGCGGTAAGAAAATTGATGGACCCACTCTACCATCACACTTGATTCCTAATGCTGTGAGCAACAAGGATAAAGCCCCCAAGGAACAAGAGGCCCATGATGATTATTCTCCACCAGTGCCTTCCCTCAAGCACTCCTTAAGCCTAAGAAGAGAAATTTAGCATTAAAAGATGAGATTCTTGAACAACTTCAGCATGTTAAAATTAACCTCCCTCTTCTTCATGTTATAAAATAGGTTCCTAACTATGCTAAAGTCATCAAGGATCTATGCACACTGAAGAGGAAACATAATGTGAAGAAGATGACATTCTTAATGGAGCAAGTAAGTGCAATAATTGACAGCAATACACTACCCAAATATAAAGATCTGGGCTGTCCAATGGTAGCTTGCCAAATTGGAAACAAATCTTGTGGCCAAGCATTGCTAGATTTGGGTGCTAGTGTGAACCTCATGCCATACTCCATGTACTTGCAGCTCGATTTAGGTGAAATCAAACCAATCTCCGTGGTACTTCAATTAGCGGATAGATCAGTAAGAAAACCAAAAGGTATTGTGGAAGATGTTTTGTTGCAAATTAATCATTTTTACTATCTTGTTGACTTTTTGGTTTTGGATACCATTTCTACTGTGAACACGGAGTAAAAAATTCCTTTGATACTTGGAAGACCATTCCTTGCCCCCGCAAATGCCCTCATTAATTGAAAGAATGGCCTAATGACATTATCATTTGGAAATACGACTCTAGAGGTAAATGTTTTTCGAGTCTCAAGGTAGCCACATGAAGAGGATGAGTATATTAAAGATAATTCTAACTCTTCGAAATTCATTCCTAATAATTTTGAGTATGATGATTCTTCAATTTATCCCCATGCCGTTAATGTTGTTGATGTTTTCGATAAGTCAAATAGAGTTATTAAGAAATCATGGCAATCATGCTTTGAGGAGTCGTTTAAGAGAAGTCACATGGATGTGGGAATCAAATACCCTACTGCTGATAGTAAATGGGCAACACTAAGAACACATGAGCCGCATGTGGTGGACTTTAAGTATTCCTTGCCAAAAGACTAGAATTGAGGCCACCGAGTATGGAGCCTCATCTTCAGCACCACAATGAGGGCAGTAGTGAGAGTGGTGCAGTGTCTGGTTGAAGACGTAAAACTTAGCACTTATGGGAGGCACCGCACAACATATCCTTTTATTTTTATTGTTTTTCATATCTCTTTTTCTTGTTTATTATTAGTATTTTGTTGTTTTCCAGTATTACCTTCGTATTTCTTTTTTTTTTTTATCAGTAAATAAGGCTTGTATTAATCAAAATGTACAAAAAATTCACTGGGCATACCCAGGGGATATACAATGAGCAAAACCAAAAGCAAGAAGCAAAAAAAAGTTTACACCATAAGCCTAACTATAATGCTTACAAGAGAAGCCTAATCTGTGGGCAAAATGCATACATAATTCTATAAATTACAAGTTGGATCTTCTTGACTAGGCTGGTAGGCTGAACTGTGGACTGCTCAAATAGTTTGGCATTTCTAGCCATCCAAATACTGTACACTGTGCATGCTAGGGCTATCCTTTGAGCTATGGCTGGGGGGCCAGAACCTCTTATCTTTCTGATCCACTTGATTGCACTTTCAATTATAGTCAGTTATTTTCTGCAACCAAGCCAACCTTTGATAGTGTCCCATGTTTCCTTGTTGATCCTGCAAGAGAAGAAGAGGTGCTCTCTAGTTTTCGACTGCTCTTTACATAGAGGGCATAGTTTATCTTCTCCCTCCAGCTGTAGTCTATCCTTTGTGAGGAGTCTGTTCTTTATAGCCAGCCAAAGAATGAAGGAGTGCTTAGGGGGGCAGTGACTATTCCACACCAAGGGAGCCCATCTGACTACATTTCCTTTCAGCCTGATAGAGTTGTACACTTTCTTAATGCACAGATCATTCTGGTCCTTCCATTCCATTAGCCTTTCCCTTGCCTGCTGGGTAGAGGATGACTGGCCAGTCAATTCATTTCTGATTTCTATAATTTTCTTCCAAATGAGGGATTTATCCTTCCTTGCCATGATCTCCCATATAGATCTGTTCAACAAGTAGTAGTGTTGAACCCACTGGATCCATAGGGAGTCTTTCTTCATGTGAATATTCCAAAGGACCCTTGTTAAGAGAACCTTGTTCCATGCTTTCAAGTCAACCAGGCCTAAACCACCTTCAGCTTTTGGTTTGCATACATCAGCCCAGGCTACAAAGGCCTTCCTCATGCCACTGCTCCTGCCATTCCATAGAAATGTTCTGAACATCGTAATTATTTTCTCCAGGATGTTGCCAGGGATAGGAAAGATAACAAGCCAGAAACACTCCACTCCTTACAGCACTGATTTGATCAGTTCTATTCTACCAACATAAGACAAAGAAGAACCAGCCCAGACATTTATGTAACCAGCTATTTTATCAATGAGGGGGGAGTAGTGGGTAATATTTAATTTTGCTGAAGCCAGAGGAACCCCCAAGTATTTAAAAGGTAGACATCCTTCCTCCATTCCAGTAGACCTTTTGATTTCCATTAACTCAACTGCTTGAACTCATGCATGGAACACATTTGATTTGGACAAGCTTGCTTGCAGTCCAGAGCACTTACTGAACTATTTGACACAATCCATTAGCTGCCCCATAGACTTAGCATCCCCTCTAGAAAAGAGAATGAGGTCATCAGCAAAAGCCAAGTGGGTGATCTTGAGCTTGTCACACTTAGGGTGATATCTAAACCCATCCTCTTCTTTCAGTCTCCCAAGAAGTCTAGACAAGTACTCCACAATCATAACAAACAGGTAAGGGGAGAGAGGATCACCTTGTCTAAGGCCCCTTTTGCCAACAAAGAAACCATGAAGACTCCCATTGATGGAAAGAGAATAGGATATTGATGAAACACATTCCATGATCTATCCTCTAAATTTATCAGGAAATCCAAGGCCAGTAATTAAACTATTCAGAAAACCCCACTCTACTGTGTCATAAGCTTTTCTAATATCTATCTTGATCATACACCTTGGAGAGATTCTTTTCTTGTAGTATTTTCTGAGGAGTTCCTGGACCAGATAGATGTTTTTAGCCATGCTTCTAGATTTAATGAAAGCAGCCTGGGCTAGATTAATAATACAATTAAGGCAGGGGGCTAATCTGGAAGCAAGAATCTTAGAGATGATCTTATATGTCACATTACAGCAAGCAATTGGTCTGAAGTCCTCCACTCTAGAAGCTTGTTTACATTTAGGGATCATTGCAAGGGAGGTGTGGTTTAGCTGTTTGAGTAACTTCCCATTCTGAAAGAATTCCTGCACAGCCCCAATAACATCTTGGTTTACTACATCCCATGCTTTCTTAAAGAATCTGGAAGAGTAGCCATCTGGACCTGGGGGCTTTTCCTCCCCTATGCTCCAAAGGGCTTCTTTAATTTCTCCCTCAAAGACATCCCTCATCAACAGATCAGCTTGACACTATTGGATTAAAGGGTCATCCCTTATGACTTCCAAGTCAATGGCACTGCAACTGGAAGAAGATCCTAAGAGGTCCTTATAGAACTTTAAAAATTCCTCTATCATTTCTGATTCAAAGGTAGTCAAAGAGCCATTAGAGGAGACAACAGCAGCTATGTGGTTCTTACTGGACTTCATTTTAAGTAAGGCATGAAAAAACTTTGAGCCCCTATCACTATTTAAGAGGTATCTGCATTTGGCCTGCTGTGATAGGAAGCTCCTCTCTGCTTCAGCCAGTTGAAAGGCTTTTAGCTTCATAGTAGCCACCATAGATTGAAGCTCTAGGTCTGAGGGGTTATCATGGAGCTCCCTTTGAAGAATAGAAAGTTTAAGTGAGGCCTCCAAAGCTCTCTCTGAAATGTGGCTGAAGTGTTTCTCATTAAGTTGTTTGAAATGAGGTTTGAGAGCTTTCAGGTTTCTACACAGCTTGAACAGCTTAGTACCTCATAAGGTTCTACCCCAGTGTGATCTTACCGTATCTAAAAACTTATCATGCTTTGTCCACATATTGAAGAATTTAAAGGATCTTCTGCCCCCATTAACCTCATCCATTAAGCTTACCAGGTATGGAGAATGATCAGAAAGGCATCCAGCAGGAGGAAAAGAGGCTTGGGCTCTAAGTCCCCTTTGATACCAAAAATTGTTCACCATAACTCTGTCCAGCTTACTCCAGACTTTGTTATTTGACCAAGTAAACAGGCACCCAGTGGCATTGACATCTGATAAGCCAGTTTCTCTACAATAAAATGAGGGGTCCCTTAACTCATAGTCTGTAACAGGCAGCCCATTTGCTTTCTCATCAGCAGCAAACATATTGTTAAAATCCCCCAAAATAAGCCAAGGGGATGAGATTTCATAGCTAAAATTACATAGATTATCCCACAAGGGTCTTCTAGCAACAATGGAATTAAAACTATACATAAAACTTTTTACAAATTTACAAGAATATGGTAAGTATTGAACATTACAATGAATTACTTGGGGGCATGCTTCTATGATAGATATACTGACCTTAGAAAGGTCCTACAACACCAAAATTCTACCTACTAGATGAGCTGAAAAGTTATTGATCTGACTCCAAAGATTGAACTTGTTGCCTATGATTTTGAGCAGCTTAGCTTCATCAAGCTTGCAGTCCAAAATTCCCATTACATCAATCCTATTGCTTTTCATGAGGTGTAACACCCCATTGTGTTTCAGGGGTTTGTGAAAACCCCTGATGTTCTAGCATGCAACAATCATTGAGGGGGCTGGGAGGCTTTCCTTCCCTTCCCAACTGTATGAGGATCTCTCAGGCCTGACTTCCTTTTTTCTTCATTGAACTAGGCAAGTTGCTCCCCTGCACTCCTATCTCCTTGGGCAACACACATGTGTCAGGGGGTTCTGTGGGATGGATGGACTTTAGTCCAGGTACCAACTGAACTAATGCTAAAGCATGCCCCTAGTCTCCCTCCTCCCTTGCTTCTTTAGAACTGGGACCCTCCCTTTCAGGTGGATTCTCTTCTTGGACTACACCTATGGATTCTTGAGTTGTCTTTCCTTTAGTAGAAGGAAATTGACATGGGCTGACCCCCACTGTCTCAGCATCTTGGTTGTTCCCCCCTTTATCAGTATCAATTGGAACTTTAGGCCCTTCTTGCCTTGGTTTTTCTGTCCCCTTGCCATTCTACTTTCTCCTTTTATCTGGCTTTACATTAAGGCTGTAAGAGTGGAGGTCATGGCCTAGGACCTTACACTTGGGGCAGTATCTAGGGAGGTTTTCATAGGATATCCTTTGCTCAAAGGTGTTCCCATTAGGGAAGGTAACAGGCACGGAGAACTTAATTTTCTTTGCTACATCAATCTCCACGAACAGCCTAGCATATAAAATTCTTTCTTTATTGTTTGTAAACTGGTCAGCATAGAGAGGCCTCCCAAGTTGGGAGCCTATCTTACTAAGGCAGTTTGCAGTCCACAACTTAAAAGGCAAACCCTTCAGCTGAATCCAAATAGGGATAGTGCTTATTTCTTTATTGCCAAATTGGAAAAATTTAGGCATGGATTTCAAGAGTAAAGGTCTACCATATACTTGGTAAGGTCCTTCTTGCAAATCATTCATACTAGCCTCAGCATTCTCAAATTTGAATACAATCCAGCCACTATCATGAAATTGAGTTAGAACTTTTACCTTCCATAAGTTTGTGAGCATCTTTAAGGCAGCCCTCCCAGGGAACCTGCCAGTAAAGTAACCTAATAAGCAGAAAGGGTAGTCTCCAAACACTTCTTCAATGTCTTCCTTAGTAACACATACTGTGTCTCCCTCATTTTCAATGGTAGAGAGTTGTAAGCCTTTACTTTGCTTCCTATTGTTAGCAAATAAGCTTACCCAATGAGCTTTCTTGCTTTCCTCTTGGGAAGTTTTCCCACTGTTAGCATGGCCATGGTTCCTTGATTTTTCCTGAGCACTAGGAGAAGCTTCCAACCATGGAGAGCCTCTTTGGGACTAGAACCAATAGGGGGACCTCCTTTCTTCATGGGAGAGTGAGTCCTTGACCCATTCTTTGCCTCTTTTTGACCTTGCCTTGCTGCTACTGGACCTCCGTGAACAGTAGCTTGGCAGTTAGAGTCTTCTTCCTCACTTAAATAATATGATCCAACCTGGTCAGAATCCTCATCACTCTCTTCAGAGGAGTTTGGGTTCTCATCCTCTAAGGCCTGAGAATCTACCTGCATTGCCTGCTTTGCCTTACCTTGATTTTGGTTACTGTTCACCATTGATGCTCTGTGTGAGCTTTCTTCATTGCCCGAGGTAGAGCCTTCCAGCTCAGGCCTCAAAGACTTGGCTACCTCCTCTCCCAAGGAGCAGGAAGAGATTTCTGAGTCTTTACTTGATCTTCTAGCCCCATTCCGTCCAGAGTCTACTGGAACTTCTTCTCGCGAGTCCTCTACTGTAGCAGTTTTGTTTTTGAAATGATTTTGTACAAAATCCAGGTCTTTCTGCTCTTGGACTGAAATGGGAGGTTTCCTACTGGGTTTCTTCTTTCCCATGCTATGGATAGCAGTGGTTTTGACACAGAGAACAGGGGAGGGGGAAGAGAGATGAGCGGGAAACCATGGACAAGCACTGTAGTAGATGAGAGCTTCTCTCTCTAGCTTGCCCGGATGACTGATACCTTCGTATTTCTTTTTTAGGGACAAATATGCACAACAGTTCAAATGGTGGTGCACAATTTTCAGTTTCTATGCACTTTTGGTTACAAAGGGACTTTCCTTCACTTTTTCTTTCACATTGAGGTCAATGCAATTTTTAAGTTGGAGGTGGAGGAAACGTGTTTCTTTTTTTCATTGAACTGCTTGGTGTCATTTTCCCTTTTTGTTTGTTTTTAGCATGCTTTATGTTAGTCTTGGAGTTAATTCACATGTCAATGATATGAGCTTAATTGAGATAGCATATAGTGTTTAGAAAAAGTTAAATCTTACTTCAGTTTGAGAATAATTTAAGTGTCAATCTTCATTTGGTTTGTGACTCTGGACTATGGTAAGATTGCATGATTAGTCTAAAAACATTTAGAGAAGTTTTATGTGTGATTATTTTGTGAATACTTTTGCGGTCTTGACAAGCTCTAGAACTTATTTAATAATCACTTGAGGCGAAATCCTAGAATGCACAGTACTTAGGATATGATGCAGGCCTTTTTTGGACCGTTTGAGCCTTTCAAACTTACCATTGCTATATCTATCGCTAGTCACCTGTTTGAGCCTTTTTCTTGAAAAAGAATTTGAGCCTTATTTCTTTTGATAACCCATTTACTTACCTTTATGAGCCTAAAAATATTTTATTCGTTATACACAATCGTTGAGAAGCACTCAAGAGGAGTAAGGATGAAAATATGCAAAAAAAATATAGTAATACCATAACCCAAGTACATTAAATGAGATAAGTTGGGGGTTGTGGAAAAGAATAAAAAAATGAAAAAAATGTGGTGAATGGTTATGTGCCAAAATAATAAAAAAATAAAACAAAGTGAATTATGGCAAAGAAAGAAGAAAAAAAATTGCTGATTTATTGAGAGAAATGCTTGAAAAATGGTTGAATTAGTTGGGTGTTGAAGTAAGGTTATCTAGTGCTTAAAGTGGTTGTGTTTAACTTAAGAGACTGAGTTCTTTTACTTGTTTAATCCTTCCTGTTCTTTCTTGACCTTTACCTTAGCTTAATGTTACAAGCTTATGAAAGACCTATTGATCCGATGTAGTGTGATTTTTCTACAATAGTAGAGAGTGATTTGAAAAACGAGCCTATGGAGTTTGATTTGTGATTGATGTCACGCAATCTAATATGTTTTTAAAGGCCAAGACTTGTATTCATGAATGTTATGCATAAAATCATCCGGGTGTTTGGATTAATGGTTTGTGGTAAGATGGATGTTAAGAGTCGATATCGATTTAAAGATTGATGTTTAGATTATTTTTGGATTTGAGTGATATTTAATGATTCTATGTGTTGTGTGTTATGTGCGATTTTTGAGACAAAAAGTTGAATTACTCTTGGATTAACGCTAGCATTGCTTTACTCTATTTTGATTTCTACTATAGAATTCATTTCATATTATCTTGTTTTCGCTTGAATTGCTAGGGACTAGCAATAAGCTAGTTAGGGGTTAGGATGAGAGTCGTAAAGCGCATCTTAATAAGTACTATTTGTTAGCATTTTAGGATTGATCTAGGGTTGAATTACACATTTATACCTTAACAATTCTAAAGTGTCATTCTTGGATCATTGACTTATTTCGGTGCATTTTTCAGGTACTTTGAGTTCGAAAGAGATGGAAAGCTATCATAGCTTAAAGCACGATGGTTCAATGCATACCGGAGTGAAGGTATGATCGCGGAAGAACAAAATGAAGAGAACCAAGAAGACCATCAGTGTGCGCTGCGGCCTGAAAATTCTAAAGCCTCGGCCTCTAGAACCAAGCTCAAAAGAGCAAGGAAGACATCAGTGTGCGCCGTGGCCTGGATCAATCTGAGTTGCGGCCTGGATCAATCTGGGCTGCGGCCTCTAGAAAGTTGAAGAAAGTTAGGGTAAGGCTGAGCCGCGGCTTGGATAAGTGTGAGCCGCGGCGCGCACATGAACCCCTGTTTCCTAATTAGGGTTTTAATGATAGTTTAGACCAAAAAATACCTTAGAACCTTTTGTATTATAAATAGATCACTTAGGGTTGATAAAGCGCATCCATTAAGGTGGGAAACTGAGAAGAGAGCTTGACATTACGGTGTTCAAGCATGAGCCCCATCGCTAACTAATCTCTAAGCAAGGCAAAGGGATGAATCCCTAGGTGTAGTTGTTCTTATTTTCATTTTTGATTTAGTTGTAAGGATTTATTGTTAAAACATTGTTTATGAGTTACTCTTTGATTAAACAAGAAGAACTTAGGTTCATGTGACAGCTGCACTTTATTTTCTTTTTATCTTAGATTTTCTTAATCCGGTGATTACACCCTTCACCTCCATATAAGTCTAGTCATGCTCTTCTTATGTCAAGTTGTTTGGATGTGATTGATTCCGGTAGATTTATCTTTTAGGTTTGTCCATTATTGCGATATTGTCATTAAGATATATTGTCGTTTCTTGATAAATCTATAGGATAGGTCATGTGTGCTTGAATCAAAAGTAAAGAGTACTTCATAGTAATTACATTAGGGTTCACATGTGCTTTGATTGAATATTTGCCGATTGCTTGTTTGGGATGTGAAACTTGCAATCGAGATAAAAACAATTGCATCGAGAGTGGAATAAGGCAATGAACCTAGGGAGGATTCCCGGAACCTTGTTGTTTCTCATTTATAGTCTTCATTATATTTATACAATTTTCTCACATTACTTTATTAGCAAAACTCAGATTTACTCATTTAGATTTTATTGTTTCGTATTAAGGTTTACACTTTTCCTTGTAATTCACTTTTCCTCGTGGGATCGACACCTCAACTATACATAATAACCGCGTATTAGTTTGAGCGTAATCATCATACAATTATAATTTCATCACTAATAAATTTTTTTTTTACAATGACTAATCCCAACTTAAACTCCTAAAGAAAACTCTCAGAGGTGAGGATGTTGCCGATGAAAGCCTTAATTTAGGCTTCTTCAACTTGACTGGCAAGTCTCCAGTAAATTCTTGAAAGGTTAGCAACAATAAAAAAATCAGATAAAAAGCTCAGTGAGACATGCTTTACAAGAAGTAATTATATTAGAGGATTTATCTTTTCTTTTTTTTATAATCGTAGCATAACATTTATTACGGCTTATAGGTATAAGTGGCATCTTTCTTATTTATCCTCCAATTAAATCCTTTATGTTTCCTTCAAGTGATTTTCTTTATATTTTTATACCATCATATATTTCTTTATGCTAGGGTTCATAAATTTTCTTAATTCACATACTAAAAACACTCATAGTACCATCATATAACACAATGCCAAAGCAAATAGAGCAGATTTTCATCTTAACACTCTTACACTCCCACAATCACAATCATGCCCTTATTCTGGTCCAAGCTTATCACATCATCACATACCCCACATTGGCCAATCATATCATACACCCCTCATGGGCCAATCACATCACACGCCCCTCATAGACCATTCATCTCAATATGTCCATGAAATGTAATGCCATATTGTATGATGCAATGCAATAAATGCACAATCAATCAGTGCCCCTCAATAAGCTATATCATCATCATGGGGACGTCTCCCCACATACTGGTACGTCAAATCATCATATAAAATATTTGGAACCCCCTTGATCTAGGTTGGATCCTACTGGTCCAATTTTCATTCGGTACCATTACACCCCTTGTGGGAGAGGACTTATCAGCCTCACCCATCACTCGCCCCTCAATAACATACCGTCAAACAAGGTTATAATGCAAAATGCATGAATTGACATGCATACAAGCAATCATCAATCATTCACATCGCATTTCATACCAATCCAACCAAACACATTCATTACAATTTCTCAACACAAACATCTTAAATCATTTCAAGATTCATAACTCTAAACCTTTATTTATTATGATCCCTCATATTACTAGCTTTTACTATCTTCATACTATAAGCTAAATATTTGGTCTTCATAAATTCTAAGGTTTGCATTCATCAGAGTAGATCATATTATTTTTTTCTTATCCTTTATTACTTAGTTTACATATTTTAAATACACTTACGAAAAGTAAGGCATATTCACCTCGCTACGCGATCTTATTACTTCCATGACTCTCAAATATTTCCCTATTAGTACCTAGAAATAAATAACACTTAATCTTATTACATTAAATCACTCAAAGAATCTCTAGCAACATCAAGGTGGTTTGCACACTTAAAACTCAAGAGCGCACTTCGTGCAAAACTAAAAGTCAAATAAATCAAGGTCTTAAGACCTTTTTCAAATCATCTATTTTGAATCTCAAAAACACTTTAATTTTTTTTAAATACTAACCTTTTTTAAAGGTGTTTTAATCATACATCAAATGTATATAAATATTATAGTTATTTTCGAAAGGGGTCCTAGAGAAGGTCACTCATAATTCCAATATTCATTGTTGTTGGGAAACCACCTTAAGATGCCCAGGTGGTGATCTTCCAAACACCCAAGTCTAGAATGACTTGTAATGATCAGAACAGAAACAGAAATCAAACAATCAAAGAAAGAATATAAGCAATTTGGTATCGAGGTTCGGCAATAGCCTACGTCCTTGTGAGTTTCTTTGAACTCTCTGCACTAAATCAATGAGTTCTTTACGGATACAGAAACACCTCTTCAAGAATCTCAAGTTCTTGAAGAACGAAAGAAGAGAAAACAGAAAGTGATAAGGAACTATTACAAAGCCCTTCTCCCCAATCTATAGTACTCTCTCTCTAAATAACCAACCTCTCTTTGAGATCTATTATATTGCCTCTCCTGTGTTTTTGTGTCTTTGCACTCTCACACTTGCACTTGAATTCTCTCGTATGATGATCTTGTGAACTTGTCTCACACTTGTGTTAAGATTGAAGCTAGGTGACCCTTTATATAGGGCACCACTTCTTGAACCTATCTTGAAGACAATCTCAACCTTTAGATCTTGAGGACAAATCAATTATAGCCTTCCAACAATCCTAAGTGATCTTGTGCGTTTTGTTCAAGCCCCACGCACTAGAATAAAAATGCTGAAAATTGGCTTCAGGTGTGCCTTCAAGCCGTGGCTCAAAACAGGGAAAGCCACAGCCTTTAAGGGGGGAAGTTTTCTGTTATGCTAGAGGCTGTGGCTTGGGGTGGCTATGCCGTGGCGCACAGGGCCATGCCACGGTGCGCACACCTTGAGCCGTAGCCTGGAAACCTGATGTTGAAGCTTTTCAAACCTGTTTAATCCTTAGACAAATACCAACAATCTCTACCTCTATCTAAGTGATTAAACCCGAACCCATTGTGCAGAGAACTCAGGGTCTAAACTCAACTTTAGTCACCATATCAACCGACTCCAATACTAAGAAGTTCAAGGCAATGATTGAACTTACATAGAGGTAGAACCTTGGTGCCTAAATCTGCAGGATTTTCCTCCGTGGCCACCTTATCCACATGAATGCATCCTTCCGTAACATTTTCCCGAATGAAATGATACCAAACATCCATGTGCTTTGTCCTCTCATGGAACACCGGATTCTTACACAAGTGCAACGCACTTTGTCTATCCGAATACACCACCACCTGCTCTTTCAGGACCTTCAACTCTTCCAACAACCCTTTGCACCATATAGCCTCTGTTATGGCTTCCGTAACCGCTATGTACTCAGCCTCGGTTGTTGAGAGTGCTACCACCAGCTGTAACTGAGCTTTTCAACTTATACAACATCCGTTTAAATTGAATAAGTATGAGGTAATCAATCTTCTTTTATCCCGGTCTGCTCCATAGTCCGAATTAGTATAACCCTCAAGACAGATGGACTTACACCACTTTTCATAAACCAGCCCCACATCTGGGCTTCCCTTCAAGTACCTCAGCAACCACTTCATCCCAAGCCAATGCTTCTTTTTGGGATTACTCATAAATCTGTTGAGAACACTAATTGCATAAGCAATGTCGGGTCTAGTGCTTACCATGGTGAACATAACTGATCCAACCGAACTAGAGTAAGGGACCTTCTCCATTTCCTTCTTCTCGGCCTCTAATCTTGGACATTGATCGCCGGAGAACTTGAAATGACCAGCAAAGGGAACCTTCACTGGTTTGCTATCTTTCATAGGGAACTTAGATATCATCATTTCTATGTAGAAAGTCTGAGAAATCTTCAATCTGTTTCTCTCTCTTTCCCGGATTATTCTCATCCCAAGGATTTTTTGTGCATGGTCAAGATCCTTCCTCTCAAACTCCTCACTGAGTTGAGACTTCAATTTTCCTATCCTCTTCATGCTTCTCCCAACCAGTAACATATCATCAACATAGATGAAGATGATCACCACTTCTTCCACCTTGTGCCCCTTGTAGTACAAGCACGAATCATAGTAGCTTCTCATGAAACCCAAGCTAGTTACAAAGGAATCAAACCTCTTATTCCATTGCCGAGGTGATTGCTTCAGACCATAGAGAGATTTCTTCAATTGGCATACCAACTCTCCCTGCCTTCCTTCCTCATAGCCTTCGGGTTGCCTCATGTAGATGGTCTCATCAAGCTCTAAATGCAAGAATGTTGTCTTCACATCCATTTGCTCGATCTCCCAATCAAATTGTACCACCATAGCCAATACTATCTGTATCATCTTGTATTTCACAACGGTGAGAATATTTCGGTGAAATCTATGCCTTCTCTTTGTGTGAACCCCTTCGCCACCAGCTTAGCTTTATACCAGACTTCATCCCTTAGAGGGTTCCCTTCTTTGATCTTGTAAACCTATTTATAATCCACAACTCTCTATTTTTCTGGTTTGGGCACCAATTCCCAATAGTTGTTCTTCCTCAAAGAATCCATTTCTTCCTCCATAGCTAGCTGCCACTTTGATGAGTCTTTACATTCCATGGCATCCATGTAAGTTTCTGGTTCAACCACCCTCCATCTGAACAAGGAGCTGCTACATTAGCATCCGCAAACCCATATCTCAAAGGTGGTCTGACCACCCTCTTTTCTCGGTCCCTTGTGAGCTGGTAGTCATTCTGACTTGCTGCATCAACCCCTTCTAGTTCAGTCTCCTTTTAAGTGTCCTGAGCTTGGCCTTCATCAATGGGCTCTACCTGGTCCGAACCCTCTTGCCTTCCTTGCTCTACCTGAACTAAATTTTCCTTAATGCTATGCTCTATAAATACCAGACTGGTTTGCTCACTATCCCCTGCAGGGTTAGTTTTCTCAAAATAGAGAAATAACAATTCATTAAAAATGACATCCCTACTTATTATGAGTTTCATTTCTTTTGGTTCTAAGGACCACAACCTATACCCCTTAACCCCATCACTATACCCTAGAAACACACATTTTCTAGATCTTGGGCTAAGTTTATCATCCTTTTGATGTGCAAATGCAGCACATCCAAAAGTTCTAAGGTTGTTCAACTCAAAGGGTTTCCCACTCCACATCTCTTCGGGAGTCTTAAGCTCTAAAGCTCTAGAGAGTGATCTATTTACCAAGTATTCAGCAGTAGACACAGCTTCCCCCCAAAAATATTTTGGTAAACCGGATCAAATTAACATGCACCTAAATTTTTTCATAAGGGTCCTATTCATCCTTTCAGCAGCTCTATTTAACTCACAGAATTTATCAAAATCCTGATTGCAAAATTCTAAGCCATTATCAGTTCGTAAAGCCTTAACTACCCTACCCGTTTGAGTCTCCAGCAATTTTTTCCACACCACAAATTTATTCAAAGCATTTGATTTATTTTTAAGCAAATAAACCCAAACCTTTCTTGAATAATCATCAATTAAAGACAAAAAGTAAAGACTACCTCCCTATGTTGGTGTTCTTTCTGGTCCCCTTAGACTTGTGCACTCTAGTGTTGAAGTTGACCTAGTGTTGCTGCCCAAGAACGCAACACTCACAGAAATCAAGTTTATCTACTTTGTCACCACCAAGTAGACCATCCTTACTGAGAACTTGCAGGCCTTTTTCACTCATATATCCAAAGCGAGTGTGCCAAAGGGCTGGCCTACCCATCTCAGCCATCAAGCTTGCTACTTGATCCTTGATTTCTGTCTCTCTGATCATCTCATAGAGACCATCTTGTATTACTGCTTTGTTCACTATCAAAGGTCCCTTGGTTACCTTGATCTTTCTTCCCTCTGCTTTGTATGTGTACCCCATGGAATCCAACTGCCCCAATGAGATCAAGTTTCTTCTCAAATCTGAAAGATACCTCACATTCCACAGTAGCCTTGTGACTCCATCAAACATCCTTAACTGGATGTCTCTTATCCCCCTTACTTGGCAAGAAGTATCATTCCCAAAGAAAACCTTTCCATAATTGGTTTCTTGGAAATTCATGAACCAATTCCGGTGAGGGCACATGTGGTAAGTGCACCCGGAATCCAAGATCCATTTCTCGCTGCCTTGTCTCCTGCTCACATTTGAGCACACAATAAGAACATCATCTTGCTGTTCTCCATTGGCAACCGAAGCCTCTCCATTGTTGGTATGGCTTCTTCCTCTCTTATCCAATATCTTCTTCTTGCAATCTTTCTTAAAATGAACCTCCTTGTTGCAGTAGAAGCATCACTTCCCTCCAAACTTTGGTTTGGAATGCGATCTCCCATGGCTCTGCCCTCTACCTTTTGATTTCTGTCGGTAGTTGCCATGGATGCTACTACCATACCGAGTTGCTGGCCTTCCCCTAATGAGCAGCCCTTCTCCACTTGATGTTTCTCTCATCTTGGCCTTAAAATCATTAGCCCTTATAGCATTAATCACAATTTCCTTGGTTAGTGTATCTCTTCCATATTCAATTGCATTAATCAAATTTTCAAAACAATCAGGAAGATAATTCAACAAAATAACAGTCAATTGTTCATCTAGGAATGTTATGCTACAGCTATTCAAATCATGAACTAGCTTATTAAACACATCAAGATTATCTTGTAACTCTTTATTAGGATCCATTTTAAAAGCAAATATTCTTTTAAGAAGATATATCTAATTAGGGAGATTTTTGGTCAGAAAGAACTCATATAGTTTCTTCCATATGACAGCTAGCTCTTCTGAGTCTTTATTTTCACTTGTCACGCTATCTGATATGTGCAAAAAAATGGTGTTGTATGCCATCTTCTTCATCTCAATCCGCTGGACCTTTGTGATACTTGCTGGAAAAGCATCATTTTCTCAAATAGCCAAGTCTACCTTCTATTGCAAAAGAACAGTCTTGATCTTCCACTTTTGAAGGGCAAAGTCTTTCTTTCCATCAAACTTCTCAACAATGAAGTTTGAATCCATCTTGCGGAGAAAATCCCAGATTTATGCAACACCCACAATTGCTTTCCAACTTCTTTTAAATCTCAAGAACACGATCAGAGATTGATCTCAGTACCGTTCTTGAATCACCCTAAAGAACACGATCAGATCTTGATCTTTACTCCATTCTTGAATCACCCAAAAAGTTGATATTTGATTCTTGGAGTCTTACTCTGATACCTTCTGTTCCAACTTTGATACCCGCTAACCAAAGCTCTGATACCACTATTGGGAAACCACCTCAAGATGCCCAGGTGGCGATCTTCCAAGCACCCAAGTCTAGAATGACTTGTAATGATCAGAACAGAAACAAAAATCAAACAATCAAAGAAAGAACACAAGCAACTTGTTATCAAGGTTCGGTAATAGCCTATGTCCTTATGAGTTCCTCCAAACTCTCTGCACTAAATCAATGAGTTCTTTACAGATACAGCAACACCTCTTTAAGAATCTCAAGTTCTTGAAGAACGAAAGAAGAGAAAACAGAAAGTGATAAAGAACTACTACAAAGCCCTTCTCCCCATTCTATACTACTCTCTCTCTAAACAACCAGTCTCTCTTTGAGATCTATTCTAGTGTCTTTTCTATGTTTTTGTGTCTTCGCACTCTCACATTTGCACTTGAATTCTCTTGTATGATGATCTTGTGTTACAACTTGTCTCACACTTGTGTTAAGATTGAAGCTAGGTGACCCTTTATATAGTGCATCACTTCTTGAACCTATCTTGAAGACAATCTCAACCCTTAGATCTTGAGTACAAATCAATCATAGCCCTCCAACAATCCTAGGTGATCCTGTGCATTTTGTTCATGCCCCACGCACTAGGAGAAGAATGCTGAAAATTGGCTTCAGGTGTGCCTTTAAGCCGCGGCTCAAAACAGGGCAAACGACAACCTTGAAGGGGGGAGGCTTTCTGTCATGCTGGATGTCGTGGCTTGAAGTGGCTGTGCCGCGGCGCACAGGGCCGTGCTGCAGCGCGCACATTTTGGGCCGCGGTGCATAGCTTCTCCCTCTACTTCTGGACTTTCTGGAGGCTGAGGCACGCACACCTTGAGCCACGACCTGGTGACCTGATGCTGAAGCTTTTCAAACCTGTTTAATCCTTAGAAAAATACCAACAATTGTAAATCAAAGGGGTTTACTATTAAAGTTAGAATGAGAGCTTTAAGTGTATTGGGATTTTGGGTTATCAAGTAGAGAGAGCATTTACAACTAGGGCTAAGTTGAGAACTTTGGTTATATTGGAGCTTTTGAGTTGTGAGGTAGTGAGAGTTTAGCAACTTTGCTCTTCCTAAAATTTTAATTAAAGATTAATAAACCATTAGGGTTTGTTGGTGGACATAGGCAAAGAAGTTGGGGAACCAAGTTAAATTTTGGTGTACTTGATACTTATTTGTTTTGCTTATTTAATTATTTTGGTTGTTTTTTTACCTAAAATTTGAGTAGGTGGATTTTTAGAGGTAAAATTCCAATAGACATAATAAATTACTTATGAATTCGGTAATTATTAACCAAGCATGGGATTCTCAATGAAATAACAATTCAACTGCTTCCATTTACTTAAACATCCTTCATTTTATATCTCCTGCCTTTAACATCTAATACTTAGTTGTCTTCATAATCAATTTAGTAAGATTTTCCTTTTTGATCCCTACTTGAACTTCCAAACTCAAGATGATGGCAAAATAGATTTTTGTTTGTAATCGTAAATTTCATAAAGATTGAAGGTTTGAGGAGGACTTTCGAGAATGTGAAATGGACTTAGGAAAGGGATATTCTTGGTGTACTATGAACCATGATCGAGGAAATTTTGGGAACGAAATTTTTATAAATGAGGGAGAATTGTAGAGCCCGATATTTAATTTTAAATATTTTAATCATAGAAACCCTTGTTGACGTGCTTTAATGTGTCATTTAGTTTCTATTTTTATTTAATTTGTGCTTGGACTTGTAGAACTTAGGAATAAGTAATTAAAGTAGAATTGGTAGTAAAAATCAAATCTTGGGGGGAAATGTCAAGTTTTAAAGAGCTTTGGGGTAGTTAATGGGGAAAGGAAGAGTTGAGGGATGAATGGGCAATTAAAGGAGAGTTTTTAGTATAAATAAGAGGAGAAAGGGAGAGAATCTAGAATTTTGTTGGATTTCTCTAGAAATTTTGGAAGAAGGGAGAGAAAAAAGGAGAAAAGAGAAAGAAAAAAAAAAGGAGAGAGGAAGAATGAGAGGAGAAAAAGGAAAGAAACAGGAATTTCTTGCAACTTTTCAAGGTAAAAGCTTGTGTTCTTTATTTTTAATTCAAGTATATTTATTAAACTAAATATTTGCGAACTTAGATTTATTAAAATAAAGATTTGTGGACTTGGAATTTGGATTCAAAGACTTTCTTTAAGAAAAAGTTAGAAGAAAAAGGGTTGTTTAAATAAAATGGGTTTTTAAGCCAAAGTTATGATTTTGAGTTTAGGATGCAAATTTTCTGTGTGGGTAACATTGATTTTTGTTAATATAACTAGTAGAAACTTGTAAACTGAGTAATAAAGGATAAGAAAAAAAATAATATGACCTACTTTGATGAATGCAAACCTTAGAATTTATGAAGATTAAGTATTTAGATTATGGTATAAAGATAGTAAAAACTAGTAATACGAGGGATCATAATAAATTGGAATAAATAAAGTTTTAGAGTTATAAATCTTGAAATGATTTAATATGTTTGTGTTGAGGAATTGTAATGAATGTGTTTGTTTGGATTGGTATAAAATGCGATGTGAATGATTGATTATTGCTTATATGCTTATCACTTCATGCATTTTGCAGTATAACTTTGTTTGACGGTACATTATTGAGGGACGAGTGATGGGTGAGGCCGATAGGTCCCTCCCCATAAGGGGTGTAAGGGTACCAAATGGAAATTGGACGAGTAGGACCCAACCCGGAACAAGGGAGGTTCCGAATATTTGATATGATGATTAGACGTACCAGTACGTGGGGAGATGTCCTCATGATGATGATATAGCCCAGTGAGGGGCACTGATTGATTATGCATTTATTGCATTGCATCATACAACATGGCCTTACATTTCATGACATACTTAGATGAATGGCCCATAAGGGGCGTGTGATATGTTGTGCTATAATTATAAATAAAAATATAATTCCTCCAATATGATTACTTCTTGTAAAGCATGTCTCACTGAGCTTTTTAGCTCACTACTTTATTGTTGCTAACCTTCCAAGAATTTACTAGAGACTTGCCAGTCGAGTTGAAGGAGCCCAAGTTAAGGCTTTCATCGGCGGCATCCTCACCTTTGAGAGTTTTTTTTTAGGAATTTAAGTTGGGATTGGGATTAGCCATTTTAAAAGGACACTTATAATGGGGGGGTTTTTTTTCTATTATTTGTGTCTAGTTAAAACTGTTGCATGAAAAAAAAAATTGTTAGTGATGAAATTGTAATTATATGATTTGAACTATTTTGATTAAACGCTTGTATTCTTGGTGAGTTATGTGTGATTGCATGTAGGTCAGGGTGCTCGGGACTAAAAGATAATGATACCTTCTCTAGTAGGGCCCACCGAGAGATGGGTTGTTACATTTTTTGTATCAGAGCCAGGTTGTAAGTTCTTGTAGACTTAATTGCATGGTACATGTTGCATGGAGAGGTTATAGGAGGTTGATTGTATAAATTTAAAGAGGATGTCGTTTAAAAGTTGAAACCAGTTTTGGTTCAAGTGGGGGTAATATGTCTTGAAACCTAAGCTGAATTGGTTTGTGTGATATTGTTGTGTGCAATTAATGTTGTTTGATTGAATTTTGTATGGTATGATCTTGTTAATGATGCGTTGATGAAATGTGTGATAAATGTGTATCCCTTATGCAATTGTGAAGGATTTGGAATGTGGTTGGTGACTTATGGTGAGGTTAAAAAGTGAAGATTTAAAAACAATCTTTTAAGAGACTAAGTACTTGAAGATTTTGTCTTGATTACGCAAACATTGATAATTGATGGAGTATTACTTAAAAAGAAATTTGGAATAATTATTAGATTGTTGAATTATACTAAGTTAGTGTATCATATTAGATTATGCATAAATGCTTAATTGATAATTTTCCTTCTCTTGATATATTTATATATTATAATTGATGATTGTGATATGGTGGAGTGTTAGTTTGAGGAATAATTAGTATAGAATTTGTAAATTTAAAGTAGATAAAGTTTAGTGTAGTGGGCTTATACGTATGTATGACTAAGAGACAAGTGTAGGGAGAAAGTAGTCGATGGAGTGTTGGATCATAGTACCTCGAAAGTTCAAGTTGAATTGCCAATTAGGAAATATGGGAAATTCGAGAATTGGAAGGTAAGACCAATTCATTGATAGTTGTAAGAGTTTCGTTAAAAAGTGAGAATTTAAAATGGGTGATTAGATTTATAGACAATAGTATAGATGGGGTAGCGAGTATATAGAAAGGAATAGGAATAAAGTTGTTGAACAAGTGGTTAGTGTGGGGATTAAAGTACAGTAAGAGGTGAATGAAGTATACAAAGAAAGATGAACGAGTAAGGAATGATGATGTAAGGTGGATTACAAGCGAATTTTGTGATGCTTTTGGGGTTGTGTGGAAGATAGTAAGTGAATTTTGAAAGGTAGGGATTGTTATATGAGATTTCATGAAGGAGAAAAGTGTAGTGAATTTTGATTTAATCTTAAGACTAAGTGAAGTTCGATACAAAGAGGTGGTAGGTTTATCCAAAGCCTAAGAAGTCTTGAGTTTAGAATAAAGAATGAGTAACTGAATGATTGGTGCCAGTTATATGAGTTTAAGAGTTTTGTTTTATTTGGAGGTATAAAAATTTGAAGAATGCCTTTGATATCTAGTGAGAAGTAAGTGATGATGAGCTAAGATATTTGAAGTGTTTGAAGTTAAAAATTTATAGAAAACTTTTCCTAGTTATGGTTGGGAGAATTAGAAAGGTTAATAATTAGAAAGAGTATGAGATATATGCGTGGCAAAGGAGATTACTTTGTGAATGAAAGAGTTAAGAAAGTTGCTATAAGAGACCAAGAGTTTAGCAGTGTATAACAGTATTAGAACAATTATAGAAAAAGGGTAATGAGTATAAAGTACAAAATCAAAGTTTGATCGGATAGAAAGTTAAGGTAATAGTTTAATGAAGATTTAGAAAGTGACAATTAGTTATGATCCCATCCATAGTTAGTAATAAGGACTTATAGGTAGTTAGAAAAATTATAAAATGGAGAGATTTCAAGAAGAAAGTTTTTGACTTAAGAGCTTATAAAGTTTGGAGTAATATTAATAGAATAGATGTTTAAGGAGGGTGGTAGTTAAGAGGTTGGAGTTTTTTTTAGACGATACAATTTTGATAGGATTCGACGAAAGGTGTAAGGAAGATCCTAGACAAATAAAGAGCTACTAGGAAGTATTAAAGAAAATTGAAAATATATTTTTATTTAAATGGATGAATAAGATTTTAAATTCATTATGGAATTAAGAGATGCTTCAAGAGTTTGTCTAAATTAAAAGTGATAATGAATTACCTTATTCAAGGATTTCTAGTGGTAGTGAGTTAAAAGAGAGTTGTTGGAATTTATTGTACCTAGTGTGACTAAACATAAGATTTGATAAGGAGAAGAACGGAGGTAAAATGTTAAATGGTCTTCTAAAAGCATAATCCCTAAATGGATCGGAAAAGGAAATGGAAGTGTAGTTAGGTCAAGAGAGTAGTTTGAGTGTGTAAAGGTCTAAGAGAAAGGTGGGAGTAGAATAAAGATATGAATATACTATAGTTCAATGAGATGACAAAAAGAATTAATGAGATTAATTATTGTATTGACAAATCAAGAGAATGAAAGTATGAGACTTGAATTAAGAACTTATGATCGGTGTTTAGTTGATAATTAATTGGAATCTTTTATGGCGTATAAATCGTAACTACGGAAACCACTGATAGTCGTGGGATGGATTAGTTTAAAGGAAAGAGTTATTAGGGATGCAAGGGGGTGAGCTGATGTTACAGTTCTGAATAAAATTCTAATTATGATTTAGGAGGCTATGTATGTAACTAATAGAAAGTTGAGATTTAGGTGGGACCGTTCATTGGGAGAATTTGGTTTGAGGGATAAAAAATGTTAGAGCTTTTAACAACTATAAGATAGTATGTGGTAATGTTTTTGATAATTTTGAAGGTTATGAGTTATTGAGCTTTCGGGTAACGGAATATGGATCTAACGGGAGGTGTAGAGTAAAAAATTGACACTGAGAATAAATAAGAGAGTTGGTTTAAGGAGTTATTCAAAGAAATGAAAGGATCCAGGAAGGACAATAAGTTAGGTGTGTTCAAGTAGGGATCAAAAAGGCAAATCTTACTAAGTTGATTGTGAAGACAACTAAGTATTAGATGTTAAAGGAATGAGATATAGAATGAAGGATGTCCAAGTAAATGGAAGCAGTTGAATTGTTATTGTACGATGATGTTATGGATCGGATTTCAATATAATAGTATCATCAAAGGAAGATTTGTAATGGAGAATAAGGTGCGTATCAGTTACTGTGGTGATAGGTTATCTACGAATCTTCCGTAAGTATGTTCCAATCGGTGATAGATGGATTAAAACTTAGATGAAACAGGTAAGCGAGAAAGTTGGTTTGAACTAGGCAATGTTTTGAATAGAAGGGGTACTAGAAGCCCTTTAAAACGATTAGAAAGTAGATTTGCGGTTAAATTAGTTTGTTGGGAATAAGTGGAAATCATGGAGTAAGGGAGTCGAAAACTTGAGTAAGAGATAAGTTAAATTGATAAAGAGATGGGTGTAGTGACGTTAATAAAGCCAAGTATCTTTTAGTTCTCCTCGAGGAAGGAATGATTGAGGGACTACAGAAAGCGAGAGAGACGCAACTTAAAGATAGTACTACATTCGAAGCCCTTGAAGTATAAGGTTAAGATAGAAATTTAAGAATCCTAGAGTGAAATATGAAATGGTAAGAATCTTTTCTTTGAAGCATAAGAGTAAAAATGAAGATGTAAGAAAAAAATGATTGTTAAGTAATACCTGTAGTTGAGATGAATAAAGTTTATTGTGGATGGAAACTTCACATTTACAGCCACAAAGAAGACTCGTCAAAACAATTTCCTTCATATTCACATTGTCATTAGTCATAAACACTTGGAGATCACTGAAAGGAAACTCACATTTTGATCATTTTAGACGTTGGAATGATAATTTTTATAAATTCGATTAGTGATGAATAAAGACAAAATTGTAGAAACGAATAAAGTGAAAAATTCGCACGACGTGATGCACACTAATTACAGATGGTTGTTTCTTTAGCACTGATAGGTGTACATCTTGTTCATACGACAAGTTTATGCATTTTTTACCCTAAAATTTTCATTGGTAATTCATTGAAATTCACTAGTAACATAGAGGGACTTCATTGGTAATGCAAAGTGACTAAAAAATAAATTTTCCATTTCAAATCTGCATCGCGTACTTCTATCAGTGTACTCGCCTCAAGTATATACTCAATGTACCCACATACTGTTTCTTAATCTTTATTCATGGTTTTCTTATACAGTAGGTTTTACATTTTTCAGCTCAAGAATTTTATTGGTAACTGTGAAAATTCATCAGTAACACGTAAGAACTCCATCACTAACATGGAGGGACTAAAAAGAAACGGACCATTTTATGTCTACATAGCACGAGCTGTAACTACCCGTATCCAAACAAAATGATCTCCATAAACTTTTAAACATAAATAGAGGGGTTTTAAATTCTCATACAAAAATTTAATCCAAAAAAAAAAAATTACGCCTTAGGGATGCCAAATACTAGAGCCCCACTAAGCACACGCCAGCAATCACATGGGTGAATTGAGGATTCTTGAACCTACAACACATTAAAAGTAAAATTTGGGATAAGCTATATAGCTTAGTGAGATGCTTCACCTCTAGATAAAACTACATCTATGGATTCTCTACGAGCATCATACAATTACATAAGAAGTAGGATAGAGACATATATATACTAGCAAAAAAGTCACTTTCTCAAATCGACAATGAAATTTGTCAACCACACTTCAAGATAAACAACATTTAAAAAGACACGTATCAAGAAACTTATATAAATCAAGCAAACCACTTACATAACACTAGAAAGCATTTTTCCACTTTCAATAAACAAATAAAGTTTAGTTGAAATAAATTTAAAACATGAAATCAAGGGTCAACATAAACCACACCCCTTATTGTACCAATCAAATCACATTGCCCCTTATTGGGCCAATCAAATCACATCTACACTTACTGGGCCAATCACATCGCCCTCACTAGGCCTATCGCATCATACTGCCTTCAATGGGCCAATCACATCACATTGTACATTTCTCATATTTATATAGCGCGCTACCCCGGGGTTTTTATTACATTTTCATTTCATAGGATGCAATCTCAATAACGTCCCTCAATGGGCAATCATCTCAATCACGCCCCTCGATGGGCAGTAATCACAAACACGCCCCTCATTGGGCAGTCACATCGCCCCTCACTGGGCCAATCACATCACACTGCCCCTCACTGGGCCAATCACATCACATTGTACATTTCTCATATTTATATAGCGTGTTACCCCGAGGTTTTTATCACATTTTCATTTCATAGAATGCTTCCTCTCATTCTCAAGCCCCTCAATGGGCAATAATCACAAACACGCCCCTCATTGGGCAACAAATCACAAGCATGCCCCTCAATGGGCAAGAATCTCTCAGAACAACTTCATTACCTTTCAGCACTAAGCACCTCAACTTATGATACAACCAACAAAACATTCAATCAAATTATATTCCTTTACAAACAAATCAAATTGTACCCCACAATTCCTTACACACAAGGAACTTTTCAATACAACAAACTGATTCTTAAAGTTTTACAAAAAAGTTCCAATAAGAAGGGAAAACTATTTCAAATAAAACTAATTGAACACTTTTACAATTTTTAGACTATGACTAAACTTAGACTCCCAAAAGATTAAAGAAATGAGGATGTCGTGTACGAGGACTCCATTCAACTTTGATCATAAAACGTCTGGTGTTTTTACAAAAATGGTAGTAAAAATAAAAGGGTGAGCTAAAAAGCTCAGTGAGAAACACATTATTAAAAGTAATCGATTTGAAAAGTAATTCATTAATTATCGATCTTATTACATAAGTAATTAGTAATTATAAGTATAACACGACTTTTATATATGAACTTTTGATTTACTTTTCTTACTTCTTATCACAAAGGAAAAAGATCATCTAAACAACATTTAACATTTTTAAATACTTGTATATCACGTAGTCCATAATGCACCCACATTCACATAAAATCAACCATTCACTAACAACAACATTCTCATTATCTTTCAATTCACCACATTGCACAACTCATGCCATTCACCGGGCCAATCACATTACATGCATCCCATGGGCTAATTATCATGGGCCAATTACAACACATGCCCCTCATGGGCTAATTACAACACATGCCCCTCATGGGCTAATTACAACACATGTCCCTCATGGGCCAATCAGCACGATGTATCCATGAAATGCAAGGATATACAAAGCAATGCAATGAAATGCACAGTCATATCACTACCCTTCATTGGGCTAATCTCATCATCACAGGGACCTCTCCTCACTTACTGATACGTCAAATCATCATCTCATATCATATTACAATGGATCCCCTTTTCACCCCTTTTCAGGTGGGCTCCCATATGTCCAATATCCTTCGATACCCTTACACCCCTTATAGGAAAGAACCTACCAGCCTCATCCATCACTCGCTCCTCAATAACATACTGTCAAACAATTGTTATAATGAAAACTGCATTCATGATGAAATGGTTTGTAATCAATCATTCACCAATCAATCACATCACTATTTCATAACAATCCAAGCCAATCATTTTCAATACAATTAACACATCACACAATTTCCCAAACACAACCACATAAATTCATTTCCAAACTCATATCTTATATGAACACATTTCTTATATCAAATATATATACATTTGTTTATAACTATATTATTGGCATTTCCATATATATATATATATATATATATATATATATATATATATATATATATATTACTTTTCATTTTTCATTTTTCATTTTGTACGTTTCACAAGGTAAAACTCACCTCGTTATCCGATCCACACTTTTGTCTCCAACTACTTTATTTGTTCTTCAAGTATTTTTCCACTTGTACCTAGGAGTGAACAACGTTCAATCCCATATATATATATATATATATATATATATATATTAATTTTCATTTTGTACGTTTCACAATGCTTACTACTAGTAAGGTAAAACTCACCTCGTTACCTGATCCACACTTTTGTCTCCAGCTACTTTATTTATTCTTCAACTATTTTTCCACTTGTACCTAGGAGTGAACAACATTCAATCCCATTACTTTAAGTCACTTAAATGTATATCAAACAATCCTAAAGTGTTTTGTATACTTTAAATATCATGTGCGCATTTTGAGTGCAACAAAAATCAAGGGAACCAAAAGTTATGCTCTTTTTCAATTCTTTTTCAGATCATTAAATTCGGATTTCAAAAACGTTTTAATCTCATGAATACTAGGTATTTCAATTTTTTTTAATCATGTTTCAAATACATATAAATAAAAAAATAAATCAAATGAAAAGGTTTCATGTTCAAAAACTGAAGGAAAAAGTAAAAAATTTTAAAAAATCAGCATGGTTCAGTCAACCCCTTCATTCAGTCGATTGAACACTTCAGTCAGTCGACTGAATGAAGTGGTTCAACCCTTGTTTGGTTCAGGTGCTTTATCCATGGGCACTTGATCGAGTCGACTGGATCCCCTTTTTCAGCAAAAATCTTTGCGAAAACTCATGTTTTTTCTCCAAAATCCTTGATTTCAAAAGTTCTTTTCAAATCTTCAGAGATACAAGTTTCTAAGGTTTTAAAGTCAAAAAATTTACATTACCCTAGAGAAAAATTGAATTCAAAACCCTCAAATCAACATTTTTGGTCAAAAACCCATTTTTTTCTTTGAAACAACATTTTCCCCAAACTTTCTTAAGAAAGTTTTCAAATTCACAAAACCCTAAACTCAAGATCTTAGTCTAGTAGACATACTTGACAATTAGAAGAAAAGAAGAATCAAGATTTTACCTTGATTTGCGAAGAATCCTCCCATCATTTCCTTTCTCTTCCTTTCTTTCTTCTTTTCTTTCCTCTTCTCTTCTTTTTCTCTCCTCTCTCGTCTCTTCTAGAGGGTTCCAACACAAATGCTAGTCTCTCACTCCCCCTCATCCTATATTCAGACAAACTCTCTTAATGACAAAACTACCCTTTCACAACTTACCCAAAAACTCCTTCAAATTCAAAAGATTTCTCAAGTCAAGTTTTTATTACCAAAACTTATTTTATTTACTTGTTTCTAACTCCCACGAGTCCAAAACAAAAATTTTATGCCTCAAAACCGAAAACGTACATAACTTTTGCGTCAAAGTGCAAACCCCGAAATTAAAAAGTTCTAATTAAGGTAGCACGCTTTATACATCCCTCAATGGGACGTATTTCAATCACAATTCCAACTAGACCCATTTTCGAGAAAACATATAAAAGTTAATGAAAATTAAACTTTTCTCATTTATCACAAACTCGTTTTTGAACAAAGCATAACAATTCTTTCTTTTCTTTCAGGCACAAATAAAAATTTCAAATAAGTCTCAAGGACGGTTTAAATTCTCAAATTTTCATCAAAACGTAACAACTCAATTTATTAAACTATCCATACTCAACATACGCAAATATATATATATATATATATATATATATTAAAAACTCAAAACAAAGAGGAGGGATAGTAACCATAGGATACATGTAGAGAACAACTCACCTCAAAAGCAAATAAGCTAAACTTTGAAAGTTGGGGCGTTAGTCCCCTTGTTTGTCCCACAACCTAAACGCGATCACAAATCTAGAATAAGAACAAACACTATCTCTAACTGATGCCAAGATGCATGTATGTATGTATGCAAAAATAATGGTTTTCAAAACACATAAAAGTCATTAATGAGATGGATAGTAAATAACACATGCTCCGTCATTCTCTTAAGTGTACTGTTAAGGTTTATCATTTATTTAAGATATATAAAATTTAGTCTTTTTAAGATTAAGTATCTCTTAACATTCCCATATATTATCTAAATTATCATTCAAGCTTTATAAAAATTTCGACAGTCTCCTTTGTTTTTCAAACATTTCTTTTTTTTTCTTATTTAACTACAATTTAGAAACAACTCCACAAGGTTCAATCCCATTTATTTCAAACCCATCCTCCAATATAAATATCATAATTCAGCTCATTCACATTTAAAATCCGTTACTAACTCAAGCATTAAAATTTATCTAACTTATGCTCACTAAACAATCAAGCATGAGCATATCCAACACCATTTTTAGCATAATCCAACACACACTAGTATCTAAATAGCTTACTCGTGAATCTTCTTAACTATACCAAGTACTAGCTTTCAATTTAGAAATAAACTCATTAGCAACATTTGCATCCACAAAATAATTTCGTAACTACTTTTATGGGACCAAAATAGATATGTCCCTTGAGAACTATGCCTTGAGCTTTAGTTATATATATGTTATCTTTGGCTTAATTTCTCATTTTAGTCTTACATATATACATTCCACATAGTACACCATATCACGGCTTTATCAACACACGCCATATCTAGACTAAGCATATTTCTACCTCTAAACCCAACTGATTAACTAGTTGGTTTATAAATTCACATAAGCATGTATTTTTTTCTCCAAAAAGGTGACTTGATGTGTATAATAAACTTCAGTTTCCTTCTAATCATATTATATTTTAATCCCAACCATAAGCTTATAATATGAATTTATAAAATTCCCAAAAATTCTGCAAACAAGAACTTCCAAATATAATCAAAACTTGCCTATTAAAACTTTATAATAAGAATATAAATATACCAATTGCCCACAAAATTCAGCATGTTATATATACCATGACAAAACACCATTCTGACCTATAATTATCAAATTAATAATTTTGAAAATAAAGTTAAATCTTCACTTTGATTCAGATTTTAACAATTTACACACTAGATTAATAGGAACTATCTACATGAATATGCATGTGTACAAAGGGTTGCAGACCAAAGCAAAGGAAAACGGGCTTTACCGAAATTTTCGAGACTCCGATGGTGATTGCTGGTGTGCAGTAGCTAGATTCAAGCGGAAATTCAAGATGGACTGATCACGCAAAGGGATGGGGAAAATCTCACCAGAACAGAGAGTGCATGAGGAGAAGTCTCACCATAAAAGTGAAGAGTGGCAGCCCAAGGAGCTGAAATCGAGATGAAAGTTTTCAACCAAGTGTATCCACAAACCCAGAATATAAATTTTGAAAGTATGGAAAACCCCAAAATCCCCTATCCCATCAACGAATTATAGATTACAAACGAATAGAAACTAAAATCCTAGAAAATATCTAAGAGACTTTACTGCTTGACACCGAACTCTATGGAGAAAACGACGACCAGAGCTTGAGCTTTCCCTCTGTATTTATTCTTTGAGAGGTATCCAATTCTATCCCCAAATTCCCTTCAAAACCTGCGTTGATAGCTCTCCTTAAATCTCACTAACCTAACGGTTTTGCTGCAGGGATCATATTTCTTTTTTTACTGACGATAGATGGGATGATAAGGATAGCTGACGCAGATGTGGGAAGATGAGAGTCCTACAAGGTTCTTGAGTATTCTGGGTTAAGGAAAGGAGAATTTGCGAGAAATTAGGGAGGTTTAATAGCAGATTATATACTTAGGGAAGTTTGTTTTGAGCGATAGTGGGTGAAGAATGGGTCTTAATGAGTTGAGAGTAACTCTTGTTTAGCCATTTAAACCTAGAGTTTAATCTACATATATATGATAACCCATTTGCACCCATATATTAAAGACTTCAGATGGAGGGAGAAACTTAGACTAAAGTGTATAAATTTATTTCTCACATTTTTTTTATGATTAGTTAAATAATAAATTTCTTATTAACACATATGTCGTCAAAAAATTATAATATTCCCCACAATAATAAATTAATTACTATATACCATATATAAACCAATGAGATGTGTAATAATGATGCATGATAATATGCATGTGAAAACACTAAATGCCCCTATGAATAAATGTAAATTTTACACGAGTTGATTGGATGGTATCCTGAAATGTAAAACTTATTGTCCCCAATTAATATTTCATGATCCTGTGAAAATAAAATGTGATAATTCTTTGTTAGTAAATGTTAACGCCTGGGACGCTTGGGAATTATGATAGTTTGTGAAGTTTAATGTTTTATGGAACCTTGTACAAACAATTTGTTTCCTTTCCTTTTCCTTTTCCTTTTTGTCCGAACGATGTTTTCTCTTGCTCTCCAAATGTGTACTGGGTGCACCCTTCTCCTTCTTCTTTTATTACATATTATTTACTCCTATATAAAAGAATAAATATTAAATAAAATTTCTATGTAAAAATTTAAATAAATAAATAATTATTTGTCCTTTAATTATATTAGGATGAATGTTTAATATAAATGTAGAGTCCGGTTTCATTTTTGTTTTATCTTGATGTATATATGTGTCAGAATTGGAATTTAACTCCCGTGTTATAGTGTGTTGGACCTATTATCGGAAGAAATAATTTTAGGCATTAAAATAAATGGGTGTAATTGTATGAAATTAAATTTGAATTATTGAGTTTTGGTTAGAAATAATAATATTGGGCCTTAGCTGTAATAGTTAGGAAATGATGGGAAAGGAATTGAAATTGAATAAAAGAAAATGAGGAGGGGTAAAAGGATAAAAGCACAAGGGTTGTGGGGAGTATAAAAGAGCTAAATACCTAGAAGACTCTTATTGTCTTCTTCATTTTTGGGCAGAAGAGATAGGAGAGAGCAAAAAAAAAAATTGTGTTTTTAAAAACTTTTTTCCCAAACTTTGACCTAGCTTTAGCCTAACTATTTGAACTCTTTTTGCTCCCAAACTTTGAAAACTGTCAGAGTTAGCACATACTTCACGAATCTAGAACTGTAAACCTCCCGACGACCACGAGGGCCATGAATAGCAGCGGTTAGCTGCAGGGTGACAACCCTAATTAGGGTTTTTTATGTTTCTTATAAATACTCTTTAATCGCAAAAATATACGAGAGATTTGAGAGGCTGATTACAGTGAAACTTCTTGCAGGACATAGCCCTATTCTGGGGTGAACTTGGGTATATCGTGTCTTATTATTTTCTTTTTGTTTATTTTCATTATTCATGTGATTGACAGATCTCGAATCGTTCAAGAATAACCTATTACCGTCTTCAGCTTTGGTTCGGGAGGTGGGCCACCATGAGAGGTCTACGGCGGTGCATGTAGCCCAAGCGCCAGGCGGGGTCCCTTTGTTCTTCTTGTTTTCTTGGTCGTTTTCTTTAGCATTTTGAGGTAGTTTTGATTCGTAACTTGTTCAAAGTTAAACTAGACTTCTTAAATTTAATATTTGGATTTTTTTAGGTCTTTAGATTTAATTTGATGGGTTTATAAGTTGTTGTAGTTGGAAGATAGTTTATTGTAAAATTTTGTTTGAAGTTTTGAATTTATATCATGGATAGCTTAATCTTGTGATGGGTATTGTTGGATATGTATACATTAGGCTTGAAGCATGAAATCCTTGTTGGAGTTAAAAGAAATCTCTTTGATTAAGAGACTTTCTTGTTGAATTCAAGTGTTTTGAAATGATACTTTTACAAAGTTGGAGTTGTTTTAGTAAATTCTCTAAGTTATAATTTGAAGAATGATGAGTATGTGAATTTGAGATTTTGATAATATAAGGATTTATGGACTTTTGGATTTATCTGACTTGTGAACTTGCTTTAAGTTTAATACTTACTAGAGCTAAAGGGAAAGTTTTTAATTTAGAGAATTTTAGTGATAAAACAAGTTTGGAAAGAATTCTATATATGGATAATTGTAACTTTGTGAATTTAATAAAGTTGGTGTTTGGGAAATGTTCATTTTATGAATTTAAAATCTTGGGGTATAAAGATGGTTAGAATTGCATGATTTCTTTGAGTTGGAAGAAGTTTAAGTGGTTAATAGGAGCTTTGTAAACAAAAACCTTAGAAAATAAGGATTATTAGAAGTAAAGGAAACAAGTCATTTTTATACTAGTCTTTTTACTTAAGAAGTTTCACTTTATTTTCTTTTAACTTGAAATTGGATTAAGTAAATGAAAAAGTATCATGACTATGAGGTATGAAACACAAAATTGATAGGAAAAGGAAACTATTAGTATTATGTTCTTTTGATTTTTGTTTGTTGTTACTTGATAAAGAATAAATAATAATTATACATATATACTTCTTGGATTGTTATACTAAATGATATACCATTTAGGTGTGGTGGAAGAACATAGAAAAGGCAAGGAAATAGCCCAAGAATAGCACTTGGTGCTATTAAGGTGAGTTTCACCTTACTTTTAGTAAGTGTAGTATAATAATGATAATGAAAATGCAATGATAATAATATAATAATTTGTGTTGATCTATGGTTGTATAAGGAAATAATGATAGGAATGTCTCGATGTTTTTATAATTGTTGTGGATGAAATGGTTGTAATATGAAATGTTATGGATTTTATGTTTGAAAGTAGTGAGATTGTGAATGCGTTGCATAGACATGAATTATAATGGTATTATTGAAATGAATGGATTAAAAAGAAAAGGTGGGACCTCACTTGGGATAGGTTGATACCTAGGTAAAAGGGTTTGAGGATAATATTGAAAATGATAAGGGCCCACCTTGGATAGGTTGATACCTAGGTAAAGGGGATCCGAAGATAATATTGGAAATGATAGAACCCCACCTAGGATAGCTTGATACCTAAGTGAAGGGGATCTGAGGATCATATTGGAAATGATAGGACCCTTTTTGGGATAGGTTGATACCTAGGTGAAGGAGATCTGAGGATGATATTGAAAATGATAGGACACTGCCTGGGATAGGTTGGTACCTAGGTGAAGGAGATCCGTGGATATGAAAATAAGTAATGTACTGGTATATGGAGAGATGTCCACGTTATGTTGTAATTAGCCCTAGAAAGGGAAACAAAAATAAATGAATATAAAAAGCTTATGCTTGACATTTCATGGCATTACATTTTCATTAAAAATGATTATGATTGAATCATGAAAAGTGTATTATTGAAATTACCCAATGAAGGGTATATAATGTATATGATGTGATGAGAATGGATCTCGTGTGTTTATAATGATTTTGATATACTTTGTAGCGAGGAATAATTAATTGTTTATTTATACTTTTAAATTGTAAAGGTTGAAAAAAATACCTAAGGATATTGTTTGAGGTATTTGGCCCACAATGGGTATGTGTGGTAATTGGTCCATGAGGGGCATGTTTTAAGTTGGTCTATGAATGGCCCGAAATGTTGATTGTGGTAAATTAAAAACTATTGTGATTGATGTTGTTTACAAGGAGCTAATGTTGTGTTATGTAAGAAAGAGTTTTGGACTAAGAGGTTTATGACTAATTAAGATTATTAATGTTTTGTGATGATTATTTCTTTTATAATAAATAAAATAAGAAAAGAAACCGGAAGTGTAATGCAAAGTCTTATTACATTTATGTCTATAAAAAGTGATTTATATGACCAAATTTGAAAATAAAGAACTTAAATGCCAATATGATTACTTCTAGTAAGATGACTTCTAGTAAAATGTTGATTGTTGTGTGCTTAAATGTGAGCAGGAGGCAAGGCAGCGAGAAATTGATCCTGGATTCCAGGTACACTTATCACATGTGCCCTCACAGGGATTGGTTCAAGAATTTCAAGGAAACTAATGATGGAAAGGTTTTCTTGGGGAATGATACTTCTTGCCAAGTGAGGGGGATAAGAGACATCCAATTGAGGATGTTTGATGGAGTCACAAGGCTGCTGCGGAATGTGAGGTATCTTTCGGATTTGAGAAGAAATTTGATCTCATTGGGGTAGCTAGATTCCATGGGGTATACATACAAGGCAGAGGGAGGAAAGATCAAGGTAACCAAGGGATCTTTGGTAGTGATCAAAGCAGCAATAAAAGATAGTCTCTAAGAGATGATCGAAGAGACAGAAATTAAGGATCAAGCAACAAGCTTGATGGCTGAGATGGATAGGGCAGCCCTTTGGCACACTCGCTTGGGATATATGATTGAAAAGGGCCTGCAAGTTCTCAGCAATGATGGTCTACTTGGTGGTGACAAAGTAGAGAAACTTGATTTCTGTGAGTGTTGCATTCTTGGGAAGCAACAACGGGTCAGCTTCAACACCAGAGTGCACAAGTGTAAGGGCATTCTTGACTACATTCATTCGGACCTTTGGGGACCAACAAGAACACCAACACAGGGAGATAATCTTTACTTTCTGTCTTTAATTGATGATTATTTAAGAAAAGGTTTGAGTTTATTTGCTTAAAAATAAATTAGATGCTTTGGATAAATTTGTGGTGTGGAAAAAATTGTTGGATACTCAAACGGGTAGGGTAGTTAAGGCTTTAGAAACCGATAATGGCTTAGAATTTTGCAATCAGGATTTTGATAAATTCTGTGAGTTAAATAAGATTCTTAGACATAGAACAGTTGTAAAAACACCTCAGCAAAATAAAGTTGCTGAAAGGATGAATAGGACCCATATAGAAAAGGTTAGGTACATGTTAATTGGGTTCGGTTTACCAAAATATTTTTAGGGGAAAGCTAGGTCTACTACTGCATATTTGGTTAATAGATCAGCCTCTAGAGCTTTAGAGCTCAAGACTCCCGAAGGGATGTGGAGTGGGAAACCCTCTGAGTTGAACAACCTTAGGACTTTTGGATGTGCTGCATTTGCACATCAAAATGATGACAAACTTAGTCCAAGGTCTAGAAAATGTGTATTTCTAGCGTATGGTGATGGGGTTAAGGGGTATAGGTTGTGGTCCTTAGAACAAAAAAGAATGAAACTCATAATAAGTAGGGATGTCATTTTTAATGAATTATTATTTCGCTATTTGGAGAAAACTAACCCTGTAGGGGATAGTGAGCAAACCAGTCTAAAATTTGTGAAGCATAGCATCAAGGAGAATTCAGTTCAGGTAGAGCAAGGAAGGCAAGAGAGTTCGGACCTGGTAGAGCCCATTGGTGAAGGCCAAGCTTAGGACACTCGAGAGGAGGCTGAACTGGAAGGGGATGATGCAGCAAGTCAGAATGACTATCAGCTCACAAGTGACCGGGAAAATAGGGTGGTCAGACCACCTTTGAGATATGGGTTTGCGAATGCTAACGTAGCATCTCCTTGTTCAGAATGAGGGATGGTTGAACCAAAAACTTACATGAATGCCATGAAATGTGAGGATTCGTCAAGATGGCAGCTAGCTATGGAGGAAGAAATGGATTCTTTGAGGAAGAACAACTCTTAGGAATTGGTGCCTAAACCAGAAAAATAGAGAGTTGTGGATTGTAAATGGATTTACAAGATCAAAGAAGGGAACACTCTAGGGGATGAAGTCCGGTATAAGGCTAGGCTGGTGGCGAAGGGGTTCACACAAAGAGAAGACATAGACTTCACCGAAATATTCTCACTGGTTGTGAAGTACAAGACGATACGGATAGTATTGCCTATGGTGGTCCAATTTGATTGGGAGATCGAGCAAATAGATGTGAAGACAACATTCTTGCATGGAGAGCTTGATGAGACCATCTACATGAGGCAACCCGAAGACTATAAGGAATGAAGGCAGGGAGAGTTGGTATGCCAATTGAAGAAATCTCTCTATGGCCTGAAGCAATCACCTTAGCAATGGAATAAGAGGTTTGATTCCTTTGTAACTAGCTTGGGTTTCATGAAGAGCTACTATGATTCGTGCTTGTATTACGAGAGGCACTAGGTGGAGGAAGTGGTGATCATCCTCATCTATGTTGATGATATGCTGCTGGTTGGGAGCAGCATGGAGAGGATAGGAAAATTGAAGTCTCAACTCAGTGAGGAGTTTGAGATAAAGGATCTTGGCCATGCACAGAAGATCCTTGGGATGAGCATAATCCGGGAAAGGGAGAGAAACAGATTGAAGATTTCTCAGACTTCCTACATAGAGAAGATGACATCTAAGTTCTCTATGGAAGATAGCAAACCAGTGAAGGTTCCCCTTGTTGGTCATTCCAAGTTCTCTAGTGATCAATGTCTGAGATCAAAGGTGGAGAAGAAGGAAATGGAGAAGGTCCCTTACTTTTGTGCGGTTGGATCAGTTCTGTTCACCATGGTAAGCACTAGACCCGAAATTACTCATGCAATTAGTGTTCTCAACAGATTTATGATTAATCTTGAAAATGAGCATTGGCTTGGGATGAAGTGGTTGCTGAGGTACTTGAAGGGAAGCCCAGATGTGGGGCTGGTTTATGAGAAGAGGGGTAAGTCCATCTGTTTGAAGGTTATGCGGATTCAGACTATGGAGCAGACCGGGACAAAAAAAGATCGATTACCTTATACATCTTCAACTTAAACAGATGTTGTATAAGTTGAAAGGCTCAACTATAGCCGGTGATAGCACTCTCAACAACCAAGGCTGAGTATATAGTAGCAACGGAAGCTATAAAGGAAGCTATGTGGTGCAAAGGTTTGTTGGAAGAGTTGAAGGTCCTGAAAGAGCAAGTGGTGGTGTATTCAGATAGTCAAAGTGCGTTGCACTTGTGTAAGAATCTGGTGTTCCATGAGAGGACAAAGTATATGGATGTTCGGTATCATTTCATTCGGGAAAATGTTACGAAAGGATGCATTCATGTGGACAAGGTGGCCATGGAGGAAAATCCTACAGATTTAGGCACCAAAGTTCTACCTCTAAGCAAGTTCAATCATTGCCTTGAACTTCTTAGGATTGGAGTCGATTGATATGATGACTCAAGATGAGTTTGGATTCTGAGTTCTCTGCACAATGGGTTCGGGTTTAATCGCTTAGACAAAGGTAGAGATTGTTGGTATTTGTTTAAAGATTAAACAGGTTTGAAAAGCTTCAGCATCAGGTCTCCAGGCCATGGCTCAAGGTGTGCACGCCTCAGCCTCCAGAAAGTCTAGAAGTTGAGGGAAGAGTTGTGTGCGCCGCGGCACAGCCCTGTGCTTCACGACACAGGCCACCCAAGCTGCAGCCTCCAGAGTGGCAGTATCTCTCCCCCTTCAAAGTCGCTGCATGCCCTGTTCTGAGCCGCGGCTTGAAGCCACTTTGAGACAAGTTTTTTTAGTCTTTTGAAAAGTGCGTGAGACATAATCAAAACACACAGTACAACTTAGACTCTTAAAGAGTCATGGGTCTTTGGTTCTTGAGATCTAAGGGTTGAGATTGATCTCAAAGAATGGATGAAGAAGTTGGTGCACTATATAAGGGGTCACCTAGCCTCAATAACAAAACATCAAGAGAGATTATCAACATCATCACCATACAAGAGAATTCAAGTGCAAGTGTGAGGGTGCAAAGACACAAAACACAGGAGAGACACTATAATAGATCTCAACAAGAGAGGCTGGTTGTTTAGAGAGAGAGTAGTATAGATTGGGGAGAAGGGCTTTGTAATAGTTCCTTATCAATTCCTATTTTCTTTTCTTTCGTTCTTCAAGAACCTGAGATTCTTGAAGAGGAGTTGTTATATCTGTAAAAAAACCTTGATTTAGTGCAGAAAGTTCGGAGGAACTCACGAGGACGTAGGCTATTGCCAAACCTCAATAACAATTGCTGGTGTTCTTTCTTTGATTGGTTTGATTCCTGTTTTGTTTCGGTTGTATTACAAGTCGTTCTAGACTTGGGTGTTTGGAAGATCACCACCTGGGCATCTTGAGGGTGGTTTCCCAACTATAATTGAATACATTCCTCTTATACATATGATTACTTCCACATTCTTTACTCTATGTCCACTATATCTTGGTTAACACCAAGAATTTTTACAAGACACAAACTTTAAATAAAATTACATTCATAACAAATCAACAACATATACATTTTTCCAAAACAATAGAGACATAAACATTAAGCTAAATTCCCAAACAACTAAGGCGAGGAGACCTCGAGTAAGAGCCCATATAGAGATAACTTTCTCCAAAAATTCCTTTTCTAACTTGTTTCACTTTGTTTCAACAACTTTCCTGAAATGTTTGAAAAAGGGGGGTGAGCTAAAAAGCTTAGCTAGTAATCACATTACTCAGAGTAATCGCCATTTCAAACAATAATTTTGTTATGTATTTTCCTTAGTTCACCATTATGTTCATGTATACAATATCTTTATTTCTCACAACAATGTATATCAAAGTAATTGTAAACATATTAAATACCTTCTCATCACATCCATAAACATTACATACCCTTCTTTGGGTGAATTTAGTCACATACCTTTCTTGGGTCAACTATATTCATTCTCAACGCAATGCAATGCAATGTAATACCAAGCTTCACCATTTAATATCCCATTTTATTTTGTTTCCATTCATTTGGCTAGTCATAACACAACGGGTACATCTCCCCAGGTACCAATACATTTCTCATCACATTCTTGGATCCTCTTCACCCATCCCGAGCGAGGTCCTTGTAATGACCCATCTCGAGTGGGCCCTACTCGGAATGGCTCTATTACCTTTAGCACTAAGCACCTTGACTCAAGATGCAACCATACAAAATTTACAAATCAACTAATAATCTTTCAATCATTACAAATCCATACAAATACACATCTTTACATATACGAAACTTTCACTATTACAAATCGACTCTTAAGGTTTTACCAAGGGCATCGATAAAAAGAAAAGTTTTTCTCAAATAAATTTGACTTGAATACTTTTACAATTACTAGGTTATGAAAAAAACTTAGACTTTCAAAAATGATCAAAGAGATGAGGATGCCGTGGACGAGGACTCCAACTGACTTTGACCAGAAAACTTCTTATGTTTTCCTGAAATGTTAGTAAAAATAAAAGGGTGAGCTAAAAAGCTCAGTGAGAAACACATTACTAGGAGTAATCACTTTGAAAAGTAATTCATTAATTACTTATCTTATTATGTAGGTCTTTATTGTAATTATGAATATATTACGAATTTTATATAAAAACTTTTTACTTTTCTAAATTCTTATCACCAAAGGAAATAATCATCATTTCAAATTATACTAGTACTCTTAATTTATCAAAATTTTCATAATTCAAATCACAACCACACTCAATAGACCAACCATTTACAAGCAACAATCATATCTACATCTTTCACTTTACAAGCATGGTTTACTAGCAACATTATTCTCAATAAAAATGATTTGATGGGGTTTTATAGTATTCAATAAAAATTTAGAATGATGGGGTTCAATATTTTTTTACTCCTAGGTGCAAGTTATGGGTATCATTGAAGATGAAAGAAAGTGACTTGGTACTAGTTGTATAGTGCGTAACGAAGTGAGTACACCTTACTTTTAGTAAGCATTTTAGGTTGTAAAATTAGAAATAAAAATATGAAAAACACATTTGATGATGAAAAAATCACAATGGTAGAATTATAAGAAATGTGTTTGTATAAAATATATTGAGTTATATAAATATATGTGCAGATATAAATGTACAAGGTATGAGTTTAGAAATGATTTGATGAAGTTGTTCTTGAGGAATTGTGATTGCATGCGATTGTAATGAAAATGATTGATAGGACTGCTATGAAATTGTGATGTGGTTGATTGGTAAATGATTAATTGCTTATCATTTCATTATGAATGCATTTTTTCATTTTAACAATTCATTGATGGTATGCTATTGAGGGGCGAGTGATGGGTGAGATTGGTAAGTCCCTTCCTACAAGGAGTGTAAGGGTACGGAACGTTATTGGACGTATAGGACCCTGAAAGGAGATCCGTTATGGTTTGATATGATGATTTGATGTACCGATACATGGAGAGACGTCCATGTGATGATGAGATTAGCTTAGTTAGGGGATATATTGTGCATTTTATTGTATTGCATAGCATTGTAATGATTTGCCCATGAGGGGTGTGTGTTGTAATTGGCCCATGAGGGGTAGGTGATATGTTGAGCCTGATGAAGGGCATAAATGTTGTTTGTGTTAATAGAAAGGTGTTGAGATAGAAACTCTACATATGTTTATTGACCTTATGTTGCATGTATTGTAATGTGTTAAGAATTGTATGTTCAAAATTAAACTAAGAAAATAAAATTTGAGGAACCCTTATCTAAATAATAGTTTTCTATCAAGTAAATAAGACAGAAATTTGAGGAACTATATTACACGTAGTTAGGAATCAAATAATTTAAACGATAAAGCTTGTAATTAAAATGATAATTCTTGTATTAAAATTACCTCTAGTAATGTGTTTCTGACTGAGATTTTAGCTGACCCCTTTAGTTTTACTAACATTTCAAGTAGCACCAAAAAATCTATGGTCAAAGTTGAAAGGAGTCCTTAAAGGCTCTTAACTATGAAATCCTTTTCCTTTGGGTCTTTTATTGAGATTTTAATTTTTTTTTGTTATGGTCTAGTTTCTGTAAAGAAAATATTCGAGACTTGTAATAAGGGAGTTTTTCTCTTATTTGCATTTAGATAAAGTTTGACATTTTGTAAAGATTATTTGGATATAAATTTAAGATTTTGCAAAATTGTGATGTTTGAAAGAATGTTTGTATTCTTGGTGAGTTTGTATGTTTGTATATAGGTCTGGGTGCTCAGAGTTGAAAGGTGGTGATAACTCCTCGGGTAAGACCCACCCGCGGATGAGACATTATAATATGCACTAAAAATTAGTAATAATCTTTATCAAGTAATTACAAGAAATAAATAAAAAACAATATCATAAGCTTCCTTTTCTTTGTCGACCTTTCCTTATTCTTTCTTTCCTTTCCTATTAAATATGAGATTTACTTCTCAAGATAATGATACTTTTTTTAATTTACTCAAGTAAATTCCAAAGTAAACTATAAGAAGATTCAAACTTCTTAAGTATTAAGATCAATAAAAAATGACTTTTTAATTTACTTCCAACATTTCTTCTTCTTATACTTTTTACTTAAAAATCTTCTTCTAACTACTTCGTAAATCTTCCAAATCAAATAAACCATACCAATCTAAATCTTTACACCACCAAGATTTTAAACTCATAAATTTCACACTTTTCAAAATACTAACTTAGATTAAATCACGAAAATTCCAAAATACATAGAATTCTTCCCCAACTTTAGTTTCATCACTAAAAATCCTCCTAATTCAAGAAATTCTTTTTAGCTCTAGCAAGTATTAAACTTCTAAGCCCAAAACTTACCTATGTAAAACTATTTCAAATCACAAGTTTAAGGTATTTTATGCTATAGTTCAAGTTTACTTAAAATCCCATCATAATCCACATTTCAACTTCAATAAAATCATAATTTCATCAATCTTTACACTTCCATAGATGTAAACTTATACTTTTGACAATACCCAACACAAACTTTTCTTATTTCCTTCCATAATTTTTCTTATCTTAACAAGTTCCATGAAACTGTTATAAGTATAACAAAGAAACTCTCCAATTTGTGAAATTAAAGCAAATCCAATTAAACTAATACTATTCTAGGTCTCAACTTTCATATTTTATAATACCTATAACTCAAATCAAACTCCAACATCACAAATCTACAATATAATTTCCAAAATTTCTTCATAATTTCATTCAACTTTAAATACATCAAACTAATTCAATTTAGACTCAAATCGTCTCAAACAAAGTCCAAGAATCAACTTTAAGAAGTGTACTTTAGCTTAGAAAGGTTAGAAATCAAATATACCTCAATTTCTTACTGGAAATAGCCCATAAACAAAAAGCAATTTCATTCCCGGTTTGATGTGTGGACCCATGCACCACCTTCCGTCGTTCGTGGTGCCTTATCTTTAGCACTGAACGGTTCCCCTAGCTGGAAGTAGATGTTTTCTAAGGTATGAGGGTAAATGGATAAAGGATGTGAGGTAGAGAGCTAAGTCTCTCATTTCTTCCTCTCTAAAAATGTTTCTGCCTTCTTTTTCTCTCTAACTCTCACCCTCTCTACCCGATTCTAAAGGAAGAAATAAAAGACTTGCTTTTACTTTTTGCTGAAATCACTTGGATTTTAGTATTATTGATGGGCACCATGGTGGAACAAGTCTTAAGGATCCCTTGCAAGTTCCAAATGGGTCAATCACAAGGTCAAAAGCTAAGAAGATCAAGGAAGCGATGCAAGGATTGGTGCAATCCACTTGGGCTGAGTTTGAAATTTATCGAGCAAGACCCCAACATTCAAGATAGGCTTGAAAGAAGAAGAACCAACTTTAATCCATATGATACAAGCTACAGAGGGGGGCGGCATAGCATATTGATTTTGTGTAGACTTTTTATTTCATTAAGTATAAGCATGTGGGCCTATTTTATATTTCTATAGTTGTAGGCGTTTGGGCCTATTTAATTCATTAAGTGAAATTATTTTATTAGGTATAGGCATGTAGTTTAGGATGTTTTGGGCTTAAAGATGTTCAACCCATGTCTTTTAATTGATGTAGGCCTTATTTGGCCTTAGGGTTTCATGGAGGGGTACAAAAACACTTATAGCTATATTTTGAGGGTAAGTTGAATGTGAATGAAGTTTTCTTCATAGAGATTTTTCAGTTTTCTCTACTTATTCTTGATTGAACTAAGAACTTATCAAAGGCAAATCCTTTTGTGGAGTTCTCACCGAATCTAGGTTCTTGAAACAAGATTTCAACGGGTCTAGATTATCTTGACTTGATTCTTGGCTTTCTTGGGTAAGTTTCAATTTGATTATGGGTTCAATGGATTTTCATTCCACGGGTTTACATCAGTTGGTATCAGAGCTCAGGCTCCAAATTAGGTTTGATTTATCCTTTTAAATGCTTACATTTGGGTTTTGTCTTAGGTGTGTTCTAGGGTTTTCTATTCTGATATGCAATTCCCTCTTCATTCTTGTTAATTTTGTGTGTTTGAATTTAGATCTGTGATTTTCACAATTGATTACTCGTGTACTTGATTCAAGAATTAAGATCTACAAATCCTTTAATAAACTACATGAACCTTTGCTTTAATTTCCAGATCTGTAATCTTTGCTCTAATTCCTTCTATTTTTGTTTCTTATTATTGAAATCAGATCAATCTTTTTCATAAATTACAGTTATTGTTACTGTTTGTGATCGAATCTATATTAAAAAAAAGGTAGCGTATTCAAGGGTTGCTACATAGTTATAAAAAAAAAATCGGAACTGGCTGTTTGATATACTTTGCAATCCGAAAATTGAAGTGATTTGGTATTGATTGATATTTATCTTCAAAGGGGTTGAATATATCATCTTTAGTATCTTGTTTCCTAATTGCTCTTTCCTCGTACAAATTCCTTGAGATCTGTGTCATTTTTTTCCTTTCTTGTTTCTTGAATTTATTACTGGTTGGAATAATACAAGGTTGTGTCTTAATTTAGTTCAACTAGTTCTTAAAGAACTTGAAAGGGAAAACATGTGAGGTAAAAGGAAAGAGTGGGTGAGAATAGTATTGGAAAAGGCCAAAAGAGTGAAACACGAGTAGAGTGACAATATTTGAGCGTAAACACGTAAGGAAGTGTGTGAGATTTTATCACTAACATTCTTGTTTTGAAGCACATTAAAAATGTCTCATAAGAGTGACTCAACACCTAAAGAGGAGGCAGATAATTCATTCTTTGTGTTGCAGGCCATGCAACAACAGTTTGAACAGTTGAATTTGATGTTGGGGGAGGTGAGGGATAGAATAGATCAGCAAGAGGTAATGATTATAAATCTGTAAGGTGGGCGAGATAGGAAGAGACATGAGTCTAGCGTTGAAAATGAGTATGAGAACGAAGAAGATGATGAAGATAAGGAAGACATAACATCTGAAGTTGGAATAGGTGAAATGGGCAGACCTAGAGGAGGTATGCATGTAAGAGGACCTAGGAGAAATCCAAGGGGTTAAGATAGGGTAGATAGGAACCTTAAGAGCATCAAAACGAAAATACCATCTTTCCAGGGTAGGAATGACCTTGAAGTCTATTTAGATTGGGAGAAGAAAATAGAGTTGATTTTTTATTGTCACAATTATTTAGAGGAGAAGAAGGTGAAGTTGGCGATAATTGAGTTCACTGGTTATGCAATTATTTGGTGGGATCAATTAGTGACCAACAGGAGGAGGAATCATGAGAGGCCTATAGAAACATGGGGTAAGTTGAAAGCTCTTATGAGGTGAGGATTTGTACCTAGCGACTACTATAGAAACCTCTACCAAAAATTACAAAACCTTACACAAGGGTCTAGGATTGTAGAGGATTACTAAAAGGAGATAGAGGTGACTATAATTCGAGTTAATGTAGAGGAGGATCGAGAGGCCACAATGGCCAGATTTTTAAGTGGTTTGAATAGAGATATAGCCAATGTAGTAAAGTTGCAGCATTATGAGGAGCGCATGGCTATGAAAGTGGAGAGGCAATTAAAGAGAAAGGGGGCAGCAAGGTATACTTCAGTTTCTATCACTTATTGGAAACCAAAGTAGGATATAAATGATCGAGTTGTAGTAAAGGGGAAGGCTGAACAACCTAAGGGAAAAGATGAGGGAACTAGCAAGAACAAACCCAAGGTAGATTTCCAACCTTCAAGGAATAGAGATATTAAATGTTTTAAATGTTTGGTTTCAGGGCACATCGCGTCTCAATGTCCAAACAAGTGGGTGATGGTTATGCGTGACACTGGGGAGGTGATGAACTGAGAGTGAGGATGATAGTAATGAGATGCCCGAGTTGGTCGATCCTATTGATGATGATGGAGTGCCATAGAAGGTAAGTCTCTTGTTTCCATGCGTGGTCTCAATATGCAAATTAAGGTAGATGATATGGAGCAGCAGAGAGAGAACTTATTTCATACTAGATGTTATGTAAACAACAAGGTGTGTAGTATGATTATAGATGGGGGAAGTTGCACCAATATAGCTAGTACCACCAGAGTTGAGAAGTTGAACTTACCTTTACTGAAGCATCCTAGACCTTATAAGTTGTAGTAGTTGAATGAATATGGGGAGGTCAAGGTCAATAAGCAGGTTTTGATGGCTTTTACCAATAGGAGGTATAGTGATAAGGTGCTTTGTGATGTAGCTCCTATTCATGCTGGCCCTATTTTGTTGGGGAGGCTGTGGCAGTATGATAGGATGGTGATTCATGACGGGTTTAGGAATTGGTTCTATTGGAATTTTTCTAAGGATTAAACAAGTTTGAAAAGCTTCAGCATCAGGTCTCCAGGCTGCAGCTCAAGATGTGCTCGCCTCAACCTCCCGAAAGTCTAGAAGTTGAGGGAGGAGCTGTACGTCGCGGCCCAAGGTGTGCGCTCCATGGCACGGCCCTGTGCACCACGGCACAGCCACCCCAAGGCGCGGCTTCTAGCATGACAGAAAACATCTCCCCTTCAAGGACGCGGCTTGCCCTATTTTGAGCCGCGACTTGAAGGCACACCTGAAGCCAATTTTCAGCATTCTTCTCCTAGTGCGTGGGGCATGAACAAAATGCACAGGATCACTTAGAATTATTGGAAGGCTATGATTGATTTGTCCTCAAGATCTAAGGGTTGAGATTGTCTTCAAGATAGGTTCAAGAAGTGATGCACTATATAAAGGGTCACCTAGCTTCAATCTCAACACAAGTGTGAGATAAGTTGTAAACACAAGATCATCATACAAGAGAATTCAAGTGCAAGTGTAAGAGTGCAAAGACACAAAAACACAGGAAAGGCACTATAATAGATCTCAAATGAGGCTAGTTGTTTAGAGAGAGAGTAGTATAGATTTAGGAGAAGGGTTTTGTAATAGTTCTTTATCACTTTCTATTTTCTCTTCTTTTGTTCTTCAAGAACTTGATATTCTTGAAGAGGTGTTGTTGTATATGTAAAGAACTCATTGATTTAGTGCAGAGAATTTGGAGGAACTCACGAGGACGTAGGCTATTGCCGAACCTCGATAACAAATTGCTTGTGTTCTTTCTTTGATTGTTTGATTTCTGTTTCTGTTATGATCATTACAAGTCATTCTAGACTTGGGTGTTTGGAAGATCACCACCTGGGCATCTTCAGGTGGTTTCCCAACAGTGGTATTAGAGCTTTGGTTAGCGGGTATCAGAGCTGGAATAGAAGGTATCAGAGCAAGACTCCAAGAATTAAAGATCAACTTCTTAGGTGATTCAAGAACGGAGTAAAGATCAAGATCTGATCATGTTCTTGAGGGTGATTCAAGAACGGTATTAAGATCAACCTCTAATCATGTTCTTGAGATTTAGAAAAAGTTGGAAAGCAATTGTGGGTGCTGCATAAATCTGGGATTTTCTCCGTAAGATGGGTTCAAACTTCATTGTTGAGAAGTTTGATGGAAAGGAAGACTTTTCCCTTTGGAAGCAGAAGATCAAGGCTGTTCTTATGCAACAGAAAGTGGACTTGTCTATTGGAGAAGATGATGCTTTTTCAGCAAGTATCACAGAGGTCCAGTGGATTGAGATGAAGAAGGTGGCATACAACACCATTTTCTTGCATATGTCAGATAGTGTGATAAGGGAGTGCGGAGACTCGGAAGACCCAACTGTCATGTGGAAGAAACTAGATGAGTCATTTCTTACCAAAACTCTCCCTAATAAGATATATCTTCTTAAAAGAATCTTTACTTTTAAAATGGATCCTAATAAAGAGTTGCAATATAATCTTGATGTGTTTAATAAGCTAGTTCAAGATTTGAATAACTGTAGCATAACATTCTCGGATGAACAATTGGGTGTTATTTTGTTTAATTCTTTTCCCGATTGTTTTGATAATTTGATTAATGCAATTGAATATGGAAGAGACACACTAACCAAGGAAATCGTGATAAATGCTATAAGGGCTCATGATATCAAGGCCAAGATGAGGGAAGCATCAAGTTGAGAAGGGTTATTTGTTAGAGGAAGGCCAGCAACTCGGTATGGCAGTAGCATCCATGACAACTACCGGGAGAAATCAAAGGGTAGAGGGCAGAGCCATGGGAGATCGCATTCCAAACCGAAGTTTGGAGGGAAGCGATGCTTCTACTGCAATAAGGAGGGTCATTTGAAGAAAGATTGCAAGAAGAAGATGTGGGATAAGAGTGCAAAAGTCATACCAATAATGGAGAGGCTTCGGTTGCTAAGGGAGAACAACAAGATGATGTTATTGTTGTGTGCTCAAATGTGAGTAGGAAGCAAGGCAGCGAGAAATGGATCTTAGATTCCCGGTGTTTTTATCACATGTGCCCTCACTGGAATTGGTTTAAGAATTTACAGGAAACCAATGATGGAATGGTTTTCTTAGGGAATGATACTTCTTGCCAAGTGAGAGGGATAGGAGACATCCAGTTAAGGATGTTTGATGGAGTCGTAAGGCTGCTGCGGAATGTGAGGTATCTTCAGGATTTGAGAAGAAACTTGATCTCATTAGGGCAGCTGGATACCATGGGGTTCATATACAAAGCAGAGGGAGGAAAGATCAAGGTAACCAAGGGATCTTTGGTAGTGATCAAAGCAGCAATAAAAGATAGTCTCTAAGAGATGATCGAAGAGACAGAAATCAAGGATCAAGCAACAAGCTTGATGGCTGAGATGGATAGGGCAGCCCTTTGGCACACTCGCTTGGGATATATGATTGAAAAGGGCCTGCAAGTTCTCAGCAAGGATGGTCTACTTGGTGGTGACAAAGTAGAGAAACTTGATTTCTGTGAGTGTTGCATTCTTGGGAAGCAACAACGGGTCAGCTTCAACACCATAGTGCACAAGTGTAAGGGCATTCTTGACTACATTCATTCGGACCTTTGGGGACCAACAAGAACACCAATACAGGGAGGTAATATTTACTTTCTGTCTTTAATTGATGATTATTCAAGAAATGTTTGGCTTTATTTGCTTAAAAATAAATCAGATGCTTTGAATAAATTTGTGGTGTGGAAAAAATTGCTTGAGACTCAAACGGGTAGGGTAGTTAAGGCTTTACAAACCGATAATGGCTTAGAATTTAACAATCAGAATTTTGATAAATTCTGTGACTTAAATGGGATTCTTAGACATAAAACGGTTGTAAAAACACCTCAGTAAAATGGAGTTGCTGAGATGATGAATAGGACCCTTATGGAAAAGGTTAGGTGCATGTTAATTGGGCCCGGTTTACCAAAATATTTTTGGGGGTAATGCATATTTGGTTAATGGATCACCCTCTAGAGCTTTAGAGCTCAAGACTCCCGAAGAGATGTGGAGTGGGAAACCCCTTGAGTTGAGTAACCTTAGAACTTTTGGATGTGCTACATTTTCACATCAAAAGGATGATAAACTTAGCCCAAGATCTAGAAAATGTGTGTTTCTAGGGTATGATGATGGGGTTAACGGGTATAGGTTGTGGTCCTTAGAACCAAAAGGAATTAAACTCATATTAAGTAGGGATGTAATTTTTAATGAATTGTTATTTCCCTATTTGGAGAAAACTAACCTTGTAGAGGATAGTGAGCAAACCAGTCCAGTATTTGTGGAGCATAGCATCAAGAAAAATTCAGTTCAGGTAGAGCAAGGAAGGCAAGAGGGTTCGGACAAGGTAGAGCCCATTGATGAAGGCCAAGCTCAGGACACTCAAGAGGAGGCTGAACTAGAAGGGGTTGATGGAGCAAGTCAGAATGAGGGATGGTTGAACCAAAAACTTACATGGATGCCATGGAATGTAAAGATTCGTCAAAGTGGCAGCTAGCTATGGAGGAAGAAATAGATTTTTTGAGGAAGAACAACTCTTGGGAATTGGTGCCCAAACCAGAAAAACAGAGAGTTGTGGATTGTAAATGGGTTTACAAGATCAAAGAAGAGAAGCCTCCAAGGGATGAAGTCTGGTATAAAGCTAGGTTGGTGGCAAAGGGGTTCACACAAAGAGAAAGCATTGATTTCATTGAAATATTCTCACTAGTTGTGAAATACAAGACGATACAGATAGTATTGGCTATGGTGGTCCAATTTGATTGGGATATCGAGCAAATGGATGTGAAGACAACATTCTTGTATGGAGAGCTTGATGAGACTATTTACATAAGGCAACCCGAAGGCTATGAGGAAGGAAAACAGGGAGAGTTGGTGTGCCAATTGAAGAAATCTCTCTATGGCCTGAAGCAATCACCTCAGCAATGGAATAAGAGGTTTGATTCCTTTGTAATTAGCTTGGTTTCATAAGAAGCTACTATGATTCGTGCTTGTACTACAAGGGGCACAAGGTGGAGGAAATGGTGATCATCCTCATCTATGTCAATGATATGCTGCTGGTTGGTAAAAGTAGGGAGAGGATAGAAATGTTGAAGTCTCAACTCAATTCGAAGTTTGAAATGAAGAATCTTGGCTATGCACAGAAGATCCTTGGGATAAGTATAATCCAGGAAAGGGAGAGAAACAGATTAAAGATTTCTCAGACTTCCTACATAGAAAATATGATATCTAAGTTCTCTATGGAAGATAGCAAACCAGTGAAGGTTCCCTTGCTGGTCATTTCAAGTTCTCCAGCGATCAATGTCCGAGATCATAGGTGGAGAAGAAATAAATGGAGAAGGTCCCTTACTTTAGTGCGGTTGGATCAGTTATGTTCACCATGGTAAGCACTAGACCTAACATTGCTCATGCAATTAGTCTTCTTAGCAGATTTATGAGTAACCCTAGAAATGAGCATTGGCTTGGGATGAAGTGGTTACTGAGGTACTTGAAGGGAATCCCAGATGTGGGGCTGGTCTATGAGAAGAGGGGTAAGTCCATCTGTCTTGAGGGTTATGCTGATTCAGACTACGGAGCAGACCGGGATAAAAGAAGACTGATTACCTTCTATTTCTTCAACTTAAACGGATGTTGTATAAGTTGGAAGGCTCAGTTGTAGCCGGTGGTAGCACTCTCAACAACCGAGGCTGAGTACATAGCGGCTATGGAAGCCATAAAGAAGGCTATGTGGTGCAAAGGGTTGTTGGAAGAGTTGAAGGTCCTGAAAGAGCAGGTGGTGGTGTATTCGGATAGCCAAAGTGCGTTGCACTTGTGTAAGAATCCAGTGTTCCATGAGAGGACAAAGCACATGGATGTTCGGTATCATTTCATTCGGGAAAATGTTACGGAATGATGCATTCATGTGGACAAGGTGGCCACAGAGGAAAATCTTGTAGATTTAGGCACCAAGGTTCTACCTCTAAGTAAGTTCAATCATTGCATTGGACTTCTTAGGATTGGAGTCGGTTGATATTGTGCCTCAAGTTGAGTTTGGATCCTGAGTTTTCTACATAATGGGTTCGGGTTTAATTGCTTAGACAAAGGTAGAGATTGTTGGTATTTGTCTAAGGATTAAACAGGTTTGAAAAGCTTCCACATCAGGTCTCCAGGCCGCGGCTCAAGGTGTGCACGCCATGGCATGGCCCTGTGCGCTGTGGCACAACCACCCCAAACTGCGTCCTCCAGTATGACAGAAAGCCTCCCCCCTTCAAGGCTGCAGCTTGCCCTATTTTGAGCCACGGCTTGAAGGCACACCCGAAGCCAATTTTCAGTGTTCTTCTCCTAGTGCGTGGGGCATGAACAAAATGCACAAGATCACTTAGGATTGTTGGAGGGCTATGATTGATTTGTCCTCAAGATTTAAGGGTTGAGATTGTCTTCAAGATAGGTTCAAGAAGTGGTGCACTATATAAAGGGTCACCTAGCTTCAATCTCAACACAAGCGTGAGACAAGTTATAAACAGAAGATCATTATATAAGAGAATTCAAGTGCAAGTGTGAGAGTGCAAAGACACAAAAACACAGGAGAGGCACTAGAATAGATCTCAAAGAGACGCTGGTTTTTTAGAGAGAGAGTAGTATAGATTGGGGAGAAGGGCTTCGTAATAGTTCCTTATCACTTTCTGTTTTCTTTTCTTTCGTTCTTCAAGAAATTGAGATTCTTGAAGAGGTGTTGTTATATCTGTAAAAAAAACTCATTGATTTAGTGCAGAGAGTTCGGAGGAACTCATGGGGACGTAGGCTATTGTTGAACCTCGATAACAAATTGCTTGTGTTCTTTCTTTAATTGTTTGATTTCTGTTTCTGTTCTGATCATTACAAGTCATTCTATACTTGGGTGTTTGGAAGATCACCACTTGGGCATCTTGAGATGGTTTCCCAATAGGTATAGCTTTGTAAAGGATGAAAAAATAATCAAGCTTACTCCTTTAACCCCAAAACAGGTCTATGAAGACCAACTAAAGCTGAAAAGTGAGACTGAGCAAAAAAGAAAGGGTGAGGCCGAAGTATAAGAAATAAAAATGAGAGTAAAGGAAAATGAGAGTGAGGTCGAAACCTCAAGAAAAAGATAAAGTGAAAAAGAAAATAAAGAGATGATTGAGAATAAAGAAAAGAGAGTGGAGCCACGAGATAAAAAAGAAAGAGAACCTATAGAGAGAAAATGAAAGACAAAGATGAGTTTTTATGCAAAAGAAAGTGAGGTTAGAAGGGCCTTCTTAGCAGATCAGCTTATGATTTTTCTTGTTTACAAAGAATCTTATCTTAATCTTGATGAAACTAACCAATCTCTTCCTAGTTTGGCTGTTTCTTTTTTGCAGGAGTTCGAGGATGTATTTTCGGAGGAGATGCCGAGTGAGTTACCGCCCATTAGAGGCATTGAGCATCAAATTGATTTCATACCCGGAGCAGTTATTCCAAACCGACTAGACTATAGGAGTAATCCAGAGGAGACAAATGAGCTTCAAAGGCAAGTTGAAGATTTGATGAGAAATGGGTATGTGAGGGAGAGCATGAGCCCATGTGCAGTATCAATGCTACTAGTGCCAAAGAAGGATCGGACTTGGAGGATGTGCGTTGATTGCAAAGCGGTCAGTAATATTACGATAAAGTATCATCATCCCATTCCTAGATTAGATGATATGCTTGATGAATTGCATGGCTCATGTATTTTTAGTAAAATAGATCTTAAAAGTGGCTACCATCAAATTAGAATGAAGGAGGAGATAAATGGAAAACTGCTTTTAAGACTAAATATGGACTTTATGAATGGTTGGTTATGCCATTTGGACTTGCAAATGTGCCTAGTACTTTCATGAGATTAATGAACCATGTATTACGTGTGTTCATAGGCAAATTTGTAGTCGTGTACTTTGTGATATCCTAGTGTACAACAAGAACTTAGATGAACATATTGAGCATTTGAGATATGTGTTCAATGTGTTGAGATGTGAAAAGTTATATACTAATTTTAAGAAATGTACCTTTTGCATGGAAAAAGTTGTTTTTCTTGGTTATGTGGTTAGTACAAAAGGTATTGAGGTGGATTAAGAGAAAGTCAAGGCCATCAAGGAGTTTCTTGCTACTATTAAAGCTTCTTACCTAAAGGCATCACTGAGGTAAGAAGCTTTAATAGTTTAGTTAGCTTTTATAAGTGTTTTGTTAAGGATTTTAGCACCATTGCTGCACTACTTACTGAAATAATTAAAAAGAATGTTGGATTTCATTGGGGAATTGATCAAGCGAATGTATTTGCTACTATTAAAGAAAGGTTATATTCTACACCTGTGTTAGCATTACCTGTCTTTAACAAAACTTTTGAGATTGAATGTGATGCCTCAGGAATAGGAATTGGAGCCGTTTTGATGTAGGATAGGTGGCCTATAGCCTTCTTCAGTGAGAAGCTAAGTGGGGTGGCCCTGAATTACCCCACTTATAACAAAGAACTTTATGCTCTTGTTCGCGCTCTAGAGAGGTGGTAGCACTACCTTTAGCCTAAGAAATTTGTGATCCACATCGATCATGAATCATTAAAGCATCTCAAGGGTTAAAGTAAATTAAATAAGAGACATGCTTGTTAGATGGAATACATCGAGATCTTTCCTTATATCATTCGTTACAAACAAGGTAAGGAGAACATTGTTGTTAATGCTTTATCACAGAGGTATGTACTTCTTACTTTATGAGTGCTAAAATGCTTGGGTTTGAATATGCGAAAGAAATGTATGCCAATGATGCTGATTTTTCTGATGTGTATATGGCATGTGATAAAACGACATTTGGTAAGTTTTACAAGCATGATGGTTACTTGTTTAAAGAAAGCAAATTGTGTGTGCCAAATTGTTCAATGCGTGAATTATTGGTGCGTGAGGCACATGGTGGGGGATTAATGGGACACTTTGTTGTCAGGAAAACCTTAGAAATTTTACATGAACGTTTCTTTTGGCCTAGAATAAGAAGAGACATCACTCGAATATGTGGTAGGTGCATTACATGTAAAAAGGCCAAATCTAAGGTTTTACCACATGGGTTGTATACACCCTTACCTGTTCCTAGTGAGCTATGGGTAGACATATCTATGGACTTTGTTTTGGTGCTGCCTAGGACAAAAAAGGGTAGAGATTCTATTTTTGTGGTAGTGGAAAGATTTAATAAAATGGCACATTTCATTTCATACCATAAAACAGATGATGCCCCAAACATAGTTGATTTGTTTTTTAAGGAAATAGTGTGACTCCTTCGCATACCTAGGAGTATTGTTTTTTATAGGGATGTTAAATTCCTTAGCTACTTATGGAAGGTTTTGTGGGGAAAATTAGGTACCAAACTTTTATTTTTCACTACTTGTCATCCACAGACTGACTGACTGACTGAAGTAATCAACAGGACTCTAACTCAACTCTTACGCACTGTCATTCAAAAGAATTTAAAAACTTTGGATGACTATTTTCCACTTATAGAGTTTCTATATAATAGGACTATGCATACTGCTACTTTTTATTCTCCCTTTGAAATTGTTTATGGTTTTAATCCACTTACTCTTTTAGATTTTATGCCTTTACCTATTGATGAAATGAGTAGTTTTGATGGACATAGGAAGACTGAATTGGTGAAGTCAATTCATGAGAGGGTATGGCTTCAAATTGCGCAAAAGAATGAAAAGTTTGCTTCCCAAGCCAATAAAAGGCGAAGGCGTGTCATCTTTAAACCAAGAGATTGGGTTTGGGTTCACATTCGCAAAGAAAGATTCTCAGCCCATAGAAGGATTAAATTGCATACTTGAAGAGATGGATCTTTCCAAATCCTTGAGAAAATTAATGATAATGCTTATCAAGTGGATCTTCCAAGTGAGTATAATGTCTGTACTACTTTCAATGTTTTTTTATCATTCTCCCTTTGATATAGGTGGTGATTTGAGGTCGAATCTTTTTTAGGAGAGGGGGAATGATGGGCACCATGGTGGACCGATTCTTAAGGATCACTTGCAAGTTCCAGATGGGCCAATCACAAGGCCAAGAGCTAAGAAGATCAAGGAAGCAATGCAAGGATTGGTGCAATCCACTTGGGTCGAGTTTGAAAAATTTATCGAGCAAGACCCCAACATTCAAGATAGGCTTGAAAGAAGAAGAACCAACTTTAATCCATGTGATACAAGCTATAGAGGGGGTGGCATAGCCTAGTGGTTTTGTGTAGACTTTTTATTTTATTAAGTATAGGCATGTGGACCTATTTTATATTTCTATGGTTGTAGGCGTTTGGGCCTATTTAATTCATTAAGTTGACTTCTTTTATTAGCTATAGGCGTGTAGTTTAGGATGTTTTGGGCTTTAAGATGTTCAGCCCATGTGTTTTAATTGACGTAGGCCTTATTCTGCCCTAAGGTTTCATGGAGGGGTACAAAAACACTTGTAGCAATATTTGGAGGGTAAGTTGAACGTGAATGAAGTTTTCTTCATAAAGAATTTTTAGTTTTCTCTACTTGTTCTTGATTCAACTAAGAACTTATTAAAGGTAAATCCTTTGTGGTGTTCTCACCGAATCTAGGTTCTTGAAACAAGATTTCAATGGGTCTAAATTATCTTGACTTGATTCTTGGCTTTCGTGGGTAAGTTTCAATTTGATTGTGGGTTCAAGGGATTTCCATTCAACGGGTTCACATCAGTTATATAGTAACACTAACATTAGATTTTACCTTTTTATCCTTCCTTTCCAACTTTAATTAAGTTGCAAGCCTTTCCTCCCCTTTTCTAGCTAATTTAACTAAGGCCCAAGAGTTTATTTCAAAACAATTTCTCCATAATTTGACTTAGCTTTTATTACCATACTTCCCTTTGTCTCATGTCTAATTTACCCCTTAATCAATAAGTCATATCAATTTAAATTTAATCTCAAAGTCCTCTTATACACCAATTATACTTTGAAAATATAACCCCGTGATTTAAATATACCAATTAAGGTACCAGTCTCTACAAAATAACTGTTCCCTCTTTAATTTGACTACAATACTAATTCTACTAATTCAAACTCAAACACACAGTACATTAATTGAACATTTTAAATTTAAACACATTTAAAAACTATTGACAACCACTTAAAACCAATGCCAAAACACGTGGCATCCAAAGGATTCTCCACTTGTAAAATGACATTGTGACACGTAGCTTCTACTAGATACTCGAGCTATCTTTTCTAAAATAAGTCAATCAATCATGGTTTTACTTTTGGTCTCAATAGCTACTTATCACACAAGGGGTGTGTTTGGTAAAGCTTTTCGCTATAGAAAAAGAGTTGTTGGAAATAGATTTGGTAGCATTTCCTAATATTAGTGTTTGGTGAAATTTAATCACAACAACTTTTTCCAAAAGAACTGCTAGGGACAGCTAAAAATCCTCATTTTGGAAAAGCGAGAGTAGCTGAGCTTTTAAAAACTACTCTCTTTCAATTGTAACGAATTACATTGTAAACCCAAAAATACCTTTATCACATTTCACAAATTTTCACCTAATTCCCTATATAACCACTTTGAATTATAATATAATACCGAAATTTCACATATTAATACCGCAATAATGATAAAATAACAATTCATCTATTTGTTTGAAAACTGTTATTTACTGTTATTTTAACATTATTCATTAAAATTGGTGAAATGTTGGAACTTCTATTTTAACATTATCACAGTTCTCAATGACAAATATTAATACCGCAATATGTCAATTATAATATAATTCACACATACTTTGAATTAGTTCATTGAAAATGTTCATGTAACTATTTAGCCTTATGACTTTCTTATTGGGGTTGTGTAAATTATAGTGATTTGATGTATTCTTGTTGGGATTAATTTTATTTTATTTTTATTTTTTTTCATTTAGATGGGAAAGAGAAAGATGTTGATGGTGTAGGTGAAATTAGAATCGAGCAGAAAAAAAGCATAATGGCCTAGACACCTTGTAGATGTTTTCTATGACTTGTGTATCAAACAAATAGATTTAGGAAATCATACTACTAATACTTTAACTCCAATGGCCTGGAAGGATATTACCGAAGAATTTTCAAAGGAAACTGGTTATCAATATAATTTCAAGCAACCGAGAAACAAGTGGGATGGTATGAAGTCGGATTATAAGACCTGGAAAGACTTGAAAATGAATCTTTCTGCATCATATCTATTTTGGTAATTTTACATATTCATAGTCCATTTAAAATTATAATTACCAAACACTACTATTGATCACAAGACTTCCATAGTGCTTTTACAAGATAGTTTTCCAAACGCAACATTAACTTTTTGCCACAGCACTTCCAACAAATCTTTTGGTGTCAGCACCCTCACAATAATTTTGGTATCAGCATAGCTACAGCTACAACACTCCCAAAAGAACCCAAGTACTCTTGCTTATTAACAACAACAACAAAAAAAAAAAAACACACACACATATACACAACTCTTGCTTCGTAGTTTTAGTCTTGTATGTGGCCTATCTTTTGACTAAAGGGCAAATCAAGATGTTATAGGTCCCACATAAGCTCCAATCGAATCAAGACTGTCACTGGACTTTCCATGAAATCTGATAATCTTGCCACTGGGTGATGATATTGAGAAATACTTGTCTTTCCCAATACCAAAATATCCATATTTATTTTTATTTCTTTGAATGGTAAGCGACTGAACGACAGCGGGATTGGGCGATATACGATAGTACCTTAAGATTGAAGTTAGATACTCATTTGGGTACTTTAATTTGATCTACAAATAATAAAAATTATGACACGAGATAGAAGTTAGATACTCATTCGGATAATATACATAAACATTATAACCTTAGGCTTAGCCAAGTGGTTATATATATATCTCTTTGTGGGGGCATGTCTTAGGTTCGATCCCAATTATCATCCTAAATTTCATTAAAAAAAAAAAAAACAAAGAATACTATGCCTATAAATGTTATAAAGTGATTTACATGGTTTGTTGCATTTGAATATGATATTAACATGACAATCAATACTTGTAGATATCGAAAACTCAACTCAACTCATTAAAATCCAATGAATTTATTTTCTTTTTCAAAATAGAATTAAAAAAAAAAACTTTAGAAACTGTTGAAACTAGTTTCAATCTTTAACGCAGATCCAACTTTTTGCAGCTCAACAATTAAGTTGTATGTTGCCACCAAGTCTGTTCTGAGTTCAATTAAGGTAATTATTTCCCCAAAATGGAGGCATATCCTATGTTCAATACCATTGACCCAGTGTTATGAGAAAAATATTCATACTATCTCAATGAATGAATGACAAGGTAAATTATCAAGCTTGCATTCATTTCAAAGTAAAACATTTTATAATGTAATAATATATTTTCATGTGAAACGACTTTCATTAAACATTATGATTTTTCAATTAAATTTTCTTTGTGCGGTTGAATGTTGAAAATAAATGAAGAAAACCATAGAAACTAGAGAAATAAAGAAATTTGGTGGTGTGAAATGCAAGGAAAAAAATTTAGGAAACTAAAAACAGGAAACCCTTTGAATAGAAAATTTTATTTTATCTTCCCCTTATAAAATAACTCAAAAAACGAAAATTTCCATAAATTATTTTATTAAATAGAGGTTACGGTGTAAAATAATTTAAAAGACACATTGTGCATTATAATAACTTTTATATGAAACTAAAGAAGAATTTGTAAAGAGTTTTATTACCACTTTTTTGTTGTCACCATTACTTTTACCATGCTTTTCTGACCATACAAAGGATCCATGCTTATCAAACTCAAAACAAAGGGATTTAATAATAGCTCGAGCAGCTATTTCTATCTGCCTTATTGTAATGTGTATTCCATCGTCCCAAAACTCTCCTCCTTGGCCTCCAAATGGCCCAACTGATCCAAAAGGGTATGAATAAAGGATTGGCACCACATATCCTCCTATTGAATCGATAAAGGTGCCAGATCTTCCATGAAGTCCAACAATCTTTCCATCAGCTGGAAATGAGAAAGAGTTTCTTTCTTCTTTCCAAAAGGTCCATATATTTTTTTTGTTGTTTTTGGTTTTAAGAGAGGAAACAACGTAACCTACGAATTCTCTCGTGATTATGCTATAACATTTGTGGTATCCAGAGATTGAAACGATAAACTCATTTGGATAGTTAAGTTTAACCGACAATGGAATAATATATTCATATAATAAAGTAAGAATTAGTTTATAAGACAACTAATTTAACCAACACGACTATTTTCAAGGTTATAGTTAGTACGAAAGAAAAGTAAGAGAATAGAAGAGGCAATGATAGAAAAGAAAAGACGATAAAATGCATTTTTTTTCTTTTGATTGGTTGGAGGGACATTATAAAGTGAATTACATGGTTTGTTTCATTTAAATATGATATTTACATAACAATCAATACTTGTTGATGTCGAAAGCGAAACACTAATTCGTTAAAATCCCATGAATTTATTTTCTTTTTCAAAATAGAATAAATAAACTTAAAAAAATTTAAATTAGTTTCAATATTTAATGCAGATCCAACTTCAACCAATACGAAATTTGCAATTTTTTTTTGCAACTCAACGTTGTATGTTGCCACCAAGTCTGTCCTAATTTCAATTAAGGTAATTCTTTCCCCAAAATGGAGGCAGATCCTATGTTAAATGCCATTGACCCAGGAAAAAATAATGTTATGAGAAATATATCCATAGTATCTCAATGCATGAATGACAAGGTAAATTATCAAGCATACATTCGTTTTACAGTAAAACATTTTATAATGTAATAATATATTTTTTTTGTGAAATGACTTTAATGAAACATTATGATTTTTTAATTAAATTTTCTTTGTGTGGTTGAATGTTGAAAATAAATTAAGAAAACCATAGAAACTAAAGAAAGAGAAACTTTAATGGTGTGAAATGTGAGGGAAAAATTTCAGGAAACTAAAAATATGAGACCCTTTGAATAGAAAATTTCATTTTCTCCTCTCCTTATAAAATAACTCAAACAATGAAAAATACCATAAATCATTTTTTAAATATTATATTACGGTGTAAAATAATTTAAGACACATTGTGCGACATAGTAATTTTTATATTAAAATAAAGAAGAATTTATAAAGGGTTTGACTACCACTTGTTTGTTGCCACCGTTACTTTTGCCATGCTTTTCTAACCATACAGAGTATCCATGCCTATTGTAGAGCCTGATACCTTGAATTAAGTATTTTAATTTCGTTGTTTAGTTTTGATAAGTTTCCGGTGTGTTTTTTTGGGAATATTTTTTTTTATTCGGACTTGTGAAACTTGGGAATAAATGAAAAAAAAAAAGAACCAAATAGTAAAGACATTTATTATTTCAATATTTCAAAAAAAAATTGAAGGAAAGTAAGAAGAGCCAAGTACAAAATGAAAATTTAGAGTGTTATGTGGAGGAAAATAGAAAAAGTGCAAGGTAGAGGGGTGATGATGTAATAAGAAGGAAGTTAGACTATATAAGGGTGAGTAAGATCAAAATTTTAGAGAAAAAATATCTAGAAGACTGGTAGAGGGAGAGAAGAGAAAGAAGAGAAAAAATGGAGAGAAGAGAAAGATGAAGGAGAAAGGTAAGGCGGAAAAAGGAAAGGGAAATAGTAGAAGATTTTGGACAAAGATCAAGGTAAGGGTTTTCTTCCTTTCTTTTAAATTTATCAAATTTTTTTCCTAAGCTAAATATTTGGGTTTTTAAAGAAGAATTTATAAAGGGTTTGACTACCGCTTGTTTGTTGCCACCGTTACTTTTACCATGTTTTTCTAACCATATAGAGTATCCATGCTTATTGTAGATCCCGGTACCTTGAATTAAGTATTTTAATTTCGGTGTTTAGTTTTGATAAGTTTTCAGTGTGGTTTTTTTGGGAATATTTTTTTTTTGTATTCGGACTTGTGGAACTTGGGAATAAATGAAAAAAAAGAATCAAGTAGTAAAGACATTTATTATTTCAATATTTCAAAAAAAATTGAAGGAAAGTAAGAAGAGCCAAGTACAAAATGAAAATTTAGAATGTTATGTGGTGGAAAATAGAAGAAGTGCAAAGTAGAGGGGTGATGATGTAGTAAGAAGGAAGTTAGACTATATAAGGGTGAGTGGGATTAAAATTTTAGAGAAGAAATATCAAGAAGACTGGTAGAGGGAGAGAAGAGAAAGAAGAGAAAAATGGAGAGAAGAGAAAGATCAAGGAGGAAAAAGGAAAGGGAAAGAGTAGAAGATTTTGGACAAAGATCAAGGTAAGGGTTTTCTTTCTTTCTTTTAAATTTATCAAATCTGTTTCCTAAGCTAAATATTTTGGTTTTTAAAAGTATGAATTTGAGGTTTTGCTTAAGAAAAGCTTAAAGAAAATGGTTGTTAAGAAAAGTTATATTTCATTCTAATGTGTTGATTTAAGAGCTTCAGATTCATTTCTTCTCTTCAATAGTGTTAAATCTTTTATCTATAACCCTTATGAACTTGTGTTTGGCTTTGATTGGAAGTCCCATGGGAGACAAGAGGTAATTTTGAAGAAAAATAGAGTTTTTAACCAAAAATTTTATGAATTTGCGACCAAACAATCGGTTGTCCAAAGTGCACAGTCAACTGTGAAACTCTCTGGACCTTGGGCAGTCGACTGTCCAAATGAACAGTTGACTATGCAAACTTCTAAACAGTCAATTGCCGAGCCCCTAAACATTTTTTTCAACCTTATCTTCGAAAATAAGTAACTTCTGTTATAGTATTTCAATCCTAAACTTTTCCAAAGGGACTATGAGATTGATTACATGATAAAGTTTTAAAATTAGATCTTGAAAATATATTTTTTTTTCTTAAAACATTTTAGAACGATTTTTATAAAAGTTTTAAATGAAATGGAAAAGGATTTATGACTTAACCCATAGATTTTATATGGTTGTAGAAATTCCATGATAAGACTTGGGTGTTAAAAGCTTGTATGCTTTTGAGTGATTATACTAAGTATATATGTATTTGTTTTGTACGATTGGAAGGAAAACTCGAAGGCAAGGAAGTAAACACGATGTTAGATCTTGGCCCGAAAAAGGTGAGTTTCACCTTACTTCTAGTAAATGTTGCATATTTTATAACAACATAAAGGTCTAAAAATATATGAAAATGAATGAATATGGGAATATTAATAATATCATGGAAATTATATATATATATATATGTGTGTGTGTGTGTGTGTGTGTGTGTGTGTAAGGGTGTGAAAGTATAAGAGACAAACTTAGATATACTATGTTGTGCCCTAAGGAAAGATGGTGATATGAATAATTTAATAAATGACTAATGAAATACAAAAGACAAGAATTGTATAAGTGATTGTATTAGAATTGAGTAGAACTATATATATATATATATATATATATATATATATATATATATATATTGGATAAATTGTTGTAATATGAATGATTGAACTATGCTTGACTTTAAGTACGGAAATACCTTGAAGTGTCCTATGCTTGAGAAAGTTTGTGTTGTGAATACATTGCATAAGATATAAATTCTTGTTAATATTGTGATATTGTGAATGTGTAGAATGACCTTGGAATATTAGTACTCCTCCCAGAAAGGGATAGGGAGGGGATGTTATAGTTTAATCATAAGGACTCCACCCGGCAAGGGGTAGGGAGGAGATCCAAATTGTTAATTGTAAGGACTCCACCCAAAAAGGGGTAGGAAAGAGATCCAAATTGTTTATGATAGGAGATGTCCCCATTGTTTATGATTAGCCCAATGAGAGGCAAGAACTTTGAAGTGATGGAAGAAGTGAAGTTGCATTGCATTACATTGTATAATAAATTATTGGTGTATAATTGACGACTTTGATTGGTCCATGAGAGGCGAAAGTGATGTTTGGCCCATGAAAGGCATGTGTTGTGATTAGTCCATTAAAGGACACTTATTGTAATTAGCTCGTGAAGTGCATGTGATGTGATTCACCCAATGAAAGGTGTTGAAAGTATTTGGTTCAGTAAAGAGTATGAAATGTTGATTGTTGTAGTATGAAAATATTTGAGATGTGTCATTCCTCTTAACAGATTGATCATATAATATATGCGAAGTGATAAGAACTACATACTTTCTGAATTACTGAAGAAATAAGGAATAGTTATAATGACTACTCCATTAGTAACAAGAAATAAGAAAAGTAAGCTAAAATGCTTATACTTATAAGTCATATTATTTTCCGTACTTGGAAAGAAATAAATATCAAATTAAGGTTTGAAAAATAGAGAACAAAACTTTTAAAACGATTACATTTAGTAATATGTTTCTCACAGAGTTTTTTTTCTCACCCTTTTATTTTCTAACATTTCAGGTAATATTGGGAGTTTGATAGTCAAAGTTGAAAGAAGTCCTAAATAAGGCTCTCGTCTAAGGCATCCTCATCTTTTGGTTTATTTTTAAGAGTCTAAGCCCTTGGTTTTGGTTTAGTCTTTTAAAAGAAATAATTTAAGGCTTACTTAAGTGGGGGAGTTTTCTTTCATTTATGTCTTTTGAAAATTGTAAAATCTATTACTCTCTTGTATTGTAAAGATTGTTTTGATGTGTAAAAATATGATTTCATATACTTATGAAGTTTGATAGAATGTTTGTATTCTTGATAAGTATTATATGGTTGCATCTTCCATTAAGGTGCTTAGTGCTGAAAGGTAATGGAGCCGTTCCGAGTAGGGCCTATTCGGGATGGGTCGTTACACTTATCATACTCAAAACAAAAGGAATCAATAACATCTTCAGTGGCTATTTCTATCTGCCTTATTGTAGTGTGAATTCCATCATCCCAAAAACCTCCCCTTTGGCCTCCAAATGACCTTACTGATCCAAATGGGTATAAATAAAGGATTGACACCACATATCCTCCTATAGAATCGATACTAGTGCCAGATCTTCCATGACGTCCAACAATCTTTCCATTGAATGCTGGAAATGAGAAAGAGTTTCATTTTTCTTTTCCAAAAGGTCAATATGTCTTTTTATTGCTTTTGGTTTTAAGAGAGGAAACAATGTAACCTATGAATTCTCTTATGATTGTGCTATAGTGTTTATAGTGTCCAGACGTTGAAACGATAAACTTGGTTGGATAGTCAAGTTTAACCTACAATGGAATAATATATTCATATAATAGAGCCAGACTCTTTAAGGCCAAGTTTACTAGGTAATTCATATCTCTCTTTCCTCTCTTCTCGCATGGTTTCACTCTCTCTAACATTCAATCTCTCCCTTCGGCCATTGTCAGATTTTCCTTACCACCACCAACCTTTGAGTAATCTCCAAAACTTTCGGTAACACCTCTTTTCTTGTTGATCTGAATTGTTCAATCACAATTTAATATATGTAGGAAAAATGTATATGTTTTTCTATCTAAATTAAAGTAATCATAGCGAGTAAATTACTGATTTTAACTCCTAGTTAATTTATAATACTGAAACTAATGAGTTTAAGGTGTTTCACTAAGACCACAAGAATTATTACCCTATTACATAAATTTATTCAACACTTTTGTGCCTTGCTCTCATTAAGATTCAAATAAATATAGTTTTTTTAAGAAATAGACAAAGGTTGTCAATGCATAAGATAGTTAAATAGCTAGTAGAACAACATATATATTTTAGTAAACAGGAAAAAGAAAAACTAAGAATTTATTTAATTTTTGATCTATAAGGGCTATATACTGATCTCATTCTTGGTTAATTAATTACTAACAATAATCATATAACGACCCATCCCGAGTGGGCCTTACTCAGAATGCCTCCATTACCTTTCAGCACTGAGCAAACATATAAATCAAGCAACAATTCTTTCAATCATTTCAATTTAATACAAACATAAAATTTGAATACAAGAAATCCTTCAATATAAATTACCAACTCTAAGGTTTTAGAAGAGACATAAGGAAAAGGAAAATTCTTTCAAGTGTTTCTAACTCGAACATCTTTTACAATAGTAGATTGAAAACAAAACTTAAACTCCCAAAGAGACTCAACAATGAGGAAGTCGTGGACAATGACCTTACTAAGGTATTCCATCAATTTTGATCACAAACCTTCTGGCAATTTTCTTGAAATATTAGTAAAAATAAGGGGGTGAGTTAAAAAGCTCAGTGAGTAAAACATCTTGCTAAGAGTAATCGTTTTAGGAACATTCTTATTAAATTTCAATTCTTATAATAATCGTCACAAAGAAGATATAGGTATAAAACAACTTACGCCTTTTAGATTTTTCAAAGGAGAGTCCAATCTTTAGAGAAGTGAAAATTTATTATATAAGTACAATTATGCACAAATTTAGGTACTTCTATTACTATAAATCACTAGAGATAACCACCATTTTCAGGATTTTTATATATACTTCAAGTCATTTCAAAGGAGTATAATCTTACCGTATCATTAGTGCAAACTATTTATTTATAACGCTCATCTCATTATACATGTTTATCTATCACAAGTAATTATCATTCATATGTATTTCATTCATATCGTATACCTTTTATAGGCCAATAATTAAATATATCCATCGTTGGCCAAGCATAAAATATCTTCATGGGTCAAAACACAATTTTTGCCTCTCATGGGCTCAATGTAACTAATGCCTCTCATGGGTCAAATATAATTCATGTCTCTCATGGGCCAAATATAATTCATGCCTCTCATTGGCCAAGTATAATTCTTGCTTCTCATGGGCCAAATACAATTCATACCTATTATGGGCGAAGTATAATTCATGTCTCTCATGGGCCAAGTATAATTCATGCCTCTCATGGGCAAAATATAATTCACCAATCAAAAATGGAAGAGTGCAATGCAATGTGATGTGATACGAGTTTGTTGTGCGTTTATCTATTTAAATAAATAAGCAAATAATCGAATTTGTTTTACTTGCAAGTGCACAAGGTCTATAGTAGCATAGTGTGCAAGTGAGAGATCATCTCCATAGAGATTGGTAAATTTTAATTTAGAATTAGTTTCACAATAATAAAATAAAAATAAAAGAAATAAATATTGAGTTGGAATTAATAAAGATAAAGCCGTAGGGACTTGATATCCACCACTAATCATGCTACCATAACAAAACAGTATGCCAATGCTTTACTCATGTCATGAATACCTAATGTTTGTCAACCTAAGGGCATGGTATCTACTCCTTAAGCTATTGATTTCTCTAAGCAACGAGTTAGGCATGGTATCTACTCTAACTCTTTTCTTTCTTAAGAGATTCAGCATGGTGTATACTGAGTTGTTCCTTAAGAGAGCATAAGATCTGTGAAAATCGACAACCACATGAGACCTAGGGCATGGTATCTACTCCTGGTTTCCCATGTTGATTAACCCAAGAATCTAGATAAGATATCTTTTGTTACTATTGTTGAACCCAGGACTCAGTCATTCAAATTGATTCAACTAATTAATCTATACCACATGCATACGTTGATCAGACACACACATATGAGGAATTTAAATACAAACAGGCATTAATCAAGTTAAGAATCACAGCATAAATATTGCAAAGGCACCAATACTGAATTATTGGTTAAACATAATTAGGGCTTCAATCAAGCCCTTACTAAGGTTTAGTTACACATAATAAAATAAAGGAAAGAAGAAACCCGAGAGAGTTCCATTGAAGAGTTGTCAATTCTTCTCTAGAATCCCCTCTGGCCTCCGGCCTCCCGACCTAAAACTAAAACTAAAGAAAGACCCTGTTTCTGTATTTTACAAATCTATTTATAGGGTTCTAAGGACACCTCGAAACCCTAATTTCCAAAATAAGATCCAAACCATTATTTCCAAAACAGGTTCTGCCGGTTTACTGTACGTGTGCACTCGAACGCAACTCGATTGCACACTTTTGCGTTCGAGTGCATCTGGCTAGAACCTTCTTCTTACGCACGAGTGCATGCTATGCTTGATCCTAGTGTGGGCGCTAAGTGATTTTGCGTTCGATCGCACTCTTTTGTGCTCTCGATGGCACCTATCTGGTTCCAGATCTTCAATTTTCTTCCTTAGAGCTCCAAAATGCTATTTTTTCTTCAAAAACCTATAAAAAGCACAAAAAACACAAAAATGAAGTAGAATATACTGAAATACATAAACAAAAAGCCTAACAACTGTAAATTAAGGGGCTTAAATATGAATATTTAAGCACTTATCACACCCCCAAACTTACAATTGCTAGTCCCTTAGCAATACAAAACAAAAAACTAACTGAAAAACAAAATCAAAGATAAATTCATCATTCATGTTATCTAAAATTTGGGTTGCATATAAAACCATGATATTTGTTCATGAGTAGGCTTAATATAAACACATTGTCACAATGAATAAGGGTTTTAAATTCTAATTACTTACACAAGGCTAGTTTAAGGCATCATAAGTTTGACTTAGTGTGTGGTGGATTAGCACATAAAAGATAAAGCTTCCGAATAATTTCGATGTATAGTGTTTCGATGTCTTAGCATTCATCAAATTCCCTATCAGAATGAACATTAATGGCATAGTTTTATTTCTTTTCTTTCTTTTTGCCATGTTGAATTCTATTAAGCTTTCTAATCGACCCATGTAGCGAGTGTTTAGCCACTGACTCTCAAACCATATAGTTTTAGGGCATTAGGTGTAAAGACACCCCTAAGGGCTTACTAACTCGAGTCAAAAAGGCTATGAAACTAATTGGTCTTAATGCTTCCAAGCAAAATCCCCACCTTTTGACGTGAACACTCACTGCTTACTTAGGCAAGAGGTCCAGTTACTCAGTGGAAACTTTATTTAATGATCATTATATGCATTATTCCCACCTTTTGATGTGAACACTCAATGCTTACTGAGGCAAGAGGTCCAGTTACTCAGTGAAAAGTTTATTTAATGATCATTAGGAGCATTTTATTTTCTCTTTTTGCATGATAAACATTTTTCTCTATTTTTCTATGCCAAAGTGTTATTATAACAAGTTATCTGATTACAGTTAGGTCATGGAAATATATACATAAAAATTATACGTCATACCTCACACCATTATGTGCTAATGTGCTCGTGTCAGATTTAGATCAAACTTGTGAATTCTTAAATTCCTTAAGGTAGGTAATTTAAACTTTTAAAACTTTATTATTTAGACTATGTGTTATAGATTTTAAGCTTACTGATGAAGTTTTAACATAGTATTTGTTTTAAATCAACCAAAATTTTCAAAACAATATGAACATGCATTTATCTTTTAAAAAATACTACAAAATCTAGGACAAAGTGTGTGAATGTGTCTCCCATATCCCCAAACTTAAATTACACATTGTCCCCAATGTGTGAATAACATGGAAAGATCTGACTTAGGAGATGGAGAACTAGCTGGGCCGGAATGGCTTATAGCACACCCCCAAACTTGAACGGATGCACATATTGTCCCTAAAAAAGAAAAACTAACGTAATACAGGAAAACAAGAAGTACTAAAAGTAAATAAATAACAATAAATATGAAAAAGAATAAAAATAAAAGGATAAGCTATAGGGTGCCTCCCATGAGCGCTAAGTTTAACGTCTTCAGCCAGATGCTCTTATTCCCTCCTAGAAAAGCATAAGTTGAATGCATCAGCAACTGCTTCAATGCCAAATTTGGTGCTTAGATACTTTGGAGAGGCCTCTAGGCGGTGCACAGCCTCAAAGATGTCATCTGTAACATCTTCATATGCAGGCTCAACATCCGATCTTATGTTCCATAGGTGAGGGTGGCTTCCAATGGAGCAATGAAATGGACCTGAAAAGCTTGCTCAATAACACCTTGCATCATACATTCATTAGAATATTCCATATTATCTTGGGGTAATTTTAATGTATCAAATATTTTAAATTCAACCTTCTCACTATTTACCTTCATACTTACAATACCTTTTTTCACACAAATTTTTGTATCAGCAGTTCTCATAAAGGGTCTTCCTAAGATGATAAGCATGGGTAATGGCATAGAAAATTCTTCCATATCTAATACAATAAAATCAGCAGGTAAAATAAATGGACCTACCTTTACCAAGATATCCTCAAGAATACCTCTTGGTCTTTTGATGCTTCTGTCTACCAGTTGCAAGGTGATAGAAGTTGGTTGAAGCTCCCCCAAACCTAGTTTCTTGAATATAGTGTATGGCAGCAAGTTGACACCAGCCCCTAGATCCAATAGTGCATGCTCAAAAATCTGGTTACCTATCCTACAAGGAATGGTGAAACTACCTGGATCTTTTAGCTTGGGTGGTAGTTTCCTTAACAATACCGCACTCACTTCTTCGGTTAAAGCCACTGTTTTATGCTCCTGAAACTTCCTTTTAAAAATTTAGCATATGCAGGAATTTTTTTAATTGCATTTAATAAAGGAATATTAATTTCTACTTTTCTCAAAGTTTCAAAGATATCATGCATTTTAATTTCTTTTGTTGGCTTTACTAACTTTTGGGGGAAGGGTGGTGCCTTCCACTTCTCCATTTCACTTACCTTTGATGTGGCTGTTGTAATGGAGATGCTTGTGTAGGCTCATCAACTCCTATGATCTTACCATTTATGAGAGTTGTCACGACATTTAGTTGCTGATGTCCTCTTGGATTAGGTAGTGCTTGGGCGAGAAGTTCACCATGCTTTCTTTCACTTAGCTCCTTAGCCAATTGCTCCATTTTTACCTCGAGTTTGAATGGCTTGCTCATGCTTTGCAATGGTTTCCCTTTGCTCAGTCTAGAATTGTCTTGTTTCTGCTATGAATTGTTCTTGTGAGGTCATCAACTGCCTTACAAGACTGTTTATGTCACTTTGCTTTGATTCTGGAACTGATTGGGCTACCGGTTGGGAATTCCTTTGCTGCCCTTGAAAGTTCACGGCATTTTGATTTTTGCTCCATGAGAGGTTGGGGTGATTTCGCCCTCCTTGATTGTAGGTATTTGCATATGCACTGTTTGGTCCCACATAGTTCGTTTGCTCGGGATCTGTAGATGAATATAAATGGCAAGTCTCAGTAGTGTGATCAAATTGAGAACATAAAGCACATACTTGGAGTTGTGTAGCTTGTGGTCGAGGTGAGATGTTCTGAGCAGTCATGGCTTTTATAAGAATATCTAGCTTCCTCTCCATAGCAACCATCTGATTTGAAGATCCACCATTTAGGTTCACCTCATATATGCCCTTTTTCACACCTTATCTACCTCTGGATGAGATTTGTTGTGTGTGCTTGCTTAAGGTCTCAAAAAGCTCCATGGCTTCTTCACTACTTTTTTTCATCAGCACACCTCCACAACTTGAATCAACTATACCTTTATTCATGTCGTTTAGACCTTCATAAAAGGCTAGTACCAGCTCATCTTGAGGTAGATTGTGATGTGGGCATTTGAGTAGCAACTCGTTAAAATGTTCCCATGCTTCAAAGAAAAGGTCTCCATCCCTCTGTTGGAAAGATTAAATCTCCTTTCTCATTTGTCTTGTCCTTTGAGATGGGAAAAACTTCCTTAGGACAGGCCAACTCTTCCCAAGTATGGATCAAAACTGCAGGCAATGAATTGTACCACAGTTTAGCATTATCTTTTAAGGAAAAAGGGAAAAGAATTAACCTGATTTCTTCTTGGTCTAAGCCCCGAATATACTGGAACTTGCAGAGATCAAAGAACTGTCGGAGGTGCAAGTATGGATCTTCAACAGGTGTACCCCTAAAGTGAGTCAAAGCATTGAGTATCTGCAGGGATATGTAATAGTTGCCCTCTGCGTCAGGTTGATATGCAATGCATGAAGGATGGTCGAGGTTTTGTGGGATGAAGGATTGCTTCATAAGTCTTCGCTCAGGTGGTTGTTGATTTTCGATCTGTTCCACCATTGGTGCTTCTTCCTCAATCTCTTCTTCTACCTCTTTAAAGTGGTCTCTAAGCTTTTTTCAGATGGTCCGCTCAAGCTCGATATCGAGGGGAAAGAATGTTGGATGTCTGGACTGAAGCCCGTGCATGAATCGATAATAATTGCTTCAGTGCAGCAGTTCAACACTGCTACTCTAGTAACTCTCTGCCTCAAGTGTGCTCGATCGCACAGAGGTGTGCGCTCGATCGCAAGTGGTACAAAGGGTTTTGCTAGAGTACCTGAAATAGAAAACGAAAAGGAAACAGATTAGGTTTTGAATGAAACAAAAATAAAGGTAAAAATAGAAACTTAAAATTTAAGATTTTTGATAAAAATAAAAATTAAATAGATAAATAAAAATTACTAAACTAAACGAAAATAATTCTAGAAAGAAATTTAGTGCAATCCCCGGCAACGGCACCAAAAACTTGTTGTGTGTTTATCTACCTAAATAAATAAGCAAATAATCGAACTTGTCTTACTAGCAAATGCACAAGGTCTATAGTAGCATAGTGTGCAAGTGCGAGATCATCTCCACATGGATTGGTAAATTTTGATTTAGAATTAGTTTCACAATAATAAAATAAAAATAAGAGAAATAAATATTGAGTTGGAATTAATAAAGATAAAGGCGTAGGGACTTGATATCCACCACTAATCATGCTACCACAACAAAACAATATGCCAATGCTTTACTCATGTCATGAATACCTAATGTTTGTCAACCTACTCCTTAAGCTATTGATTTCCCTAAGTAACGAGTTAGGCATGTATCTACTCTAACTCTTTTCTTTTTTAAGGGATTCAGCATGGTGTATACTGAGTTGTTCCTTAGGAGAGCATAAGATCTGTGAAAATCGACAACCACACGAGACCTAGGGCATAGTATCTACTCTCGGCTTCCCATGTTGATTAACCCAAGAATCCAGATAAGATATCTTTTGTTACTATTGTTGAACCCAGGACTCAGTCAACCATATTGATTCAACTAACTAATCCATGCCATATGCATACATTGATCAGACACACACATATGAGGAATTTAAATACAAACAGGCATTAATCAAGTTAAGAATCATAGCATAAATATTGCAAAGGCGCCAATACTGAATTATTGGTTAAACATAATTAGGGCTTCAATTAAGCCCTTACTATGGTTTAGTTACACATAATAAAATAAAAGAAAGAAGAAACCCAAGAGAGCTCCATTGAAGAGTCGTCAATTCTTCTCTAGAATCCCCTCTGGCCTCTGGCCTCCGACGTCCCGACCTAAAACTAAAACTAAAGGAAAACCCTGTTTCCGTGTTTTACAAATCTATTTATAAGGTTATAAGGACACCTTGAAACCCTAATTTCCAAAATAAGACCCGAACCATTATTTCCAAAACAGGTTCTGCCAGTTTACTATACGCGTGCACTCGATCGCACAATAAGTATCTGCACTCGAACCTTCTTCTTGAGCACGAACGTAGGCTGTGCTCGATCCTGGCATGGGCGCTGGGTGATTTTGCACTCGATCGTACCTATCTAGTTCCAGATCTTCAGTTTTCTTCCTTAGAGCTCCAAAATGCTATCGTTTCTTCAAAAACCTATAAAAAAAAAACCATAGAAAACACAAAAATAAAGTAGAATATACTAAAATACATAAACAAAGAGTCTAACAACTATAAATTAAGGGGGCTTAAATATGAATATTTAAGCACTTATCAGAGTTCACTTCTTTAATCATTTCTCTTCATCTCAATTTCACTTCATTTTCATTTGCCTCTCATTGGCTAATCATATAGTAACTAGGATGTATCACCACATAAATAATTTGGATCCCCTCCCAACCCCTTACTGGGTGGAGTCATAACATCTTAACAATTTGGATCTCTTCCTTACCTCTTACTAGGTGGAGTCCTTACATTTTAATAACTAGGAAACAATTAGTATCTCTTCCCTACCCCTTACTAAATGGAGCCCTTACATTTAAATAACTAGGAAATTATTAGAATCTCCTCCCTATGCCTTACTAGGTGGAGTCCTTACATTTAAATTATATGCAATAATTTTAAATCATGATTCAAACAAGTCTTCAAATCAAGCATCCATCAACTACTCACATTATTAAATTCATAACTTATATAATTGTGTACTCAATCTCACAAAAATTTACTATACTTGTAAAGGAAGGATTCAATAATTAAGTTAAACAATTATTTATTTAACATAAGTCTACTTATTAGTCATTTCCATTCAAAGGTGTACATTTATCGGTTTTTAATATGTAGGCATCAAGCCATTTCTATGTTCAATTCTTATACAATCATAACACTTCATATATGTATACATTTCTCATTTTCACTATTGATTATAATTCAATAACTTTTCAATTTACTAGTCATCAACTCAAATAGTATATTGTTCATACTAGAGAGGCTACACCACAAAGCTTATACAAACTATCATATATATATATATATATATATATATATATATATATATATATATAGTTACGTACTAAGTTCTAAATTTCAAATAGTTTTGAGGTATGGTTCCAATTACTATGCCCGTTATATTCTTATACTTCTGTCATTATAGGTTATCACTAAAACTCAACCTCTATGTACGCATCAATCTCAATATACTAATATTTATGATTTCATAATTAAATTATATTGCATACTTTTAAAGCTTTTACATACTACTAAACATGTTATAGTTGTAACAACACATCCCAGGTTGGTCACCTTCAAGACGGTGTCATCACGTTTTGAAATCCTAGCACGTCACTTTATCCAATAAAATAATACATTAACTAAAAATAAATAATACAACATAGCCTCAATTCTTTACAGAGGAGATACATCATCTTTCTTCTATCAGAAATATTATATACAAAATTACAAAATTCATGAATATTTACAAGTTTTCAAAATTTTCTTTATCTTTCTTTCACAAGCCTGAGGATGTTGATCATGGGACTTACTTAAAGTAATTACACTCTCTGAGTATCTGCACAACTATCTACTCATCTTGTCCACTACCTGAAATATTTCAACAATGAGGCGTGAGCTTCATAAGCTCAGTGAATTAAATTTACTAGAAGTACTCAATTTATGATAATTCAATCATTTATCAATCTCATCTTAAATCAATCATCAAGCTATAATCTTTCAATAAATATATCTCATATATCAATCATATCAATTCATATATTTATTCAGTTCTAGATTCTTAGTCCAATATCATTATTTACCTCGTTATGAGGTTAACATCATAAAATCAATCAATCATATTTTTCTTTATCATATCATCCTTTCAATCTCTTGCCCATTATATCTGTCTCACTATGAGACTCATTTATCTATTCATCATCTCACAATCAAGATTGATGCTTTAGCATCTCAATCAACAATAATTAATATTCAATAAAATAAATGCATGAATTTAAATTTTCTTTCTTTCTCATCAAAGCATCACATCATTTCATACTATCATCTAGGAACGTATTTTTACATGTCGACATGTTTCAACAAGATTAGCTACATTCCTGGTCTTCTCCGCCAGAATAGCTACCTTCTTGGTCTTCGATGCAAATAAACAATAAGATGCAAGTAGGCATACAACAAAGCATTCAATTGAACTATCTCTTTAAAATCATTATTTTATCATATATATTAAATTGTCTCCTCATATCATATCAATTTATCAAACACATCTTTCAAGAATTTTGTATATCTTTTCAACATATTTTTCATCAATCCAACCTTTTAAAATACAACTTCTCATATAATTAATTTTCAACATATCATTTAATCTTTAATCAATCATTCAATTATCATATATTAAAAATACATCATCCAATCATTATAATTCAATAATTAGTTCAATTATCATCAATTTGTATTTTATATTGGTCTCGATTACTAAAAGTAAATCTAACTGATAACCTCCTTGCTTTTGTTGCTCCTTTCAGTAATTTCTTGAGATTGCTGATCACCAATACCTAACCTTAAATTTTCACCAGTCTTACTATTTCATAACTTAATTCAAACAATATAGTTATTTAGTTATGAGTGCTATTGAAAATTTACCCCCAATTGAGATGAAATCTTGATATTGAAATTGAATAATTGTAATTATCTCTAATATTAAAGAAATGTTCAATATGAATTTTTGCTAGAGAGAATTTGAATTAAGAAAGGAATAAAGAAACCAAACAAAAGGGAAATAAAAGTTGAAACAAAAATTCAGAGACTTATGTTTATGTTTGTGTTTTTTTAAAATATATATAATATATTATCATAATATTTTTTATTATAACCAAAACAAATCTTATATTGTTCACGTGAACATGATTAGCACTGTTCCACCGTTTGCTCCTTCTGTGTTTTTTTTAATTTATAGTTTTGCCATAACTTATTTATAGTTCTACCACGGTTTAAAATTTTATAGTTTTACCACCGATTATTTACGATTCTGTCACCATTTAAAATTTATGGTTTTGTCATTGTTTGATTACAATTTTGCCATTTCTCCTTTAAAATCAATTTTTCATCCTTTCATTCTTCAAACATTTTCATAAAAATTATAGAAAATATTAAGAAAAAAATTATATTTTCTTCCACAAACTTTTCTAAGTATTTTCCTCAACCTCAGTCCACATTTTTCTTCAAAATTCTTTCATTTTAACTTCAAATTTCATAGTTTTTAGTACTTTCTTCTTCAAAAAAATTCTAACTCTTTCAATAAAATTCTAATTGTCATCTTTCAATTCAATAATAAATATTTCATGTATGCATAATTTAATTCAATATAATATTTATCAAATTACTTCTTTACCCTTACTTTAAGGATACATGCATTGCAATAACGCTTACTAAAAGTAAGGTGAACCTCATATTTATCGTACCAAGCTCCAACCTTGGATTACTTCTTTACCTTTGGTGTTTTTATTCGATTGCACCTAACGTATATAATTACTTAGTATACCTATTCAAGAAACATATAATTTAAATATACCCAAGCATACCATAAAGCTCATACTACCAAACAAAACTAGAGGTTAAGTCACAAATTTTCTTCCTTTGGTTTAAAGATTTTGTAAACCTTGTTCTAGCATGGATTTAAAACCATAAAACCCTTTCAAAATATTAGCTTTCAAAGCTTCAACATGTTTTTAAACTCATAGCATCTTCGAAGAAATCTATGGTTGAAATACCTTAATAAGAGTGGCTTATTTTGAGAAAAACGTTGCTGAAAACAGCTTCAGGGGCTCGAACAGTCGACTATCCATATTAGGCAGCCGATTGTAGGCTGCCCAGAGATTTTCACAATCAATTGTCCAAATGGGCAGTTGATTGTTGTAACAACCCATCCCAGGTTGGCAACCCCCGAGACGGTGTCGTCACGTTTTGAAATACCAGCACGACACATATATGCAATAATATAAAAATGTACATCAGTTGAATGTGTATATATATATCTATATATCAATCCTCAACCCTCAACAGGGAAGTTACATTACTAAAATTTCAACTGAAATAATATATCAACATATGATGCATGAATATTTACAAATATTTTTTTCCATTAGTCTGAAGATGTGGACCACGAGGCTTACAGATAATCACTCAGTCTGAATCACAGCTCAGCAATCTATTTGTCCTGCCTGCTACCTGAAATTATTTAACAATGAGGAGATCTTCATAAGCTTAGTGAATTAAATTTATTAGAAGTATTCAATTGTTCAAATAGTCTTTCCATATTCATTCATCTATATCTCATATAATTCGATAATATCATTCTATTATCACTACTCATATCATAATCCTCATCACTTATCAATCTCTTCTTCTCATATATTTAATCATCTTGAGACTATCAATTCTACCTCATCATTACCTCGTTATGAGGTTCACAACATATAATCAATCACTCAGATAATTCTTATCATATCATACTTTCATATTTCTTTCTCATCATATCTGTCTCTCTATGAGATTTATTCATCTATCAATAAATTTACAATCAAGAATAACACTTTAGCATCTCAAGCAATAATAATCAATATTTAAAACAAATGCAATGCAAGAATTTAAATTATATTATTATTTGGAAACATCTTCCCACATGTCGACATGTTTTACAGTCATAGTCATTAATCAATTTCATCCACCTCATCTGCCTCAAATTCAACTCTCTATGGGTAGGTGTTGAGTGGTTATCTACCTAAATAAATAAGCAAATAATCGTACTCATTTTACTTGCAAGTGCACAAGGTCAATAATGTAGCATAGTGTGCGAATGCAAGATCATCTCCACAGGGATTGGTAAATTTAAATTTAGAATTAGTTTCGCAGTAATAAAAAGATAACAATAATAAAAGAGTTGATTTTGATAAAGATAAAATACTAAAGATAAAGGCGTAGAGGCTTGATATCCACCACTAATTATGCTACCACAGTACAACAGTATGCCAATGCTTTACTCATGCCATGTATGCCTACTGGTTTCCAACCTAAGGGCATGGTATCTACTCCTTAAGCTATTGATTTCCCTAAGCAACGAGTTAGGCATGGTATCTACTCTAACTCTTTTCTTCCTTAAGGGATTCAGCATGGTATTTACTCCTGGTTTCCCATATTGATTAACCCGGGTATCCGGATAAGATATGCATACGTTGATCAGACACACACATATGAGGAATTTAAATACAAACAGACATTAATCAAGTTAAGCAACACAACATAAATATCACAAAGGCACCAATACTGAATTATTGAGTAAACATAATTAGGGCTTCAACCAAGCCCTACTAAGAATTTAATTACACATAATAAAATAAAAAAGGAAAGAAGAAACCCGAGAGAAGAGTCGTCAATTCCGCTCCACGGTCTCTTTCTCCAAGCTAAAGCAAAAGATAAAAGAAGGGATAAAAGAAGTGATCCCCCCCAAGAGGTGATGATTTTTGTGTGTGATCTACAAGTGTATTTATAGGTCTTTGAGAAGTCCTAAGAGGCTCATGAGTTCCTAAACTTTCCTAAAACACAAAACTCCTTTATTTCCAAAATAAGGTTATTTCCAAAACAGGGTTCTGCAGTTTACTGTTCACGCCCGTACATGTGCGCTCGATCGCATATGTGGTGCACTCGATCGCAATTCTGCGCTCGATCGCCCAGAGGAGTGCGCTCGATCGCAATCTAGCCAGTAGCTGCTCCAGGATTTCCAGATTTCTTCCTTTAAGTGCCAAAAATGCTTCTTTTTCTCCAGACCCTATAAAAACGTGTAAAACACAAAAGTGAAGTAAAATAGACTAAAACATATAGATAAAGAACTTAACAAATGTAAATTAAGGGGCTTAAATATGAATATTTAAGCTCCTATCACACCCCCAAACTTACATATTGCTAGTCCCTTAGCAATACAAAACCAAAAACTAAATGAAAAACAAAGACGCAAAGATAAATCCAATGCTCATGGTGTCCAACAAAAGTTTAGGTTTCACACAAAACTATGATACGCATTCATGAGCAAGCTTAACAAGTATAAACACATCTTTGCAATGAATACGAGTTTTGAATGCAAATCACTTTCATGAGGTAGGTTAAGACATCACAAGTTTGACTGAGTGTGTGGTGGACTAGCACATAAAAGATTAGGTTTCCAAATAATTCTAATGTGTAGTGTTTCGATGACTCAAGATTCACCAAATTTCCTATTAGAATCAACAAAGATGGCATAGATTTTCTTCTTTTCTTTTATTTATGAGATTTTTGCCAAGTTAGTTCCCTTAAGTTTTCTATTTGACTCGTGTAACGAGCATTTAGTCAATGACTCCCAAACCAGATGGTTTTAGGACATTAGGTGTAGAAACACCCCTAAGGGCTTACTAACTCGAGTCAAAAAGGCTACGAAATTAACTACTCTTAATGCTACCGATCATAATATTCCACCTTTTGACGTGACACTCACTGCTTACTAAGGCAAGAGAGCCAGTTACTCAATGGAAAGTTCTTTTTAATGATCTTTAGGAGCAATTTTTTTTTATTTTTGAGCAATAACGAACTTTTTCTATTTTCTTATGCCACCGCGTTAATCTAATAGGTCATCTGGTTCACAGTCAAGCAAAAGAAACATACAAATCAAAATTACATGTCATACCCCCACACAACTATGTGCTAATGTGCTCATGTTTAGTTTAAGTCGAACTTGTGAATCCTTAAATGCCTAAGAGAAAGTAATTATGGTTCAAAACTTAATTATTGGCCCATATGTTCAAGGTGTTAAAGCTCACTTATGAAGTCAAATCATATTGTTTGTTTAGAACACCCAAAAATTTTGGAACGGAATGAACATGTATTTATCTATGAAAAACAACAAAACAAAAAAAAACTGGGACAAAGTGTGTGTGAATGTGTCTCCTATACCCCCAAACTTAAATTACACATTGTCCCCAATGTGCGTATAACAAGGAAAGAGTTGACCTGGGAGATGGAGAACTAGCTAGGTCGGCATGGCTCATAGCGTACCCCCAAACTTGAACGGATGCACACATTATCCCTAAAAAAGAAAAACTAACGTAATACGGGAAAACAAGAAGTAATAAAAATAAATAAATAACAATAAATACGTAAAATAATAAAAATAAAAGGATAAGCTATGGGGTACCTCCCATGAGCGCTAAGTTTAACGTCTTCAGCCGGACCAAACTTTATTTTTCCCCAAAGCTAAGAGTGGCAGCAGCTAGCATAGGAAGTGTCTTATTCTCTCCCATATACGCATAAGATAAGTGCTCGGGCAACTGCTTGAATTCCAAGTTAGGTGCCTGTACAATAAAAGGGGGAAGAATAGTATTAGTAGGCCCAAGAATTTCAAATGGATCAGTGTACTTACTTGGAGGCTTTGGAAAGGCTTTTAGAAGGTGCATAGTTTCAATGATGTCATCAGTAACATCTTTGCATTTGGGCTCAATATCCGATCTTGGGACACTATAGATAAGAGCAATTTCTATTGGATCAACGTAATGGACCTGAAAAGCTTCCTCAACAACACTTTGCGTCATGCATACATTAAAACATTTTATATTATCTGGGGGTAATTTTAATGCATTATATCTTTTGAGTTCAACCTTCTCACTATTTACCTTCTCCATCTCACTTACCTTGGATGTGGATGCTTGTGTAGGCTCATCAGTTTCAATGATCTTACCATTTGTTAGAGTTGTCACGGCATTTAGTTGCTGATGTCCTCTTGGAGTAGGTAGTGGTTAGACTGGAAGTTCACCCAACTTTCTTTCACTTAGCTCCTTAGCCAATTGCCCCATTTGTGCCTCTAACCTTTGAATTGCTTACTCATGTGTTGTCATTAGTTGCTGTTGTTGAAGGGCCAGTTGTTTTATAAGACTCTCTAGATCATTCTTCTTGGGTTCTGGAATGGGTTGGGTTGCTTTATGGACGTTCCTTTGTTGCCCTTGAGGGTTCAAGGTGTCTTGATTGTTGCTCCATGATAGGTTGGAGTGGTTCCGCCATCCAGGGTTGTATGCATATGCATTGTTTGGTCCCACATAGTTTGCTTGGTCGGGATCTGCAGATGAATACAAATGGCAGGTCTCAGTGGTGTGATTAAATTGGGAACATATAGCACATACCTGGGGTGATGTAGCTTGTGGACTCGGTGAGGTGTTTTGAGCAGTCATAGCTTTTACAATCATATCTAGCCTCATATCTAGCTTCCTCTCCAGAGCAGCTATTTGCATAGAGGTTCCGCCATTTAGAGTAGCTTCATACATACTTTTGCTCTTGACTCCTTGTTTAACTTTCGAGGAGAATTGTTGGGTGTACTCACTTAATGTCTCAAACAGCTCCATGGCTTCTTCACTAGTCTTCTCCATCAGCACACCTCCACAACCGGAATCCACTATACCTTGATTGATGCCACTTAAACCTTCATAGAAAGCTAGGACCAGCTCATCTTGAGGTAAGTTGTGATATGGACATTTGAGTAGCAGCTCATTAAAGTGTCTTCATGCTTCGAAGAAAAGGTCTCCATCCCTCTGTTGGAAGGATTGAATCTCCTTCCTCATCTGCCTTATCTTTTAGGCTGGAAAAAATTTCCTTAGAAATCTATTGGATAGCTCTTCCCAAGTATGGATGGAATCTGCAGGCAATGAATGATACCATATTTTAGCATTATCTTTTAATGAAAAAGGGAAAAGAATTAACTTGATTCCCTCTTGATCTAGGCCCCGAATATGCTGGAATTTGCAGAGATCACAAAATTCTCGAAGGTGCAAGTGTGGATCCTCAGCAGGTGTACCCCTAAAATGAGTCAAGGCACTAAGTATCTCCGGAGATATGTAATAATTTTCTTCCACCTTAGGTTGATATGCAATGCATGAAGGATGGTTGAGGTTCTGTGGAATGAAGGATTGCTTCATAGGTCTCCGTTCTAGTGGCAGTTAGTTGTAAAGTTGTTCCATTGGTGCTTCACCCTCAAATTCTTCTTCTCTCTCCTCGAAGTTGTTTCTAGGCCTCTTTCGAATGATCTGCTCACTCTCTATATCAAGTAAAAGGATGGTTGGGTTCCTCACTCAAAACCCTTGCATGAATCAGCAGGAATACCTTAGTGCAGCTACTTCAGTACTGCTGCTCGGGTAGTCTCTGGACTATTTGCGCTCGAGCGCACACTGAACTACGCTCGATCGCAGACTTGCGCTCGATCGCACAAGGCACTACGCTCGATCGCAATGAGGACAGAAACTCCTCCTCTGCACACCTGAACAGAAAACGAAAAGGAGGAATAAATTTGATTTTTGATAAAAATAAAATAGAATAAATTAAAATAATAAAAAAAACTAACGAAAATAATTCCAAAAAGAAATTTAGCACAATCCCCGGCAACGGCACCAAAAACTTGTTGTGCGTTTATCTACCTAAATAAATAAGTGAATAATCGTACTAGTTATACTTGCAAGTGCACAAGGTCATCAGTGTAGTCTAGTGTGTGAAAGCAAGGTCATCTCCACAGGGATTGGTAAAGTTGCTTTTTAGAATTAGTTTCTCAAAAGTAAAAAGAGATAAATATTTGTTGGAAGGTGATTTGATAATAATAAAGACATAGGGCTTTGATATCCACCACTAGTCATACATTCCCAATGTGTATAAGGTATCAGTGCATTAGCTTTATTATGTATACCTACTGGTTGCCAACCTAAGGGCATGGTATCTACTCCTTAAGCTATTGATTTCCCTAAGCAACGAGTTAGGCATGGTATCTACTCTAACTCTTTTCTTCCTTAAGGGATTCAGCATGGTATCTACTCCTGGTTTCCCATGTTGATTAACCCGGGTATCCGGATAAGATATCCCTTGTAACTAATGTTAGACCCAGGACTCGGTCATCCAAATTGATCTAACTAACAAGTCCATACCACATCCATATGTTGATCAGACACACACATATGAGGAATTTAAATACAAACAGACATTAATCAAGTTAAGCAACACAACATAAATATCACAAAGGCACCAATACTGAATTATTGAGTAAACATAATTAGGGCTTCAACCAAGCCCTACTAAGAATTTAATTACAAATAATAAAATAAAAAAGGAAAGAAGAAACCTGAGAGAAGAGTCGTCAATTCCGCTCCACGGTCTCTTTCTCCAAGCTAAAGCAAAAGATAAAAGAAGAGATAAAAGAAGTGATCCCCACCAAGAGGTGATGATTTTTGTGTGTGATTTACAAGTGTATTTATAGGTCTTTGAGAAGTCCTAAGAGGCTCATGAGTTCCTAAACTTTCCTAAAACACAAAACTCCTTTATTTCCAAAATAGGGTTATTTCCAAAACAGGGTTCTGCAGTTTACTGTTCACGCCCGTACATGTGCGCTCGATCGCATATGTGGTGCGCTTGATCGCAATTCTGCGCTCGATCGCAATCTAGCCAGCAGTTGCTCCAGGATTTCCAGATTTCTTCCTTTAAGTGCCAAAAATGCTTCTTTTTCTCCAAGACCCTATAAAAACGTGTAAAACACAAAAGTGAAGTAAAATAGACTAAAACATATAGATAAAGAACTTAACAAATGTAAATTAAGGGGCTTAAATATGAATATTTAAGCTCCTATCAGTAGGTAAATGCATCAAACTTTTATTATCAGTAAAAATTTCACAAGTGACTCCATATAGATGATGTCTCTAAATCTTCAAAGCAAAAACTATGGCAGCCAATTCTAAATCATGGGTCGGGTAATTTCTCTCATGGTTCTTCAATTGCCTATAAGCATAGGCTATAACTCTCCCATGTTGCATCAACACGCATCCCAACCCCTGATGGGACGCATCACTATATACCACAAATCCTTCATTTCCATAAGGAAGTACTAATATCGGAGCAGTAGTTACTTTTTATTTTAATATCTAGGAACTCTTCTCAAATTCTTCTAACCACATAAACTTCACTTCCCTCCTAATCATATGGGTTAATGGTCCAGCAATAATAGAATTTTTTTGGATAAACCTTGTATAATAACCAGCTAACCCCAAAAAGCTTCTAATTTCAGTCACACTAGTGGGTCTTTCCCAATTCAACACTGCCTCAACTTTCTGTGGGTCAACTGCTATACCATCTCCTGACACAACATTCCCCAATAAATATATTTCACTCAACAAAAACTCACACTTAGAGAACTTTCTATACAATTTCTCTCTCCTAAGAATTTCCAACACTATCTTTAAATGTTGCCCATGCTTCTCTTCATTCTTGGAATATACCAGAATATCATTAATAAATACAATCAGAAATCTATCCAAGAATGGTTTTAACACCTGATTCATTAGATCCATAAATACTATAAGAGCATTAGTTAACCAAAATGACATCACAAATAACTCATGATGGCCATAACATGCCCTAAAAGCAGTCTTAAGCATGTCTCCCTCATTTATCCTCAACTGATGATAACCCAATCTTAGGTCTATCTTAGAAAACACCATAGCCTCCTGTAACTGCTCGAATAAATCATCTATCCTGGGCAAAGGATATTTATTCTTGATGGTGAATTTAATCAACAGTCTATAATCAATACACAACCTCATCGTTCCATCATTCTTCTTCACAAACAACACAGGGGCTCCCCAAGGTGACATACTAGGTCGAATAAATTGTTTATCTAGTAACTCCTGAAGCTGCACTTTTAATTCTCTTAATTCAGCTGGTGCCATTCTATAAGGTGCTATAGATATGGGTGCTGATCCCAAAATCACCTCAATAGAAAACTCAATCTCCCTGTTGGGAGACAAACCAGAAAACTCCTCAGGGAACACATCAGAAAAATCTTTCACTATTAAGTTTCTTCTAACTTCCTAATCTCCTTTCTAGAATCCACAACATACACCAAATACCCCTCACAACCCTTATTCAACCATCTACTAGCAGTCATAGCACAAATAAAATAGTTGGCAAGTTCTTACGTTCTCCCTAAAAATTAAACTCCTCTTGTCCTGGTATCCTGAACACCACATTCTAAGCATGATATGCAAATTACCAATTCATCCCCAGAATTAAATCAAAATTTGTCATATCTAAAGGAAATAAATCAACTTCAAATTCTCTATCAGCCATACTAATCATGCAAACACGATAAATTGTCCTAATAATAACCCTATCCCAAGTAGGAACCTCAACAATAACAGCATGCATCAAAGGACTAACACAAGCATAAATAGATTTTATATAAACACTAGATGCAAAAGAATGGGTTGCACCAGGATCAATTAATAATCTAGCAGGTCTATCAAGAATAGATACCATACCCATAATAATATCAAGAGTGTGTTGTGCATCATGTTGGGTCAATGCATAGACTCTGTTGTCTCTAGGCTGTAACTGACCACCATGTCCTCTCTCAGCTACCTGTCCTCTGCCTCTTCCCCGCATACCCCCTGATCCACCACCTCTCTCCACTTGTTTTCTCTCAACACCTCCAGCACTTATCTCAACAGATATTCCCACTGGACAATCTACACTAATATGTCATCCCTCACCTCATACAAAGCACATCAAAGTAGGACAATTCCGAGATAGATGCCCTGTCTGATTACATCTATTGCAAACTCCTGTCTCTCGATCATACATCAGATTACCACTTCCCCTTAGTAGCATACTTACTCCTCTACCATAACTTCTAGTTCCCATAGCCTACCTCCAAAATCTAGGGGTCCTACTAATATTACTCTGAGCTACAAAAGCAATAGATCATACTTGCCTCTGACTTTGCATTACAATTCTCTATGATAAGGAACGCCTCTTTTGGGGTGGTCTCCCACCATGCACACTCATACTACTATCGCCTTTGGGTTCCTCAAATCTAGACCTCTTCAGCCAATCCCTCCTACCTCTAAACTTTATCTCATCATTCTCAATCTGTAATGCTTTATCCACCATTATAGCATAATTCCTAATACCTATATAAGAGAGTTTACTTCGAAACTCATAGTGTAACCCGTCTAAAAATCTCTTACATTTCCTCTCTTCCGTATTTACTAACTCAGGTAAAAACCTTGACACAGCTATATATCTACTATCATACTCACCCACATATAAAGCATTATGCCTTAAATGAATAAAATCTCTCTCATGTTGTGCTTGAAACGTATCTGGAAAATAATTCACAAAGAATACATCCTTAAACTTACACCAAGTTAAGGGTTGATCTACTTGTGTACTCGATCTAAGTATAATATCCTCCCACCATTGAGAAGCCTCACTTTCTAGCTTAAATGAAGCAAAAGCAACCTTCTGCCTATCTGTCACTATTAAGACTTCAAAATATTTCTCAACATGTTTAATCCACTGCTCAGCTTCACTAGGATTTACAGACCCTTTAAAAGACTGGGGTTTAAACTTAATAAATCTATAAAAAAATCCCTTTGCATCTTATGAGCAAACACACCCTTTCCTCTAATCTCCTTTGTAAATTATCAACCCTTTCTTCTGCTGCATTCATTCTCTCTATAGCACAATCAAGAACTTCTCTCAACTCATCCCTCTTAATATCATATTCTCTATCACCTCTACTAGTACTAGCTGCACTAAGAACCTGTTCCCTTGCATGAACCATAGACTCGACATTTCCCTCCACTTTAACTCTGCTAAATATTGGGGGTCTACCACGGCCTCTATGATTCAAAACTCTACCTCTAGCTCTAGCACGTCAATGTGTCATCCTGGGTTGGCCACCCTCGCGATGGTGTCGTCACGTTTTGAAATTCTAGCACGACACATATATACAACAATATAAAACATACATCGATTGAAAATATATTCATCCTCAACCCTCAAAAGGGGAGTTAGTCTGAGGATATGGACTACGAGACTTACAGATAATAACTCAGTCTCAATCTTAGCTCATAACTTTATTTGTCCAGCCCGCTACCTAAAATTATTTAACAATAAGGAGTGAGCTTCACAAGTTCAGTGAATTAAATTTACTATAAGTACTCGATTTGTATACTTTAAGTTATATTCATTCATTGTTAAATCAGCATAATTAACCATACATCTCTTCTCACATTCTAATTCGATCATTTATCAGTTTCTCTTAATAAATAAATTATAAGGCTATCCTCTTTCAATACATATATCTCACATAATTTATCAATTTAATATCATCATAAAGTTCATATCATACAAACAATCAATAATATATTTCTTTATTATGTCATCCTTTTTATTTATCTATCAATCATTTAATAAGCAAAACTGATTCTTTCTCAGTCATTAATAATAAATATTTAAAAACAAATATAATGCATGATTTAAATTATCTTTCTTTCTTTCTCATCAAATCATTTCATATTATCATATGGGAACATATTCCCACATGTCGACATGTTTCAGCCAGACCAGCTACCTTCCTGGTCTTCTCAACCAGAACAGCTACCTTCTTAGTTTTCTCAGCCAGACCAGCTGCCTTCCTAATCTTCCCTTTTATGCATATAAGCAATAACATGCAACCAAGCATATATCAAAGCATTCAATTCAACTATCTAGCTCTTCTCAAAATTATTATTTTTATTATATTTATTAAATTGTCTCTTCATATATCATATCAAATTTTCAATCATATTTTTAGAAATTTCATATAACTTCTCAACATATTTTTCATTAATCCATCACTTTTTAAAATATAAATTCTTATAAAATTAATATTCAACATACTATTAAACCCTTATTCAACAAATCAATCAATTATCGTGCATAACAGAAAATACATCATTAAATCATCATAATTTAACGATTTATTCAAATATCATAAATTCATATTTTTATTGGTCTCGATTACTAAAAGTAAATCTAACTCACCACGCAGCACTTAAAGCTACCCGTGGATACCTTGTCTTTCCTGCTTCTTTCAGCAATGTTACTAGATAGTTAACCTCCACCTAATCAGAATATATTTATTAATCTTATTATCTCATAACAACTCTCCACTATGATAATACCTCACTTTCATTAAATTTTCACTTTTACAGTTAAAATAGTCTTTATGTTGGTAACATTAGCATCTACTGTTCTTTAATCCACCCACTATTTCATACATATAAAACCATTTGACTGAAATAAGTTTACATATTTATATGTCAAATTTTAATTTATGGTTTAGAATTTATTTAATTTTTTTATTTAAAATCCATACTTTATCGAGATAAAGTTTTAGTTACTAATCATATATATATAAGTATTCGGTCATGAAGGTCGAAACAAATCTCAATTTACCCATGTCTTTTCTTTTCAATTATTTTTTTTAAATAAAAATAAATAAATCTATTGCTAAATAATTTTCCAATACTAAAATCATTTGTCTCTAACTAAATATAAATTTCACAACATTTTGAAAATATTTATGGTAAGTGATTAGAGTTTACCCACAAAAATTAAAGAAAAAAATTGTTAAGATGATCGTTGATCAGTGTTGATTGGAAATGACTAGTTGTGGTTGATTTGTTAACCATACTAAAAAAGTGACAATAAAACTTTAAGCAGAAACTAGAGAGAAAAAAGAGAATCATAATTAAAAAACTTTAAGCAGAAACTAGAAGTACTCGATTTGTATACTTTTTTATGAGGACACGGCTAACAAATGGGATGCGGATCCTATTCAAGTTTCAATTGGTCCAGTTACAAGGGCTCGAGCTAAAAGGTTCAAGGAAGCTCTCAATGAGTTGATTCAACACATTTGGGCTAAGAACCATCTTTGGGGGCCCATTGATAGGTTTCCATGATTCAAGCTTTGGAATAATCTAGCAACTCAAGATTGTGAATTAAAACTTAGTTTCCCAAAATTGGAGACTAACTCGTTTTTGGGAAGTCTAGGAAAGGAAAATGGTTGGCTGCGATTTTTCTTATTACCTTTTCTTAATTGTTTCCTTATTAATTTAATTGCTGAATTGTAAGGCTTGCATGACAAGTTAAATACTTACCCTATTTGGATTTTAGGTTCCCAGAATTCTAGTATGAAACATATTCCTTAGTTTTCTTTTTCTAATTGGCTACGAATTCTCATGTATTTAAATAGTTGTTGACATTTTGGAATAAGACAATTCAGATTTGATTCACACTTTTAGAGAGAAAATTCTCTTTGGTTCTTTTAGAACTTCTGAACTTATCGGAGTTTCTGTGGCATTCATATTTGATTTATCAATCAATCCTTCCATAATTGATTGTGGCGTCTTCATTATACCAAGGTTTTTGCTTCAATATAAGCAGCGGGTCACGGTCTCACATAAATCTGCTTCTAGACGATCTTGTAAGTCTTCTTGATCCATCAATTTCTTAGTTCTTGGTGTGGATCATATCACTTTGTATCAGAGCCTTCTAGTTGCAGGTTTGCTTATCTTTTGTTCTGATTCATTAAAAAAATGTGGAAATTTGAAAGAGAAAAAAAAAACGAATTTCTAGTTTAAAAAAATGTGAAAAAAGTGTGTGATATTTAGATTTAATCCTTTCAATTTTTCATCTTTGTTTTCCTTGTATTCTAGCCTTTAAATCTGAATTTCTTTGTGAGTTGTTGGTGAATTGTTGCTGGAAACTTTGATACTTGTTTGGTTAGTTTGATAAGAACCTATAGAGGATTATTACGAGTGGAAAAAAGGCAAGAGTGGTGAGCACATAAGAGGGTAAAAGCCAATCTGATTTTGTGTAAAAAAAAAAGCACGAGTGAAATTGAGTGACTCATTCTTTAAGTGAAACACGTGAGGGAGTGTGTGAGGTTATTTTATTCTTTTTTTTTCTCTAACTTTGTTTTCACAGCAAACATGTCAGATAACAAAAGCAAAAATAATTCTGGAGATACGTCAGGAGAAGGTGATCCGAAGTTGCTCATGGAGGCTTTAATGGGTGAGATGAAGAGAGTATTGAGAACAGAGATGGATCGAGTTCATGAACGGATAGATCGGATAGAAAATGCACATATGGGGCAGCAACAAAATGCTCCAAATGTGCGTAGAAGGGAGAGAGTTCAACCTAGGGGAGAAAGAGTTGAAGATAAAGAGTATTATGGGAATGGATTTGATGAAGTAGATGATCGGGAATCGGTTGTTAGCCATAGGAGATTTGGTGGTCGAGGTAGAGAAGCTAGGAATCGGGAAGATAATAACTTGGGTAGTATTAATATGAAGATTTCATCGTTTCAAGACAAAAATGAACCAGAAGCTTACCTTAAGTGGGAGAAGAATATAGAACTGGTATTTAATTGTCATAATTATTCCGAGCTTAAAAAGGTTAAACTTGCTGCCATTGAATTTTTTTTACTATAGGATTGTTTGGTAGGATCAACTAGTGTTAAATAGGAGGAGAAATAAAGAGTACCCAATAGAAACTTGGGAGAAGATGAAAACCGTGATGAGGAAACGGGTTGTTCCAAGCCATTACTACCATGAGTTGTACCAAAAATTGCAAAGTCTTACACAAGTTAGTCAAAGTGTGGAGGATTATTATAAAGAGATGGAAGTAGCTATGATCCGAGCAAATGTAAAGGAGAATCGAGAGGCTACTATGGCTAGGTTCTTGGTTGGTTTGAACCGAGAAATTGCTAATTCAGTGGAGTTGCATCATTATGTGGAGTTAGAAGATATGGGGCACATGGCTATCAAAATTGAGAACCAACTCAAGAGGAGGGGCAACAATACACGGCAAAACCCTAACTTAGGTTCATCATAGAGGCCGAATTTTGTGAAGAAAGAGGAGAAGCAAGTCACGACCAAGCCCAAAACCGAGCAAAAACAAGAAAGTACCAGCCATGAAAATCAAGGTAAAACTAATTCTTCCACCACTAGAAATCGTGATATTAAGTGTTTTAAATGCCAAGGCAGGGGTCACATAGCAAGTCAATGTCCGAGCAAAAGAGTTATGGTATTGCAAGATAATGGTGAAATTGAAATAGAGGGCGAAGAAGATACCAAATCTATGCCACCATTGGAGGATGTGAGTGATGAGGAATACACTGCCCAAGGAGAATTGTTGGTTGCAAGGAGAGCTCTAAGTGTGCAAATCAAAGAAGATGACGAAGTGCAGCGAGAAAACATCTTTCATACTAGATGCCACGTGCAAAACAAGATATGTAGTGTGATTATTGATGGAAGTAGTTATACTAATGTTGCTAGCACTACAATGGTTGAGAAATTAGGGCTGCTAACAATTAAACATCCTCAACCTTACAAGTTGCAATGGCTCAATGATAGTGGTGAAGTGAGGGTGAACAAACAAGTGTTAGTTTCCTTCCGGATTAGAAAATATGAAGATGAAGTTTTGTGTGATGTAGTTTCGATGCAAGCTGGACACTTGTTACTAGGCCGACCATGAAAATTTGATCGGTGTGTTAAGCATGATGGCTTCACTAACAAATATTCGTTTGTAAGCAATCAAAGGACAATCACTCTAGTTCCTTTGACACCAAAACAAGTTTATGAAGATCTAGTGAGGTTACAAAAAAGAGAGTAGGCAAATGAAAGAGAGTGAGAAAAAGAGAACGAATGAAAATCAAAAAGAGAAAATGTGAGAGGCCGAAAAAAATAAGAGAAAATAAGAAAGTTGATTCGGCCATTGAAAGAAAAACAAATTTCTATGCAAAGAAATAAAAAGAGCGATGGTTTTAAATTAGCCAATGATTGTACTTTTGTACAAAGAGGCGTTAAACACTAACCAATTTGACTCATCTTTGCCTAGTTCTATTGTTTCTCTTTTGCAGGAGTTTGATGATATCTTTCCCGATGAGATTCCACATGACTTACCTCCTATTCGAGGAATTGAACATCAAATTGATTTCATGCCCGGTGCTACAATTCCAAATCGACCAGCCTATCAAAGAAATCCTGATGAGACAAAGGAGCTACAAAGGCAGGTTAGTGAATTGATGGAAATTGGGTACGTAATAGAAATCATGAGTCCGTGCGCTGTTCCAGTGATTTTGGTTCCTAAAAAGGATGGGATGTGGAGAATGTGCGTTGATTGCCGAGCAATCAACAATATAACGGTAAAGTATCGACATCCTATTCCTCGCTTAGATGATATGCTAGATGAACTGCATGGTGCTTGTGTATTTCCTAAGATTGATTTAAAAAGTGGGTATCATCAAATAAGAATGAAAGAGGGTGATGAATGGAAAACTACTTTTAAAACGAAATATGGTTTATATGAGTGGTTAGCTATGCCATTTGGACTAACAAATGCACTAAGTACCTTAATAAGATTAATGAACCATGTTTTGTGAGCTTTTATAAGCAGATTCATTGTTGTTTATTTTGATGATATTCTCATTTATAGCCCAAACTTAGATGATCATGTTGTGCATTTAAAATCAGTTTTGGATGTGCTTAGAAAAGAGAAGTTGTTTGTTAACTTGAAGAAGTGCACTTTTTGCACCAATAAGCTTATGTTTCTTGGTTTTGTTGTGAGTGCACAAGGAATATAGGTTGATGAAGAGAAGATCTGTGCGATTAAAGAATGGGCAAGTCCCATGAGTGTAGGTCAAGTTTGTAGTTTTCATGGACTTACTAGTTTTTACAGGAGATTTGTGAAAGACTTTAGCAGTATTGCCGCACCGCTTACCAAAGTCATCAAGAAGAACATTGGATTCAAATAGAGAGACGAGCAAGAGAAGGCATTCCAATTGATCAAAGAAAAATTAACTTATGCTTCTTTACTTGCTTTACCTGATTTTACTAAAACGTTTGAAGTTGAATATGATGCTTCAGGTTTGGGTATCGGCACAGTTCTTATGCAAGTAGGAAGACCAATTGCATATTTCAGTGAGAAATTAAGTGGAGCAGCTTTAAACTACCCTACTTATGATAAAGAATTTAATGCGTTGGTTCGAGCATTGGAAACATGGCAACACTATCTTTGGCCTAAGGACTTCATGATTCACACCAATCATGAGTCCTTGAAGCATTTAAAAGGTCAACACAAGTTGAGTAGAATACATGCACGATGGGAACAATTCAGGGAGACATTTTCCATATGTCATTCGATACAAGCAAGGTAAAGAAAACATCATTGCAAATGCACTTTCTCGAAGGTAGATATCAATTTTTACTCTAGATGCAAAATTACTTGGTTTTGAGTACATTAAAGAGTTGTATCCTTCAGACACCGATTTTTGTGAGGGGTTTCGGGCTTGTGAGAAAAACGCAGTGGGTAAGTTCTTTAGGCACGAGGGTTTCTTATTTCGGGAGAATAAGTTGTGTGTACCGAATTGCTTTTTGCGTGATTTGTTAGTAAGAGAATCCATGGAAGAGGTTTAATGGGTCACTTTGGAGTTGCTAAGACCTTAGCTGTTTTACAAGAACACTTCTATTGGCCACATATGAAAAGAGATAATGAGAGAATTTGTGGTAGATGTGTCACATATAGGCAGGCAAAATCTCGAGTGCAACCCCATGGTTTATACACACCACTGCCTATTCCTAGTGAGCCTTGGATAGATAGATATTTCGATGGACGTTGTGTTAGGTTTACCTAGGTCTAAATGTGGTAGAGATTCAATTTTTGTGGTTGTGGATAGATTTTCTAAGATGACACATTTTATTCCATGTCATAAAACTGATGATGCTTCCAGTGTTGCTAATTTGTTCTTTAGAGAAATTGTAAGATTACATGGTATGCCTAGAACAATAGTTTCGTATAGAGATGCTAAGTTCTTGAGTTACTTTTGGAAGACTTTGTGGTATAAGTTAGGGACTAAGCTATTATTTTCTACTACTTATCACCCACAAACTGATGGTCAAACTGAAGTAGTGAATCAGACTTTGTCTACTTTGTTGAGGGCTATCATTAAACAGAACATCAAAACTTGGGAAGAATGTTTACCATATGTTGAGTTTGCTTATAATCATATTGTTCATTCTGCTACTAAGTTTTCACCATTTGAAATTGTTTATGGTTTTAATCCTTTAACTCTATTGGATTTAACGCCATTGCCGATGTCTAAACATGCTAACTAGGATGAAAAGAAAAAGACTGAATTTGTTAAGCAGATACATGAGAAGGCAAGACTAAATGTTAAGAGGAAAATGAAACAATATGCAAAACAAGCTAACAAAGGTCGCTGATAGCTAATTTTTTAACCCGGAGATTGGATTTGGTTACACATGAGGAAAGAAAGATTTTTAGCACAAAGGTGTTCAAAGTTACTTCCTAAAGGAGATGGGCCTTTTCAAGTCCTTGAGCGCATCAATGACAATAAATACAAATTGGATTTGCCAGGTGAGTACAATGTTAGTGTCACTTTCAATGTTTCTGATTTAAGCCCTTGTGATGTAGGTGATGATTTGAGGACAAATCTTTTTCAAGAGGAGGGGAATGATGAGGACACGGCTAACAAGTAGGATGTGGATCCTATTCAAGTTCCAATTGGTCTAGTTACAAGGGCTCGAGCTAAAAGGTTCAAGGAAGCTCTAAATAGGCTGATTCAACACATTTGGGCTAAGAACCATCTTTGGGGGCCCAAGGATGATGCTATACGTGATCCACAAGGACGGGTTTCCATGATTCAAGCTTTGGAATAATCTAGCAACTCAAGATTGTGAGTTAAAACTTAGTTTCCCAAAATTGGAGACTTACTCATTTTTGGGAAGTCTAGGAAAGGAAAATGGCTAGCTGCAATTTTTCTTATTACCTTTTCTTAATTGTTTCCTTAATAATTTCATTGCTAAATTGTAAGGCTTGCATGCCAAGTTAGGTACTTTCCTTATTTGGATTTTAGGTTACCAGAATTCTAGTATGAAACCTATTCCTTAGTTTCCTTTTTCTAATTGGCTATGAATTCCTTAGTTTCCTTTTTCTAATTGGTTACGAATTCTCATGTATTTAAATTGCTATTGGTTTTTTGGAATAAGAAAATTCAAATTTGATTCATACTTTTGGAGAGAAAATTCTCTTTGGTTCTTTTAGAACTTCTGAACTTATCGGAGTTTCTGTGGCGTTCATCTTCGACTCATCAATCAATCATTCCATAATTGATTGTGGCGTCTTCATTATACCAAGGTTCTTGCTTCAATATAAGCAACGAGTCGCGATCCCACATAAATCTGCTTCTAGACAATCTTGTAAGTCTTCTTGATCCATCAATTTCTAAGTTCTTGGCGTGGATCATATCACTTTTAGTTATATTCATTCATTGTTAAATCAGCATAATTAACCATCCATCTCTTCTCACATTCTAATTCGATCATTTATCAGTTTCTCTTAATAAATAAATTATCAGGCTATCCTCTTTCAATACATATATCTCACATAATTTATCAATTTAATATCATCATAAAGTTTATATCATACAAACAATCAATAATATAATTCTTTATTATGTCATCCTTTCTATTTATCTATCAATCATTTAATAATCAAAACCGATTCTTTCTCAGTCATTAATAATAAATATTTAAAAAAAATATAATGCATGAATTTAAATTTTCTTTCTTTCTTTCTTTCTTTCTCATCAAATCATTTCATACTATCATTTGGGAACGTCTTCCCACATGTCGACATGTTTCAGCCAGACCAGCTACCTTCCTGGTCTTCTCAACCAGACCAGCTACCTTCTTAGTTTTCTCAGCCAGACCAGCTGCCTTCTTGGTCTTCCTTTTTATGCATATAAGCAATAACATGCAACCAAACATACATCAAAGCATTCAATTCAACTATCTAGCTCTTCTCAAAATTATTATTTTTATTATATTTATTAAATTGCCTCTTCATATATCATATTAAATTTTCAATCATATTTTTAAAAATTTCATATAACTTCTCAACATATTTTTCATTAATCCATCCCTTTTTAAAATATAAATTTTTACAAAATTAATATACAACATACTATTAAATCTTTAATCAACAAATCAATCAATTATCGTGCATAACAGGAAATACATCATTAAATCATTTTAATTCAACAATTTATTCAAATATCATAAATTCATATTTTTATTGGTCTCGATTACTAAAAGTAAATCTAACTCACCACGCAGTACTTGAAGCTACCCGTGGATCACTTCATTGTCCTTCCTGCTTCTTTCAGCAATGTTACTAGATAGTTAACCTTCACCTAATCAAAATATATTTATTAATCTTATTATCTCATAACAACTCTCCACTATGATAATACCTCACTTTCATTAAATTTTCACTTTTATAGTTAAAACGGTCTTTATGTTGGTAACATTAGCATCAAATGTTCTTTAATTCACCCACTATTTCATACATATAAAACCATTTGACTGAAATAAGTTCACATATTTATATGTCAAATTTTAATTTATTGTTTAGAATTTATTTAATTTTTTATTTAAAATCCATACTTTATCGAGATAAAGTTTTAGTAACTAATCATATATATAAGTATTCGGTCATAAAGGTTGAAACAAATCTCAATTTACCCATGTCTTTTCAATTATTTCTTTTAAATAAAAATAAGTAAATCTATTGCTAAATAATTTTTCAATACTAAAATCATTTGTCCCCAACTAAATATAAATTTCATAACATGTTGAAAATATTTATGGTAAGTGATATAGAGTTTACACACAAAAATTGAAGAAAAAAATTGTTGAGATGATCGTTGATCAGTGTTGATTGGAAATGACTAGTTGTGGTTGATTTGTTAACCATACTAAAAAAATGACAATAAAACTTTAAGCAGAAACTAGAGAGAAAAAAGAGAATCACAGTTAAAAGATTTCGATTACTTTTAATTTTACTTGAAGAGAGGAAAGAATGAGTCAGAGAAAATGAAAATATGAGGTGAGGTATGGAAACAAAAGAAGGTAAGTGTCCTAACCAAAAAAATTTGTTTACCTTCCATGTGGCGTTTGGAACTGAGAACATAAACAGATGTCACCAAAGTTTTTGTCTAACTTTCAATTCCTATAATGCTTTGATTGTTTGCTGCTTTCATTTTTTTAATATATATAGCTTAAAATTACAAATTTATTATCAGCTTTCAGATTAAAAAATTTACAGTTCTGTCATTCGTTATTTACAATTATGCTATTATATAATTACAGTTCATAATTTTTTAATTTTTATAATTTTGTCGTTCTTTATTTATAATTTTATCATTCTATAATTACAGTTTTACCATTTTCTCTTTAAAAATCAATTTTTTTTTATCTTTTCTTCCTTCAAAATTTATTTTTTAAAAAAATTATAAAAATATTTAGAAACTTACATTTTCTTCCAATAAATTTTCTAATTAATTTTCTTCAACCTCATTCTACATTTTTCTTCAAAATTCTTTCATTTCAACTTGAAATTTCATAATTTTTAGTACTTTCTTCTTTTAAAAAAAATTATATACTTTCTTCTTAAAAAAATTCTAACCCTTTAAATAAAATTCTCAATGTTATATTTCAAATCAATAATAAATCTTTCATATTTGCATAATTTAATTCAATATAATATCTATCAAATTATTTATTTACCCTTACTTTAAGAACACGGGTTTTACACTAGTTTCCTATTAAATTATTCATTGTACAAGTAGTAATAGTAGTACTAGTTGTAGTAGTTTACTGTGATGTTGTTGTTATTTTTCTAATAATATTAGAAAAATATCATCTATAAGAAGGGGGTCCTAGAGAAGTTTTGAGAAATACTCATAATTCCAATATTATAACTAGATTCTAGGTGGAGAGTTTTGGATGTACTGGGGATTTTACGTTGTGAGGTTGTCAGGATAATAATTTGTTTTTTCTAAAGTTTTTGTTAAGGATTAATAAAATTGTGACTTTGTTGGTGGCACAGGCAAGAAAGTTGTCAAACCACATTAAATTGTTGTGCTTAATTTTTTTTGTTTATTTGCCTATTTAATTATTGTAAGTTCGAGTAGGTGAATTTTAGAGGTAAAACCGCAGCAAGTGGTATCTTATTTTATAGTTGGTTGTTCTAGTGGGAGCAATACTAGTTTCCTATTAAATTGTTCATTGTACAAGTAGTAATAGTAGACTACCATGATGTTGTTGTTCTTTTCCTAATAGTATTAGGAAAATATCCTCTATATAAAGAGGGTCCTAGAGAAGTTTTCATACACACTCATAATTCTAATAATATAACTAGAATCTAAGTGGAGAGTTTTGGACGTACTGGGGATTTTGGGTTGTGAGGTTGTTAGGGTAATAATTTTGCTTTTCCTAAAGTTGTTGTTAAGGATTAATAAAATTGTGTGTTTTTTGGTGGCACAAGCAAGGAGATTATCAAACCATATTAAATAGTTGTGCTTAATATTTGTTTGTTTATTTGTCTATTTAATTATCGTAAGTTTGAGTAGTTTAATTTTAGGGGTAAAATCCCAACAAGTGGTATAGAAGCATGGTCATCTATTTGAAGAAGTTGTATGTTGCTATTTGTTGCGTCTGTACCACCATGTCGACAAGTATATCTAAATTTGAGATTCTTTTATTTAATAGAAAAAATAATTTTACTTTGTAGCATAGTACAGTTCAAGATCTTCTAGTGCAATAAGATCTTTAAGTGCAACAATATCTTGATCAAGTTTTAGAGGAAGAAAAGCCAGAAGAGGTGACTAATAGAAAGTGACAATCGATTCAAAGGAAAGTTGTAAGTACAATCAGGTTGGCTCTTGCCCTCGAGATCAAGTATTATATTTTGAAGGAAACTACACCCAAAAGTTTGTGGGATAAGCTCAAAAGTATCTATGCGTTAAAGTCTTTGACCAACAGATTATATCTCAATATAGACCCCTACTCTTTAAAGATGGAAGCAAGTACAAGTCTTCATGATCACTTAAATGAATTTAACAAGTTAGTGTCTCAATTGCTTAATGGAAAAGAAACATTAAAGGATGAGAAGAAAGAATTGCTCTTATTATCATCTTCACCAAAATCTTACAAACCATTAGTGCAAAAATTGATGGTTGGTAAGTCGACATTGAGCTTAGATGATGTGACCACGTGTAACGACCCATCCTGGGTTGGCTACTCCCGAGACAGTGTCGTCACGTTTTGAAATCCCAGCACGACACATATATACAACAATATAAAAACATACATCGACTGAAAATATATATACATCAACCCTCAACATGAGAGTTACATTATTAATATCCCATTTGAAACAATATACACAACATATTATGCATGAATATCTACAATTTTTTTCTCACTAATCTGAGGATGTGGACCACGAGACTTACAGATAATAACTCAGTCTGAATTTCAGCTCACAAATTTATATGTCTTGTTTGCTACCTAAAATTATTTAATAATGAGGAGTGAGCTTCACAAGCTCAGTGAATTAAATTTACTAGAAGTACTCAATTTGTATACTTCTAGTTATATTCATTCATTGTTAAATTAGCATAATTAATAATCTATCTCTTCTCACATTCAAAGTCAATCATTCATCAATTTCTCAATAAATAAATTTTCAAGCTATCCTCTTTCAATACATATATCTCATATATTTTATCAATTTAATATCATCATAAGGTTCACATCATACAAACAGCTGACCATATAATTCTTTATTATAATATCCTCTCTATTTATTTATCATCAAAATTGACTCATTATGAGACTCATCTATCTATCAATCATTTAATAAACAAAATTGATTCTTTAGCATCTCAGCCATTAGTAATAAATATTTAAAACAAATATAATGCATAAATTTAAATTTTCTTTCTTTCTTTCTCATTAGATCATTTCATATTATCACCCAGGAACGTCTTCCCACATGTCGATATGTTTCAACCAGACCAGCTACCTTCCTAGTTTTCTCAGCCAAACCAATTGTCTTCCTGGTCTTCCCTTTTATGTATATGAGCAATAACATACAAGCAAGTATACATCAATCATCCAATTCAACTATCTAGCTCTTTCTCAAAATTATTATTTTTATCATATTTATTAAATTTTCTCCTCATACATCATATCAATTTTTCAATCATAATTTCATAAATTTCATATAACTTTTTAGCATATTTTTCATTAATCCGTCCTTTTTAAAATATAAATTCTTATATAATTAATTTTCAACATATTATTTAATCTCTAATCAGTAATTCAATCAATTACCAAACATAATAGAAAATGCATCATCCAATCATTATAATTCAACAATTTATTCAAATATCATAAATTCATATTTTTATTGGTCTCAATTACAAAAAGTAAATCTAACTCACCATGTAGCACTTAAAGCTACTCGTGGATCACTTCCTTGCCTTTTCTACTCCTTCCAGTAATTTCTTGAGATTGCTGATCACCAACACCTAATCAGAAACTTTCATAAATCTTACCATTTCATAACTTACTTCAAACAATATAATTATTTAGTTATGAGTCTTATTGAAAATTTACCTTAAATGTGATGAAATCTTGCTATTGTAATTATCTCTAATAATGGAGAAATTTTCTTTATAACTTTTTTGCTAAGAATTTAATTTTAAGAAGAAAAAAAATAAACAGGATTTGAAAGAAACTAATGTCTCTGAGTTTCAGAGACTTAGAAGCATTGCGATTTTTTTAAATAATATTATTTTATTACAAATATCAATATAGTTATTAGTGTTTAACATGGGTTTTGTAAGAACCAATGTTCTTCACTGTTTGCCTTTTTGTTTTTTTTTTGTTTTTATATTATATTATATTATATATATATATATATTATTTTCTTTCTCTTTGCGTGAACATTTTCACGCCTCCCCCTGTTTTTATTATTATAATATATATAATACAATTTATATATTTTCCATTGTTTATTTACAATTCTACCATCATTTAAAATTTACTGTTTTGCTATTACATAATTACAATTTTGTCATTTTTGCTTTAAAAATCAATTTTTTTTTCATCTTTTATTCCTTCCAAAAAGTTCTTAATTATTTTCCTCAACTTCAATCAATATTTTTCTTCAAAATTCTTTCATTTTAACTTCAAATTTTTTATTAAAAAAAATTAGTATTTTCTTCTTCAAAAATTTCTAACTCTTTTCAACAAAATTTTTAATATTATCTTTCAAATATTATTTCAAATCAATATTAAATCTTTCATCCATAAATTATTTAATTCAATATGATATATGTAAAATTACTTCTTTACCCTTATTTTATGAACATGAGTATTACAATTCTACCAACCTTATAAAAATTTTGTCCACGAAATTTCCTTACCTAACTCATGAAAAAGCTGGGGGTACTCTTTTCTCATTCTTGCCTCATGCTCCCAAGTAATTTCTTCAACATCTTTGTTCTATCATAACACTTGAACTAAAGGAATAACTTTATTACGCAAGAATTGTTGCTTTCTGCCTAGAATTATGACTGGTACTTGCATAAAGGTCAAATCTTCCTGAAGTTCTACCACCTGACTCAGAATACTATGGGATTCATCATGTAAACACCTTATTAAAAGTGAAACATGAAAGACATTGTGCAATTGCTTTAACTCTAGAGGAAAATCCTATCTATATGTTATTGGTCCAACTCTTTCAATCACATCACAGAGCCCCACAAATCTCGAACTCAACTTCCCTTCCTTTTTAAATCTCAATACACCCTTCCACGGAGATATCTTCAAATACACCCAGTCAGCAACCTGAAACTCAAGAGGTCGTCTTCTATTATCAGCATATCACTTTTGTCTGTTCTATGCTACTCTAAGGTTCTCTCTAACTAGTTTGATCCTCTTAGTAGTCAAATCTATCACTTATGGACCAAATATCTTTCTTTCTCCAACCTCTTCCCAACATACTGAAGTTCTGCACCTTATAACATACAAAGCCTCAAATGGTGTCATCACAATACTAGCTTGATACTGATTATTGTATGAAAACTCAATCAAAGGTAAATAAGCATCCAGCTCACTGAAAAACTCAATACACTTGCCCTCAGCATATCTTCCAGTATTCTAATGATTCTCTCTGTCTGCCTATTAGTTTAAGGATGAAAATATGTATTAAACTGCAACTGTGTACCCATACCTTTTGAAAACCCCTCCAAAATCTAGAAGTAAATCTAAAATCTCTATCTGATACAATACTCAAAGGTATTCCATGTAATCTCATAATCTCTGCTACATTCCATTCAGCCAACTTTTCAGAACATCAGGTAGTTTTAGTAGGAAGGAAATGCGAAGACTTAGAAAGTCTATCCACTATGACCCATACAACATCATAACCTCTCTGGCCAGAAACAAAATCCATACTCACATTCTCTCATGGCCATTCATGTACTAGAAGAGGCTGTAATAAACATGCTGGATGTCTATTCTCAAACTTCACTTATTGACAAATCAAACATCTAGAAATATACTCAGCTACATCCTTCTTCATCCCTGACCACCAAAAATTATGTCTCAACCCCCTATACATCTTATTATTACCCGGGTGAATAAAATACAGAGAATCATGAGCCTCTCTTAGTATCTTCTTTCTCATCTCAAAATCATTGGGAACACAAACTCTATATCCCAATACCACCATACCATCTTCTCTAATTCTAAACTCAGTCGGCTTCCCAATCAATACTTCATGTCTAATCTTCTATATCCCTTCATCTCTACTCTACATCTGTAACAAGCAATCAATAATAGAAGATTATACCACCATATTTTCCATTAGTACTCCTCTATCACTGATACTCAACTGCATTCTCATTTCTCTCAATTCTATCATCAAGCTAATATCATGATTCCCAATAGCAGCTAATCTCCCTGTAGACTTTCTACTCAATGCATCAGCTACTACATTAGTCTTCCCTGGATGATAATGAATGGTACAGTCATAGTCACTAATCAAATCCATCCACCTCCTCTGCCTTAAATTCAACTCTCTTTGGGTAAGTAAATGCATCAAACTTTTATGATAAGTAAAAATTTCATAAATGGCTTCATAAAGATAATGTCTCCAAATCTTCAAAGCAAAAACTATAGCAGTTAATTCTAAGTCATAGGTCGGGTAATTTCTCTCATGGTTCTTGAATTGCCTAGAAGCATAGGCTATAACTCTCCCATGTTGCATCAACACACATCCCAACCCCTGATGCGACGAATCACTATATACCACAAATCCTTCATCACTAGATGAAAGCACTAAAACTAGAGCAGTAGTCAAATTCTCTTTCAACAGCTAGAAACTCTTCTCACATTCTTCTGACCACATAAACTCACTTCCTTCTTAGTTAATCTGGTCAATGGTATAGCAATAATAGAAAAATTATGGATAAACCTCCTATAATAACCAGCCAACCCCAAAAATCTTCTAATTTCAATCACATTAGTTGGTCTTTCCCAATTCAACACTGCCTCTACTTTCTATGGGTCAACTGTTATACCATTTTTTGACACAACATGCCCTAAAAACGATATTTCATTCAGCCAAAATTCACACTTAACGAACTTTGCATACAATTTCTCTTCTTAGAATCTCCAACACTATCTCTAAATGTCTCACATGCTCCTATTCATTCTTGGAATACTCCAGGATATCATCAATAAATACAATTACAAATCTATCCAAAAATGGTTTAAACACCTGATTCATTAGATCCATAAATACTGCAGGAGCATTAGCTAACCTAAAGGGCATCACAAGGAACTCATGACGGCCATAATATGTCCTAAAAGCAGTCTTAAGTATGTCCCCCTCCTTTATCCTCAACTGATGATAACCCAATCTCAAGTCTATCTTAAAAAACACTCTAGCCCCCTGTAACTGCTCAAATAAATCATCTATCTTGGGTAAAAGATATTTATTCTTGATGATGATCTTATTCAACTGTCTATAGTCAATACACAACCTCATCATTATATCATTATTCTTCACAAACAAGACAGGGGCTCCCCAAGGTGACATACTAGGTCCAATAAATTGTTTATTTAATAACTTCGGAAGCTAAACTTTAATTCTCTCAACTCAACAGGTGTCATTCTGTAAGGTGTTATAGATATGGGTGGTGATCTAAGAATCACCTCAATAGAAATCAATCTTGCTGTTGGGAGGCAAACCAGATAACTCCTCAGGGAATACATCAGAAAAATCTTTCACTATTAAGATTTATTCTAACTTCTTAATCTCCTTTCTAGAATCTACCAAATATGCCAAATACCACTCACAACCCTTCTTCAACCATCTACTAGCAGTCAGGGCAAAAATATGATAGTTGGCAAGTATCTTATGTTCTCCCTGAAAATTAAACTCCTCCTATCTTGGTATCCTGAATACTATATTTTTCCTAAAAAAATATATCCAAACATGATATGCAGATAACCAATTCATCCAGAGAATTAAATACAAATTTGTCATATCTAAAGGCAACAAATCAACTTCAAATTCTTTATCAACCATACTAATCACACAAGCCCGATAAATAGTCTTGATAATAACCCTATCCCCAGTAGGAACCTCAACAGTAACACAATGCATCAAAGGACTAACACAAGCATCAACAAATTTCATATAAACACTGGATGCAAAAGAATGGTTTGCACTAGGATAAATCAATAATCTAGCAGGTTTATCAAGAATAGATATCATTCCCATAACAATATCAAGAGTGGCTTGTGCATAATGTTGGATCAATGCATAGACTTTGCTGTTTCTGGGCTGAAACTGGTTATCGTGTCCTGTCTCAACTACTGGTCCTCTGCCTCTGCCCCACATACTCCCTGATCCACCACATCTCTCCACTTGTTTTCTCCTAACACTTCTAGTACTTATCTCAACAGATTTCCTCGCTAAACAATCTACACTAATATGTCTTCCCTCACCACATACAAAACACATTAGTGTAGGACAATTCCGAGATAAATGTCCTACCTGATTACATCTATTGTAAACTCTTGTCTCTCAATCATACATCATATTCCCACTTCCTTTTGGTGGCATACTTACTCTTCTACCATAACCTCCAGTTCCTATAATTTATCTCCCAAATCTAGGGGTCCCACCAATATTACTCTAGGCTACAGAAGTAACAGATCTTGCTTACCTTTGACTCTGCATCATAGTTCTCTGTGACAAGGAACGCCCCCTTTGGGGTGGTCTCCCACCTTGCACACTCATACTACTACCACCTCTGGGTCTCTCAAATCTAGACCTCTTCAACCAGTCCTTCCTACCTCTGAACTCTATCACATCTTTTTCAATCTATAATGCTTTATCCACCATTATAGCATAATTCACAATACTCATATAAGAGAGTTTACTTCGAATCTCATAGTGTAACCCGTCTGAAAATATCTTACATTTCCTCTCCTCTGTATTTACTAACTTAAGTACAAACCTTGATAAGGCTATAAATCTACTATCACACTCAGCCACAAATAAAGTATTCTACTTTAAATGAATAAAATCTCTCTCTCTACTATGCTCGAAACGTATCTGGAAAATACTTCATAAAGAACACATCCTTAAACTTACACCAAGCTAAGGGTTGATCTATTTGTGTACTCAATCTGGGAAAAATATCCTCCCATCATTGAGAAGCCTTACTTTCCAGCTTAAATGAAGAAAAAACAACCTTCTGTCTATCTATCACTAGTAAGCTTCAAAATATTTCTCAATATGTTTAATCCACAGCTCAGCCTCAATAGGATTTATAGATCCTCTAAAAGATTGGGGTTTAAATTTAATAAATCTCACAAAACAATCCCCTTGCATCTCATGTGCAAACATACCCTCTCCCTCATAAACCTCTTGCTTCACCACATCAAGTTCTGTTCTAGCCCTTTCCTCTTGTCTTCTATGTAAATTATCAGTCATTTCTTCTGCTGCATTCATTCTCTCTATAACACGATCAAGAACTTATCTTAACTCGTCTCTCTTAATATCAGATTCTCTCTCATCTCTACTAGTACCAGTTGTACTAGCAACATGTTCCCTTGCATGAACCACAAACTTAACATCCATCTCAGCTTCAGGTCTTCTAAATATTAGGGGTCAACCACGTCCTTTCTGGTTCAGTACTCTACCTCTAGCACGTCCACGTGTCATCCTTAGACTCTGCATTAAAATATAGTTTAATTAAATCTTATACTTCTTTAATTTTTTGTGCAGTCTACAGAATCATAAAAATCTAATGCTTTGATATCAAAATTGTAACGATCCATCCCGGGTTGGCCACCCTCGAGACGGTGTCGTCACGTTTTTAAATCATGGCACGACACATATATGCACAATATAAAAATATATATCGATTGAAAATATATGTATATCAACCTCAATCCTCAATAGGGGAGTTACATTATTAATATCCAATCTGAAACAATATATACAACAAATTATGCATAAATATATGCAATTTTTTTTCCGTTATTCTGAGGGTGTGGATCACAAGACTTATAGATAATAACTCATTTTGAATTTCATCTCACAAATTTATCTGTTTGCCTGGTACCTGAAATTATTTAATAATGATGAGTGAGCTTCACAAGCTCAGTGAATTAAATTTACTAGAAGTACTCGATTTGTATTCTTCTAGTTATATTCATTTATTATTAAATTAGTATAATTAACAATCTATCTCTTCTTACATTCTAATTCAATAATTTCTCAATTTCTCAAAAAATAAATTGTGAGGCTATCCTCTTTCAATACATATATCTTGTATATTTTATCAATTTAATATCATCATAAGGTTCACATCATACAAACAGTTGATCATATAATTCTTTATTATATTATCATCTCTATTTATTTATCATCAAAATTGTCTCATAGTGAGACTCATTTATCTATCAATCATTTAATAAACAAAACTGATTCTTTAGCATCTCAACCATTAGTAATAATTATTTAAAACAAATATAATGCATAAATTTAAATTTTATTTCTTTCTCATCTGATCATTTCTTATTATCATCTAGGAACGTCTTACCACATGTCGATATGTTTCAACCAGACCAGCTACATTCATAGTCTTCTAAACCAGACCAACTATCATCCTGGTCTTCCCTTTTATGCATATGAGCAATAACATGCAAGCAAGCATACATCAAAGCATTCAATTCAACTATCTAGCTCTTTCTCAAAATTATTATTTTTATCATATTTATTAAATTGTCTCCTCATATATCATATCAATTTTTCAATCATATTTTCAAAATTTTCATATAACTTCTCAACCTATTTTTCATTAATCCGTCCTTTTGAAAATATAAAATCTTATATAATTAATTTTCAACATATTATTTAATCCCTAATCAATAAATTAATCAATTATCATACATAATAGAAAATACATCATCCAATCATTATAATTCAACAATTTATTCAAATATTATAAATTCATATTTTTATTTGTCTCGATTACTAAAAGTAAATCTAACTCATCACGTAGCACTTAAAGCTACCCGTTGATCACCTCTTTGCCTTTCCTGCTCTTTCCAATAATTTCTTAAGATTGTTGATCACTAACATCTAATCATAAAATTTCATAAATCTTACTATTTCATAACTTAATTCAAACAATATAATTATTTAGTTATGAGTCTTATTGAAAATTTACCTCAAATGTGATGAAATCTTGCTATTGTTATTGAATGACTGTAATTATCTCTAATAGTGGAGAAATTTTCATTATATCTTTTTTTTTAATTGAAGAAAGAAAAAAACTAAGCGGAATTTGAAAGAAACTAATGTCTTGAGCTTCAAAGACTTATAAGCTTTGCAATTTTTTTAAAATAATATATTATAATATTATTTTATTATAAATATCAATATCGTTATTAGTGTTTCACATGGTTTTGTAAGAACCCATGTTCTTCACCATTTGCCTCATTTTTTTCTTTTTTTAATAATATATTATATATATTTTATTATTATTTATTTTCTTTCTCTTTGCGTGAACATCTTCACGCTTTCTCATTTTTTATTATTATTATTATATATATATATATATATTATTAGATACAATTTTCATATTTGCCATCGATTATTTACAATTCTACCATCATTTAAAATTTACTGTTTTGCCATTTCATAATTACAATTTTACCATTTTCTCTTTAAAAATCAAATTTTTTCATCTTTTCTTCCTTCCAAAAATTTTATAAAAATTATATAGAAATATAAAAATTTATATTTTCTTCCAAAAAAATTTTAATTATTTTCTTCAACTTCAATCAATATTTTTCTTCAAAATTCTTTCATTTCAACTTCAAATTTCAAAATTTTTTAGTACTTTTTTCTTCAAAATTTTCTAACTTTTTTCAACAAAATTTTCAATATTATCTTTCAAATATTATTTCAAATCAATATTAAATCTTTCATTTATGAATTATTTAATTCAATATGATATATGTAAAATTACTTCTTTACCCTTATTTATGAACACGAGTATTACGCCGCGCTCCTGCGTGAGAACGAGAGGTTAATGGGAAATGAGAGTTTGTCTAGTTGTAGTCAAGTGCTTACTGTGGAGAGCTCTAATCAAGGGAGGAACCTATAGAGAGCGAACAGTGGCTCATGGTGGAGATCCAAATATAAGCCTAGAGATGACAATGACCAGGAGTGTGTTGACCCGTATTTGATTCTAATAATGAGAAAACACTACTTAAATTGCACTAATAGTTTTATCTAAGTGTTTAAGCGGCAAAAGTATTCAATACAAAAACAAGACGCAAGAAAACAACACGTTCATATACTAAAAGAAGATAGATGATCTAGAATAGGTTTTAAGATAATTGAATTACATTGTAAATCTCTAATTTCAGTTACCTAGCTTGAACTATGGCTCATTTTGCAAAAAGCTTTGACAAAACAAAATATAAAAAATGTTTCTAAGTCAAAAACTGTTTTAAAAACATAAAAACCCAGTTGATTGGGTCTCTAAACCAGTCGACTGGTATAAGGACCCAGTCGATTGGTAATTCGAAAATATGATCATTTGAGATGTGGGACTTGAGCTTTTAATTCTCCAAACCTACCAAATCAGTGTCTAACGGCCATATAAGTCCAAGGCTATAAAAACTCTCTTCAATGAGCATTTAAACGAGAAGATAGAACATTCAATTCATTATATAGCTCATTAATACTCTCAAAAGCCTTGAAAATTTTATTGTGAGCCATTCTTTAAGCTTGTTCTTGAAAGAGAGATAATCTTCATCTTGTAAAGCATTCATTACTATCTCGATTAAACACTTCTTTATAACTTCCTTGTGAAAGAGATTGCATGTAAGATTTGTGCAACACCTGTGAAGTTTCTTGACTACATTAGTGGATTACTTCAAGGAGGTTCCTTAAAGAGAGTTGACGTAGGGTTGGAGAGATTCTGATATTATCGAACCACTATAAATGGAGTTTGCATATTCTCTTCCTTTACTACTTTAAATTCAAGCATATTATTTGTTGTGTGCCTTGCTTGATTAAACTGTTAAAAATGTGTGTGTTAATTAAAACAAGTTTTTAAAACCTAATTCACCCCCCTTTTGGGTTTGTACCTCGGTTTACAATTGGTATCAGAGCTTCGTACTCAATTTCAGGCTTCAAATCCTTGAGTTGATCTGATGGCATCTAATAGCTATACCAAAGGACATTCCTATACTAGGCCTCCTTTGTTCAATCGCTCAAACTATAACTACTGGAAAATAGAATGAAAATCTTCATCGAATGACAAGATTATAACTTATGGAGAGTCATTGAAGAAGGACCTAGAATTCCTACATAGGAAATAACTATTGGAGAGATCAATCATATAATGCCTAAACTCAAAACAGAGTTTAATGAAGAGGATTGTAGAACGATGTCTCTAAATAGTAGAGCCACTAGCATGTTATATTGTGCTCTAGATATCGTTGAGTATGATGAAATTTTTGCATGTGTTTCAGCTAAGGATATTTAGGATAAATTACAAGTTACATATGAAGGCACTAACGAAGTAAAAAAAAAAATCAAAAATTTATGTGCTAGTGTCCGAGTATAAATCTTTCAAAATGTCTCCTAACGAAACTATTTCTTAAATGCACTCACGTTTTACCACTATTATTAATGGTTTAAAGCTTCTTAGTAGGAACATTGAGAAGTTTGAACTAACAAGGAAGATCTTAAGATCTTTTCCATCCACTTGGAAATCAAAGAAGATGGCCATAATAGAGGCCAAAGATCTCGACAAACTTGATGTGAAAACACTTCTCAGATTACTATTGATATATGGGATGGAAGAAATGAATCTTATTGCCAATGATGATGAGAAGAAGAAGAAATTGATTTCTCTCCAAGCCTCTACAAACAACAAAGAGGAAGAAAAAGAAAAAGAGAATGAGATCAGTGAATAAGATGGTGAGCCTTAATCACCAAAAGGTTTCATAAGTTCTTGAAAAAGAACAAGAAACCTTACACAAAGGATTCCACTCCAAGAAGGGAACCTATTGTGTGTTTCGGTTGCAAGAAGTCTGATCACATCAAGGCCGATTATCCAACAACAAGCAAACCATATAAGAACTTCAAAAAGAAAGCCATGATTGCAACCACATGAAGTGATGACGAAAAAGAAGAATATTCGGACAATGATGTTGGATACGAGGAGATTGCCAACCTTTGCTTGATGGCAATCGATGATGAAAATGAGTTATCAAATTCTTCCCCTTCTACTAATAATAATATTGTTTGTAGTAGTGAAGAATTAATTGAGGTGATAAATAAAATGCATGAAGAATTGAAGAAATTTGATTCTATAAATATTGCTCTCAAGAAGGAAGTCTCATCTCTTTCTAAAGAGATGAAAGGTCTAAAGGAAGAAAAAGAAAAACTATCTTCCATGCTTTATAACTCATCACAAGATTTTTTTTAAAAACAAAAATGATATTTTAAAAAAGAAAGTAATAGAATTGAATAGCATTATATCTAAACTTATGCTGGGAAAAGAAAAATTAGATGAAGTGCTATCTTGCAAAGGTTGAGTGGAGGAAAATCCGGCTTGAGTTATTCTCCATTAGACAAACAAAAGTCAAAAGAGACTTTGTTCATGAAAGCAATATGTGTGGATGAACCCTCCACCTCTAAGGCCAATAGCAAGATTAAAAGTATTCCTTCAATGTATGCTAGTAGGCCTAAGAATGTAAATTTAAATTCAAATGCTAAGAATTCTAATGCATATGCTAGATGTAAAAATCCTAGAAATACATATGCATATATGTATGCTCATTCAAGACATGCAAATGCTAGGAATAATCATTCAAGGAATGCATATACTAGAAATACACATCCTAGAAATTACCATCATGCATATCCTAGAGATAACATGTATATTCATAACTCACATGCTAAAAATGCACATCCTAGAAATTACCATCATGCATATCCGAGAGATAACATGCATGTTCATAACTCTCATACTAGAAGCATGTATCCTAGGAAAGCTTATCCAAGGAATTATAGGCATACATACTCAAGAAATTCTAGCAACTTTAATAACTATAATTCTAAAATCATGCATCATCAACATGTCTACAATTATATAGCACCTTATAATGTTAAAAAGTATGGGTCCCTAAAGGAGTTGTATTTTCTAGAACTAACCCCAAAGGACCAAAGAAATTTTAGGTACCTAAAAATGCAATTGTATATCCTTGTGTAATATAGATATGTCTCCACACTAAGGAAAAAGGCAACTATTAGCACCTTGATAGTGGATGCTTAAAGCACATGACCGGTGATCAAAGCACGTTCAAAGAGCTAACTCTAAGGGATTGTGGACACGTCACCATTGGAGGCAACACAAAGATAAAGTTTATCGGGCATGGCAAAGTTGGTAATGATTCATCAACCATTAATCATGTTTTATATGTGCAAGGCCTTAAGCCAAATTTACTTAGTATTAGCCAACTATGTGACAAAGAAAACAAAGTCATATTTGAATCATCTCATTGTCTAGTAACAGAAATCAAGAGTAACAAGATCAAGTTTGTTGGCCATAGACATGACAATGTCTATCTAGTTGATTTAAAATCTTTGCATTTGGAAAATAAAAAATGTTTTCCCACTTTTAGTGAAAACCCATAGCTATGGCATAGAAGACTTGGCCATATGAACATGAACTTACTTAAAATTATTTCAAGAAAAGATTTAGTTGTTGGACTTCCCAAAATCAAATTTGAAAAAGACAAGGTTTGTGATGCTTGTCAAATGGGAAAACAAACTAGAATTTCTTTTAAATCAAAAAATGTAATCTCAACCTCTAGACCATTGGAACTTTTACATATGGACTTATTTGGTCCAATAAGCACCATTGGTCTAGGTGGCCATCAATGTGCTCTTGTTATTATTGATGATTATTCAAGATATACCTTTATTATTTTTATTGCTTACAAGGATGAAGCATATAAAGGATTTGTGAACTTTTGCAAGAAGGTTCAAAATGAAAAGGAGATTTTTATTTCAAGTATTAGAAGTGATCATGAAAAAGAATTTGAAAACCAAAGTTTTTCAAAATTTTGTGATGAAAATTGAATTGATCACACTTTTTCAACACGTAGAACTCCTCAACAAAATAGAGTTGTTGAGAGAAAAAAATGAGTTCTAGAAGAATTTGCTAGAACCATGCTTTGTAAAATATTTTACCAAAATACTTTTAGGCGGAAGCCGTAAATACTTATTGCTATGTTTTAAATAGAGTATTAATTAGGTGTATGCTTGATAAAACTCCATATGAACTATAGAAATGTAGAAAGCCTAACATCTCATATTTTCGTGCTTTTGGTTGTAAATGCTTCATCCTAAATAACAATAAAACTAATTTAGGTAAATTTGACTCAAAGACTGATAAAGGGATATTCTTAGGATATTCAATCTCTAGTAAAGCTTATAGAGTCTTTAACAAAAGAACTCTAGTGGTTGAAGAATTCGTACATGTTGCCTTTGATGAGTATAACCCAATTAGTAGTAGAATAGTATCTCTTAATGATGATGCAAATTTTATTCCAAGAATGGATACATCTACTCCCATTGTTAACCCGAAGGAGAGCTAAACCTCAAACAAATCAAGAGGTAAATGCTCTCAATCTTGATCAATCATCTACAAGTCAACAAGAGGATGGTCTTTCCAAATATTGGAGGTGTGTGAATTATCATCCAATTGATCAAGTGATTGGTGACCCTTCACAAGGGGAAAGAACTCGATCCTCTATAAGAAATATTTGCAATTATGTAGCTTACTTATCTCAAGTAGAACCTCAAACTTTTGTAGAAGCCGAAAAGGATGTTGATTGGATAAGCATTATAAAAGAAGAATTAAATCAATATGAAAGGAATAAAGTATGGACTCTAGTTCATAGACTAAAGAATCATACAATTATAAGAACTAAATGGGTATATAGAAATAAAATGGATGAAAATAGAATAGTAACTAGGAACAAGGCTAGACTAGTTAGTAAGGGTTACAATCAAGAAGAAGGAATAGACTTTGATGAGACATATACTCCCGTAGTTAGATTAGAAGCCATTCATATGTTATTAGCTTTTGCATGCTTTAATAAGTTTAAGCTATTTCAAATGGATGTAAAAAGTGCATTTTAAATGGTTTTATAGAAGAAGAGGTGTATGTTGAGCAACCTTTTGGATTTGAAAATCATAGTCTTCCAAACCATGTCTATAAGCTTTCTAAAGCTCTATATGGATTGAAACAAGCTCCAAGAGCATGGTATGAAAGACTAAGTAAGTTTTTACTTGAAAATGGTTTTATAAGAGGAAACATAGATACAACTCTCCTTACAAAAAATCACAAAAATGACACACTATTAGTCTAAATATATATTGATAATGTTATATTTGGTGTTCCTAATGAATCTATGTGTCAAGATTTTGCTAACTGTATGCAAGGTGAATTTGAAATGAGCATAATGAGAGAGCTTACCTACTTTCTTGGACTCCAAATCAAACAACTGAAAGGAGGTATCTTCATCAATCAATTAAAATACACCAAGGACCTATTAAAGAGGTTTGGAATGGAAAGCTCAAAATCAATTGGTACTCCTATGAGTACATTTACAAAACTTGACCTAGATGATGAAGGTAAGTGTGTAGATACTAAAACATTTAGAAGCATGATAGGAGTTTTACTATATCTAAACTGCAACTAGACCTGATATAATGTTCAATGTATGAATATGTGCTAGATTTCAAGCTAATCATAAGGAATCACATATAATTTCCATAAAAAGATTACTAAGATATTTACAAGGCACTGAAAACCTAGGTTTATGGTACTTTAGAAAATCAACTTTTGAGCTTGTTGGTTACTTGGATGCTGATTTTGCGGGTTGTAGGCTAGATAGAAAAAGCACTAGTGGAACATGCCAATTTTTAGATGCAATGTTAACCTCTTGGATTTCTAAAAAATAGAATTCGATTGCATTATCAACCACCAAAACAGAATATGTAACCACCAGAAGTTGTTGTGCACAAGTTTTGTGGATGAAACAACAACTAGAAGACTATGGCATGAATTTTAAACATGTACCAATTCATGTGATAACACTAGTGTTATCAACTTGATAAAAAAAAAAAAAAAAACCCAATTCAACATTCGAGAACCAAACACATAGAGATAAGACATCACTTCATAAAAGATCATGCTCAAAAGTGTGATATTATATTAGAATTCATTCTTTCGGAAGATCAAATTGCCGACATTCTTACTAAGCCCTTGAATGAAGATAGCTTTTTTAAAATAAGACTATTAATGGGTTTAACAAACTATGAACATATGTGTGTTTGATTGCATCTACATTCATCATATGTATACTTGTCATTTAGTGAATGAATATTAATTCCTATTTAATATTTTTCTCACTCAAAATGACATAGCTAAATCATTTCTTGCAAAATTTCTACTTTGAGCTTAAAATTTTATGATTTTTGAAAAATCCAATTATAATACCAATGTTCTTAAAGTAAGGATAAAGAAGTAATTTGATAAATATGACATAGAATTAAATAATATATTCATGAAGGATTTATTATTGAATGAAATAAGTCTTTTGAAAAAAAAAAACATGGATAACACTTGGAGTCTAGGTGTTGCCCAAGTAACATGCATTCCTTACAAGGAATGAATGTTACCAAGCACACAATTGCGAAAACGGTGGGCGGTTATATATATATATATATATATATATATATATATATTCTTACCAAATCTTGTTTGATTTTCTTCCTTCTTAAATTCAAACTACTATATTTCTTTAAACACTTGGGGACTGAAAGAAAAGTTGAAAGAGTAAAATTTTGAAGAGGTTTACAGGAGAATTTTTAAGAGAGTCAAGGAAATCTCTAATAAAAACAAAAGGTAATAATGTGAATTTTATTTTTGAAATTTAGCATACACGAAAAATACCCGAAATTTGATGTAGAAATTTAAAAGTATGAATTACGAAAAAATTGAAGAATAAATTAGAAATTTTAATATAAATATTTTGTCAGGTGTTGACGATCAACAATCAAAGGAAATTGTCAAAAAGAGTAAAAAAGGCAATGAATTGATCCACGGGTAGCTCTAACTGCTATGTGATGAGTTACATTTACTTTTAGTAATCAAGATAAATATTAAATATAAAGAGATGATATTTGAATTAATTATTAATCTATGATTGGATGATAAATGAAAGTTGTTTGATAGGTATAATAAGAATAATTGATATGTTAAAGAATTATTATATGAGAAGTAATATTATTGAAATAATGAGTTGATTAAATATATAATTAAGGGATAAATAAAATTCTTGACAAGCTATGATTGATGATTTGATATGATATATGAGGAGATAATTTAATGAATATGATAAAATAATAATTTTGAGAAAGAGCTGGATAGCTAAATTAAATGTCTGAACGTATGCCTGTTTTTATATTATTGTTCAAATGCATATTTCATATCATTATTCATATGCATATGCATGAAATAAAAGAACCGGGAATACAGCTGGTCTAAATGAATGCGCGACAGCTGGTATATGTTGGAAATAAAATAACTGAGAAGGCAGTCGGTCTGAATTAAACCGTGACAGCCAGTATAGCTGAAAATAAAAGAACCGGGAAGGTAGCTGTTGGGAAATCATCTTAAGATTCCCAAGTGGTGATCTTCCAAACACCCAAGTCTAGAATGACTTGTAATTAATCGGAAACAGAAACAGAAATCAAAGAAAAGAAAGAAAACAACAATTGTTATCGAGGTTCGGCAATAGTCTACGTCCCCGTGAGTTCCTCTGAAGTCTCTGCACTAAATCAATGAGTTCTTTACAGATACAGCAACACCTCTTCAAGAATCTCAAGTTCTTGAAGAACGAAAGAAGATAAAATTGAAAGTGATAAGGAACTATTACAAAGCCCTTCTCCCCAATCTATACTACTCTCTCTCTAAACAACCAGCCTCTCTTGAATGAGTCTCTCCTGTGTTTAGTGTCTTTGCACTCTCACACATCATGTGTTCTATTTCACACACATACCCACATGTCATCCACCTCTCTTGTTGAGATGATTGCATCACTTGTTGAGATTGAAGCTAGGTGACCCTTTATATAGTGCACCACTTTTTGAACCTATCTTGAAGACAATCTTAACCCTTAGATCTTGAAAACCAATCAATCATAGCCCTCCAACAATCCTAAGTGATCTTGTGCATTTTTTTCATACCCCACGCACCATTCAAAAGGCTAAAAAACCAAGCATCAGTGTGCCTAGCGTCGTGACCCAGAACAGGGCTGGCCGTGGCCCAGAGCAGGGCACACAAGCTTCAGATTAACAACCATTCTGGGCACCGCAGTGTGGGAGAGGCTGAGCTGCAGTGCACACCTCCTCTAGGTCTTCTCCTTGCTAGTGGCCGTAGCGCATAACTTGACCTGATGCTGATCATGCTGAACCCTTCAACCGGTTTAATCCTTGGACAAATACCAACAATCTATACCTTTGTCTAAGCGATTAAACCCGAACCCATTATGCAGAGAACTTAGTATCCAAACTCATCTTGAGTCACCATTCATCTTATTCCAATCTTAAGAAGTCTAAAGCAATGATTGAACTTACTTAGAGGTAGAACTTTTGGTGCCTAAATCTGCAGGATTTTCCTCTGTTGCGACTTTATCCACATGAATGCATCCTTTCGTAACATTTTTCCGAATGAAATGATATTGAACATCCACATGCTTAGTCCTCTCATGGAACACTGGGTTCCTACACAAGTGCACCACACTTTGGTTATCCGAAGACACCACCACCTGCTCTTTTAGGACCTTCCACTCATCCAAAAACCCTTTGCACCACATAACCTCCTTTATTGCTTCCGTTGCCGCTATGTACTCAGCCTCGGTTGTTAAGAGTGCTACCACTGGCTGCAACTGAGCCTTCAAGTACCTCAGCAACCACTTCATCCCAAGCCAAAGCTCTTTTTTGGGATTACTCACAAATCTGCTGAGAACACCCATTGCTTGAGAAATTTTGGGTCTAGTGCTTATCATCTAAAACATGACTGATCCAACCGCACTAGAGTAAGAGACCTTATCTATTTCTTTCTTCTCCTCATCCGTTCCAGGACATTGTTCGCTTGAGAACTTGAAATGACTAATAAGAGGAATCTTCACTGGTTTACTATCTTCCATAAAAAACTTATACAGCATTTTTTCTATGTCGGAAGACCGAGAAACTTTCAACCTGTTTCTCTTTCTTTCCTAAATTCTTCTCATCCCAAGGATCTTTCGTGTAAGGCCAAGATCCTTCCTCTCGAACTCCTCACTGAGTTGAGATATCAACCTTTCAATCCTCTCCTTTTTTGTTATCAACCAATAGCATATCATCAACATAGATGAGGATGCTCACCATTTCCTCCACCTTATGTCCAGGTGAGAAAGTTTCTTTGAAATCTATGCCTTCTCTTTGCATGAACCCCTTCGCCACTAGTTTAGCCTTATACTGAACTTCATCCCCTAGAGAGTTCCCTTCTTTGATCTTGTAAGTGCATTTACAATCCACAACTCTCTATTTTTCCAGAGTGTGCACCAATTCCCAAGAGTTGTTCTTCCTCAAAGAATTCATTTCTTCCTCCATAGCTAGCTTCCATCTTAACCAATCCTTACATCCCATGGCATTAATGTAAGTTTCTAGTTCACTTATCCTTCTTTTTGTCCAAGGATCTGCTGCATTCGCAGCCGCAAAACCATATCTCAAATGTGGTCTGACCACCCTCCTTTCCTGTTCCCTTGTGAGCTGATAGTAATTCTAACTTACTGCATCATCCCCTTCTAGTTCAGCCTCCTCATGAGTGTCTTGAGCTTGGCATTCATCAATGGGCTCTACCTGGTCCGAACCCTCTTGCCTTCCTTGCTCTACCTGAACCGAATATTCCTTGAACCTATACTCCACAAATACCGAACTGGTTTGCCCACTAGACCCTGCAGGGTTAGTTCCCTCCAAATAAGGAAATTCATGCTCATTAAAAATGACATCCCTACTTATTATGCGTTTAAATCCTTTTTATTCTAAGGACCATAACCTATACCCCTTAGCCCCTTCCCCATATCCTGGAAACACACATTTTCTAGATCTTAAGCTAAGTTTATCATCCTTTTGATGTGCAAACGTAGCATATCCAAAAGTCCTAAGGTTGTCCAACTCAGGGGGTTTACCACTCCACATCTCCTCGGGAGTCTTAATGTCTACATCCCTAGAGAGCGATCTATTAAGCAAATATGCAGCAGTAGACACTGCTTCCCCCAAAAAATATTTGGGTAATCTGGATCCATTTAACATGCACCTAACCTTTTCCCTAAGGGTCTTATTCATCCTCTCAACAACTCCACTTTGCTGAGGTATTTTCATAACCATTCTATGTCTTAGAATCCCATTTAACTTACAGAATTGATCAAGTTACTTATTAAAAACTTCTAAGCCATTATCGGTTCTTAACACCTTAACTACCCTGCCCGTTTGAGTTTCCTCCAGCTTTTTCCACACCACTAATTTATTCAAAGTATCTGATTTATTTTTAAGCAAATAAACTCAAACCTTTCTTGAATAATCATCAATTAAAGATAGAAAGTAAAGATTACCTCCCTGTGTTGGTGTTCTTGCTGGTCCCTAAAGATCCGCATGAATGTAGTCAAAAATGCCCTTAGACTTGTGCACTCCAGTGTTGAAGCTGACCCGATGTTGCTTCCCAAGAACACAACATTCGCAGAAATCAAGTTCCTCTACTTTGTCACCATTAAGTAGACCGTTCTTGTTGAGAACTTGCAAGCCTTTTTCACTCATGTATCCTAAGCGATTATGCCAAAGGGCTGCCTTATCCATCTCAGCCATCAAGCTTGCTGCTTGATCCTTTATCTCAGTGTCTCTAATCATCTCATAGAGACCATCCTTCATTACTGCTTTGATCACTACCAAAGATCTCTTGGTTACCTTGATCTTTCCTCCCTCTGCTTTGTATGTGTACCCCATAGAATCTAGCTGCCCCAATGAGATCAAATTTCTTCTCAACTCTGGAAGATATCTCACGTTCCTCAGCAGCCTTGTCATTCCATCAAACATCATCAACTGGATATCTCCTATCCCCCTCACTTGGTAAGAAGTTTCATTCCCTAGGAAAACCTTTCTGTTATTGGTTTCCTTGAAATTCTTGAACCAATCCCAATGAGAGCACGTGTGATGAGTACACCCGAAATTCAAGATCTATTTCTCGCTGCCTTCTTGCCTCTTGCTCACATTTAAGCACACAATAATAACATCATCTTACTGTTCTCCTTTGGCAACCGAAGCCTCTCCATTCTTAGTATGGCTTCTTCCCTCATCCTTCATCTTCTCCTTACAATCTTTCTTGAAATGACCCTCTTTATAGCAGTAGTAGCATCTTTTCCTTCTCCCATGGCTCTCTCCTCTACCCCTGTCCCAGTAGTAGCCATGTATGTTACTGTGTGCTCTCCTATAGCTTTCTCCTCTACCTCTGTCCTGGTAGTAGCAATGTATGTTGCTGCCATACCGAGTTGCTGGCCTTTCTCTAACGAACAACCCTTCTCCACTTGATGCTTTCCTCATCTTGGCATCAAGATTATCTTGCAACTCTTTATTAGGATCTATTTTAAAAGTAAAGATTCGTTTAAGAAGATATATCTTATTAGGGAGAGTCTTGGCAAGAAACAACTCATCTAGTTTATTCCAAATGACAGCTGGATCTTCCAAGTCTCCACACACTTTTGTGACACTATCTGACATGTGTAAAAAGATGGTGCTGTATGCCATCTTCTTCATCACATTCTGCTGGACCTCCGTGATACTTGCCGAAAAATCGTCGTCTTCTCCAATCACCAAGTCCACCTTTTGTTACATAAGAACAGCCTTGATTTTTCGCTTCCAAAGGGCAAAATCTCCCTTTTTCCATCAAACTTCTCAACAATGAAGTTCAAACTCATCTTGCAAAAAAAATCCCAGATTTATGCAGCACCTACAATTGTTTTCCAACTTCTTCTAAATCTCAAGAACACGATCAAAGATTGATCTCAATATCGTTCTTGAATCACCCTCAAGAACACGATCAGATCTTGATCTTTACTCCGTTCTTGAATCACCTCAAGAACACTATCAGATATTGATCTCTACTTCGTTCTTGAATCACCCAAGAAGTTTCCTTTGATTCTTGGAGTCTTGCTCCGATAACCCCCTGTTCTTGCTCTGATACCAGCTGTTGTTGAACCATAGCTCTAATACCACTGTTGGGAAATCACCTCAAGATGCCTAAGTGGTGATCTTCCAAACACCCAAGTCTAGAATGACTTGTAATGAATCGGAAACATAAACAAAAATCAAAGAAAAGAAAGAACACAGCAATTGTTATCGAGGTTCGGCAATAGCCTACGTCTCCATGAGTTTCGCTGAACTATCTGCACTAAATCAATGAGTTCTTTACAGATACAGCAACAACTCTTCAAGAATCTCAAGTTCTTGAAGAACAAAAGAAGAGAAAACAGAAACTGATAAGGAACTATTACAAAGCCCTTCTCCCCAATCTATACTACTCTCTCTCTCTAAACAACCAGCCTCTCTTGAATGAGTCTCTCCTGTGTTTAGTGTCTTTGCACTCTCACACACTATGTGTTCTATTTCACACACATACCCACATATCATCCACCTCTCTTGTTGAGATGATTGCATCACTTGTTGAAATTGAAGCTAAGTGACCCTCTATAGAGTGCACCACTTCTTAAACCTATCTTGAAGACAATCTTAACCCTTAGATCTTGAAGACCAATCAATCATAGCCCTCCAACAATCCTAAGTGATCCTGTGAGTTTTGTTCATGCCCCACGCACCATTCAAAAGGCTAAAAAAATCAACCATCAGTGTGCCTAGCGTCGCGGCCAAGAGCAGGGCACACAAGCTCCAGATTGACAACCATTCTGAGTGTCGCGGCATGGGAGAGGCTAAGCTAAAACACACACCTCCTCTAGGTATTTTCCTTACTGGTGGTCACAGCACACACCTCCTAGGCCATGGCACACAGCTTGACCTAATGTTGATCATGCTGAACCCTTCAACTGGTTTAATCCTTGGACAAACACCAACAGTATTCGGTCTAAGCTAAAACATGCCGACATGTGGGAAGACGTTCCCAAATGATCTGATAATTAAATTCATGCATTGCATTTGTTTTAAATATTGATTATTATTGATTGAGATGTTAAAGCATCAATCTTGATTATGATATGACTGATAGACAAATGAGTCTCACCGAGAGACATATATGATGAGAAAGAAATAAGAAAGTATGATATGATAATAATTTTCTGAGTGATTGATTATATGCTATGAAACTCATACTGAAGTAATTATGAGATAGAATTGATAGTCTCAAGATGATTAAATATATGAGAAGAAGAGATTGATAAATGATAAGGATTATGATAAGAGTAGTGATAATAGAATGCTATTATCAAATTATATGAGATATAGATGAATGAATATTGGAATACTATTTGAACAATTGAATACTTCTAGTAAATTTAATTCACTGAGCTTGTAAAGCTCACTCTTCATTGTTAAATAATTTCAGGTACCAGGCAGAACAGATAGACTGGTGAGCTGATATTGAGACTTAGTAATTATCTGTAAGTCTCATGATCCACATCCTGAAACTAATGAAAAATAATATTGTAAATATTTATGCGTCATATGTTGTATATAATGTTTCAGTTGGGATTTTAATAATGTAACTATCCTATTGAGGGTTGAGGATTGATATATATATATATATATATATATATATATATATATATATATATATATATATATATAATATTTCAGTTGATGTTTCTATATTGTTACATATATGTGTCAAGCTGGAATTTCAAAATGTGACGACATATCTCGGGGGTGGCCAACCTGAAATGGGTCGTTACAATTTTGGTATCAGAGCATTAGGTTTTATGATTCTGTAGACTGCATAAAAATTTAAAGATTTGGAAGATTTAAATAAACTACATTTTAATTCAGAGTCAAATGATGACATGTGGACGTCCTAGAGCTAGAGATAGAGATCCGAATCAAAAGGGATGTGGTAGACCGTCAATATTTAGAAGAACTGAAGTAGAGGATGAGGTTAAGTCTGTAATTCATGCAAGAGAATAGGTTACTAGTGCAGTTGGTACTAGTAAAGGTGGGAGAGAATCTGATATTATGAGGGATGAGTTGGGAGAAGTTCTTGATCGTGCTATAAAGAGAATGAATGCAGCAAAAGAAATGGTAGATAATTTGCAGAGGAGATTAGAGGAAATGAGTAGAATAGAACCTGATGCGATGAGATAAGAGGCTCATTAGGGAGAGAGTATGTTTGCACATGAGATGCAAGGGGATTGTTTTGTGAGATTTCTTAAGTTTAAACCCCCAGTCTTTTAGAGGATCTATGAATCTTGTGGAAGCTGAGCAATGGATAAAACATGTTGAGAAATATTTTGAAGTCTTACTAGTGATAGATAGATAAAATATTGCCTTTGCTTCATTTATTCTGGAAGGTGAGGCTTCTCAATGGTGGGAGAATATTCTGCCCAAAGTGAGTACACACGTAGATCAGCCTTAACTTGGCATAAGTTTATGGATGAATTCTTTCTGAAATATTTTCTATATATATTTCGAGCACAACAGAAGAGAGATTTTATTCATTTAAGGCAGAATACCTTATTTATGGCTGAGTATGATAGTAGATTTATATCGAGGTTTTTACCTGACTTAGTAAATACAGAGGAGAGGAAATGTAAGCGATTTTTAGACGGGTTACACTATGAAATTCGATCTAAATGCTCTTAAATGGGTATTGGGAATTATGCTATAATGGTGGATAAAGTATTACAGATTGAGAAGGATATGATGGAGTTTAGAGGAAGGAGGGATTGGCTGAAAATGTCTAGATTTGAGAGACCTAAAGGTGGTAGCAGTATGTGTGTAGGGTGGGAGACCACCCTAGAGGGGGCGTTCTTTGTCACAGGGAACTATAGCACGGGGTCAGAGATACTTAGGATCTGTTGTTTCTGTGGCTCAAAGTAATATTGGTGAGACCCCTAGATTTGAGAGACAGACTATGATAACTGAGAGTTATGGTAGAGGAGTAAGTATGCCACAAAGGGGAAGTGGTAATCTAATGTATGATCGAGAGCCAAGGTTTACTTTAGCTGTAATCAGATGGGGAATTTGTCTTGAAATTATCCTACTCTGATGTGCTTTGTATGTGGTGAGGGAGGAAATGTTGGTGTAGATTGTTCAGTGGGGAAATCTACTAACATAGGTGCTGAAGGTGTTGGGAGAAGAAAGGTGGAGAGAGGTGGTGGTTTAGGGAGTGTACGGGGCAGAGACAGATGATCAGTAGTTGAGAGAGGACACGGTGGTCAGTTACAGTCCAGAGATAGCAGAGTCTATGCGTTGACCCAACAGGATGCACAAGCCACTCCTGATGTTGTTATGGGTATGGTATCTATTCTTGATAGACCTACTAGATTATTGATTGATCCTGGTGCAACCCATTCTTTTGCTTCTAGTGTTAGCCCTTTAATGGATGCTATTATTGTTGAAATTCCTATTGGGGATAGGATTATTATCAAGGTTGTGAGATTAGTATGGCTGATCAAGAGTTTGAAGTTGATTTATTGCTTTTAGATATGACAGATTTTGATTTAATTCTAGGGATGAATTGGTTATCTGCGTATCATGCTTGGGTAAATTGTTTTAGGAAAAATGTGGTGTTTAAGATACCAGGACAAGAGGAGTTTAATTTTTGGGGAGAACGTAAGATACTTGCCAACTGTCTTATTTCTACCCTGACTGCTAGTAAATGGTTGAAGAAGGGTTGTGAGGGGTATTTAGCATATGTGGTGGATTCTAGAAAGAGACTAGGAAGTTAGAAGAAATCTTGGTAGTGAAAGATTTTTCTGATGTATTCTTTAAAGAGTTGTTCGGTTTGCCTCCCAATAGAGAGATTGAGTTTTCTATTGAGGTGATTTCGGGATAGCACCCATATCTATAGCACCTTATAGAATGGCACCAGTTGAGCTTAGAGAGTTGAAATTTCAGCTTTAGGAATTGCAAGATAAATAGTTTATTCAACCTAATATGTCATCTTGGGGAGCCCTTGTGTTGTTTGTCAAGAAGAATAATGGGATGATGAGATTGTGTATTAATTCTAGACAGTTGAATAAGATCATCATCAAGAATAGATATCCATTGCCCATGATAGATGATTTATTCAAGTAGTTATAAGGGCCTAGGGTGTTTTCTAAGATAGACCTGAGATCAAGTTATCATCAGTTGAGGATAAAGGAGGGGGACGTGCCTAAGACTAATTTTAAGACATGTTATGGCCATCATGAGTTCCTTGTGATTCCATTTTGGTTGACTAATGCTCCTGTGGTATTTATGGATCTAATGAATCAAGTGTTTAAACCATTCTTGAATAGATTTATAATTGTATTTATTGATAATATTCTGGTATATTCCAAGAATGAATAGGAGCATGGGCAACATTTAGAGATAGTGTTGAAAATTTTGATGAGAGAGAAATTATATGCAAATTTCTCTAAGTGTGATTTTTGGTTGAGTGAAATATCTTTCTTAGGGCATGTTGTGTCAGGAGATGGGATAGCAATTGACCCACAGAAAGTAGAAGCAGTGTTGAATTGGGACAAATCCACTAGCGTAACTGAAATTAGAAGATTTATAGAGTTGGTTAGTTATTATAGTAGGTTTATCCATAATTTTTCTATGATTGCTAGACCACTGACTAGATTGACCTGGAAGAAAGTGAAGTTTAGGTGGTCAGAAAAATGTGAGAAGAGTTCCCAGCTATTGAAAGAGAAATTAACTACTGCTCCGATATTAGTGCTCCTTTCTGGTGATGAAGGATTTGTGATATATAGTGATGCGTCACATCAGGGGTTGGGATGTGTGTTGATGCAACATAGGAGAGTTATAGCTTATGCTTTTAGGCAATTGAAGAACCATGAGAGGAATTACCTGACCCATGATTTAGAATTGGCTGCCATAGTTTTTGCTTTGAAGATTTAGAGACACCATCTATATGAGCCACTTGTGAAATTTTTAATGATCATAAAAGATTGACACATTTACCTACCCAGAAAGAGTTGAATTTGAAGCAGATGAGGTGGATGAAGTTGATTAGTGATTGTGACTATACAATTCATTATCATCTAGGGAAGGCTAATGTAGTAGCTAATGCATTGAGTAGAAAGTCTACAGGGAGATTAGCTGCTATTGGGAGTCATGATACTAGCTTGATGATAGAATTAAGAAAAATGAGGATGCAGTTGAGTGTTAGTGATAGATGAGTATTGATGGCAAATGTGGTGGTACAGTCTTCTATTATTAATCGTTTATAACAGATGAAGGGTAGAGATAAAGAGATAAAGAAGATCAAACTGAAAATATTTAGTGGGAAGCCGACTGGGTTTAGAATTAGAAAAGATGGAATTGTGGTATTGTGATATAGAGTTTATATTCCCAATGATGTGGAGATGAGAAAGAAGATACTAAGGGAGGCTCATGATTCTGAATATTCTATGCACCTGAGTAATAAGAAGATGTATAGGGAGTTGAGACAGAATTATTGGTGGTCAGAATGAAAAAGGATGTAGCGGAGTATATTTCTAGATATTTAACTTGCCAACAGGTGAAGTCTGAGAATAGACATCCAACAGGTTTATTACAACCTCTTCTAGTACCTGAATAGCCATGGGAGAATGTGAGCATGGATTTTGTGTCTGGTTTTCCCCGTACTCAAAGAAGTCGTGATGTTGTATGGGTTGTAGTGGATAGACTTTCTAAGTCTTTGCATTTCCTTCCTATTAAAACTACTTGGAGTACCTTTAAGCACTATATCATATAGAGATTCTAGATTTACTTCTATATTTTGGAAGGGTTTTCAACAAGTTATGGGTACGCAATTGCAGTTTAGTATAGCTTCTCATTTGCAAACTGATGAACAGACAAAGAGAATCATCATAATACTAGAAGATATACTGAGGGCAAGTGTATTGAGTTTTTCAGTAAACTGGGATGCTTATTTACCTTTGATCGAGTTAGCACACAATAATCAGCATCAAACTAGTATTGGGATGGCACCATTTGAGGCTTTATATGGTAAAAGGTGTAGAACTCTAGTATGTTGGGAATAAATTGGAGAAAGAAAGATATTTGGTCTAGAAATGATAGATTTAACTACTGAGATGATTAAACTGGTTAGAGAGAACCTTCGAGCAGCATAGAACAGATAGAAGGGATATACTGATAATAGAAGATGACCTTTTGAGTTTCAGGTTGGTGACTGGGTATTTTTTAAGATATCTCCATGGAAGGGTGTATTAAGGTTTAAAAAGAAGGGAAAATTGAGTTCGAGATTTGTGGGGCCATATGAGGTGATTGAGAGAGTTGGACCAGTAGTATACTGATTGGATTTGCCTCCAAATTTAAAGCAATTACATAATATGTTCCATGTTTCACTTTTAAGAAAGTGTTTACATGATGAATTACATAGTATTCCGAGTCAAGCTGTAGAACTTTAGGAAGATTTGACCTTTATGTAAGTACAAATCAAAATACTAGACAAAAAGGAACAAGTTTTGCGTAATAAAGTTATTCCATTGATTCAAGTATTATGGCGGAATAAAGATGTTGAAGAAATTACTTGGGAGCATGAGGAAAGAATACCCTAACTTCTTCATAAAATAGGTAAGGAAGTTACGGGAACAAAATTTTATAAGGTGGTAGAATTGTGATACCCGTGTTCTTAAAGTAAGGGTAAAGACATAATTTAATAAATATGACATGGAATTAAAATAATATATACATGAAAGATTTATTATTGAATGAAATAAGTCTTTTAAAAAAATTCGTGGACACTTAATTCTTCCTTTATCTTCGAGCGCTCCACCGCGCCGTTTCCCCCACACTAATTCTTCTTGCTGCTTCATTTTAGCTGTCGCCCTTAGCTCCCCCGCCACAATATTTTCTGATAAACACCTGTAATTGTTCCTTTACTTTTTACAATGTTTTTTTCTTTCCTTCTCTTAAGTACAATGGACTGGCTACAATTTTGGTTTTTGTGGCTATTTTGTACTTGTATGTTGCGTTTGGTTGCTGAGAAAAGGGAGGAAAATGGAGGAATTTTTTTGTTTATGCTGCTTGTTGATGCACAAATCTACCACCTGCCTTTTATTTTTCGAAGTATTTTTGGTTGCCGAGAAAATGGAGGAAAATGGAGGAATTTTTTTTGTTTATGCTGCTTGTTGATGCACAAATCTGCCAGCTGCCTTTCATTTTTCGAAGTATTTTAAAGGTCTTTATATTGTTGCTTGTGCTATGTTTGATATTAGTCAATCTATATTGTTGCTGCTTTCAATTGTTGTACATATAAAATGGTCATGGTTTGCAAGAATGACTTCGTAACTTGGAATTTTGGCATTCTCTACCGTGCGTGAGGTTGTGCATGCATGCTCTACTTCCACAAAATTCTAACATTTTTTAGCTAAGGGAATTTCTTTATTTTATTTTCTCATTTACATTCCCAAACTGGGAAGTAGTTCTGCATTTATTAGTTCAATTTATTTAATTTAGCTAATGGTTCGGTTTTTTGTTTGTTAAAAGTTGCTGAGAGTGCACTACAAGTTAATTAAATGACGGTATGATGTAGAACAAGTTTGTTTTGATATTATGATCTGCTCAAATCTTTATTATCTTGGTGTATTTTTAATTTGTAAAAAAACTTTGTTATCCTGATAATGATAAGTATGATTATAAGTTGCAGTCCATTTAGGATGATGCACTAAAAGCATCTAAAAGCATTGTTTGTTTCGTTGATTTTTGGGTTATTTGTAGTCCATTTATATACTGATCTTCCATTGGTTTGAACACTGAAGGCTATTATATTAAAAAAAACTAATTGTTAATTAGAAAATAGTTCTTCATTTTAATGTTGAGGCCATTCCATAATTTTCCTTGTATTGTTTGGAAGTGGTGATTATGCACTTTATCTAGTGCTGTACAAGGGGGGTTTTGTTATTATGATCTGCTCAAATCTTTATTATCTTGGAAATGATAGCTGATGGAGGAGTGAAATGGAGAGATTTTTGGTAATGGTGTTGGTCTAGTTGGGTATGGGTCTAGAATCTTGGTGTCCATGATTTCTTTCTCCAAACCCCACCTTGTAAGAGAGTGATAAATGTTCTTTAAAGATGGTGGAATCAGACCCAAGTTGTGTTTTTGTTCATTTTGGCAGAGAACAGTGTCACTCACAATAATAGTGGTGATTTTGGTAGCAGGGTAATAAGCCTGAACATTGTTCCTCAGCCAAGTCTCAGCCTTTAAAACACTGCTAGAAACCTCACTTAGATCTTGCTCACTCAGTGAAACTACTATAGGAAGACCAGAGCGAGACAATGCTTGAAGTACCTCAGGAGTTGTTTCATAGAGATTAAAGAGCTCAATGGATTCTTGACCTGCACCTGCAAGGAAAGAAACATTGAGGAAAAGAACTAAGGAGCAAAAATGGAAGAATTAATGAACCCACAATGCCATGAAAAATGAAGCATTTTATTTGTCAATGTATAGAAAATAGTACTAATTAGCACTTCTGCTTACCAGTAAAACCCAGCAAACAGAGAAACAAAAGATGAAAGAGGCACACCATTTTAAACATTTCCATTGCATTGAAGAGAAGATCTAGATATGACAAAGAGAAGGTATTGGTTTGGGACTGAGAGCACAACCTAAAACTCAAACTGCAGTTTCTCTCTAGCTCCTTTTCTCTCTGTGCAAGAGTACTGTATACAAAGTGGAGGTTTTAGAGTGCAAAGGCATATTAACAAGATAAGTTTATCTGTTTTCTACACAGATTTAAATTACATTCTAATTGGTTGTACCTTTTGTTAGGTTGTTACTGTGTTTCAAACAAAGGGTAAAAAATAGTAGAGTACAAGACTTTGAAAACAAAAACTTAAAGAGGTGCAGGGTAATACATTATACATTAGCACAGCATAGAAATTAGTTAGCCTTGGGTACCAAGAGTGAAAAAGTGCTATTGTCCTATTTACTGAGAGCATTGGGACACGTGGAACAAGGACAAAAGGACTGTATATTGGTATGGCAAGTGTGAACTTTGAATAACCCAAGTCGAAGGCCCACAACATAGAGACTATATAGACGAGAGAGAAGAGTTGTCTTTCCCTGTTGTCAGAATCATTCCCATCCATAATTTATAAAAAAAAAAAACTTTGTTATCTTGGTAATGATGAGTATGATTATAAGCATGCAGTCCATTTAGGATGATGCACTAAAAGCATCTAAAAGCATTGCTTGTTTGGTTGATTTTTGGGTTGTTTGTAGTCCATTTATATACTGATCTTTCATTGGTTTAAACACTGAAGGCTATTGTATTAAAAAAAATTGATTGTTAATTATAAAATAGTTCTTCATATTAATGTTGAGGCCATTCCATAATTTTCCTTGTATTGTTTGGAAATGGTGATTATGCACTTTATCTAGTGCTGTGTATGGGGGTTTTGTTATTATGTTCTACTCAAATCTTTATTATCTTGGTGTATTTTTTGTAAATGATCTCCAGTATTTTTGTTTGGAATTAATTAGACCATTATATATATTCATAGTGATTTATTATTACCAAATTTTTCTTGATCCCATATTAATTCTCTGATTAACTTAGTACAATATGTACATTTTAACATTATTGGTCTGATCTGTCTATAAAGATTAGCTGGAATTCATCCCAAACAGGCACCACTTTTGTTCTTTTATATATATATATACTGCACAGGTCATTCATATGATACAGCAACATATATACTTTAATTATTATCTGATGCATGTCTTAATGTCGGCAACTAATCTTCCATCTTTTGTTTGCTGTAAAATGTTATTACTTTATTTATCATTCAAGCAATATAGAGCATCAGTACTCCTTATTCTTTTAGATTTAGTTGTATATAAAATTAAATATACAATGAAGGGTTTTCTTTTTTTCAAAAGAGAACTAATAATGTTTTTCACGTAATATAGTTACATGAATAGTTTTTTTTATTGGGATACTTTCTATATAATATTAAATGTAGTTTTAACTCAATTTGTTGTTATCAATTTTAGTTCATTCACTTACCAATCAAATCCAAGTTTGTGATTATGCCTTCTTTTGCCAAAAATATTTCAATTTCTGCCTTTATTAACATTGTTTTAGGAAAGTTTATTGGCGTCATCTAAAAATGGATAAAAGTTGGATAGATAAACCGAGGCCGAGTAAAGCCTATATGGATGGTGTTGCAAACTTTATTAGATTTGTGTGTCAGAAAGCTTATAGTCATCGTAGTATTGTTTGTCCATGTAGGAGATGTGGTAATTGTTATTCATTCGAACTAGAAATTGTTCAGGAGCATCTATTGTATAATGGGTTTAGTCCAGGTTACACCGAGTGGGTTTTTCATGGGGAGAAAGTCTCTTGTATAGACCACACTCACACTAGTTCACAACTCACTAGTGTTTCAGTTGGCTTTATGGGACGAGATGACGTGTTGGGTTTGCTCCGAGGTGCCTTCGAGGTTACTTGTGAAAACCCAAACAATGAACAATTAAGTTTAGGAATCGAAGTGGGATCTTATAATGAGCATGGTGAAAAGCAACAGGCTCATGGTGGGTTTGAGTTCAATAATTTTGGTGATCCATCACATATCGAACATTCAGTTCGTTCTGCTATTGATGAGACGACTCAGTATCGCAATTTGATGAAAGATTACGATAATGAACTTTATCTAAGTTGTCAGAATTTCACAAAGCTAAGTTTCATGTTATATCTACTACACCTCAAATGTTTGAATGGTTGGTCTGGTAAATCTCTGACTATGTTGCTTGAGTTTATCAATATGACATTTTAGATGTGTGCTCCATTGCCATCAAATTATTATGAAGCCATGAAGATTATCAAAGGATTGGATCTTGGCTATGAGAAGATTCATATTTGTCCTAATGACTGCACACTGTATTGGAGTGAGCATGTGAATGATGAATTTTGTCATGCGTGTGGTGTGCCACGGTGGGTTAAAAATAATGTTGATGATGAGGATCCGTTGAATGAGATGGATGGTCAATCGAAAAAAAAAAAGCCAACTAAAGTATTGCGTTATTTTTCGCTAATACCAAGATTGAAGAGGATATATATGTCATCTAAAATGGCTTTGTTGATGAGATGGCATGATAAAGATCGGACAAATGATGGAATATTAAGACACCCGGTGGATGGATTAGCCTAGAATGAATTTGATACTTTGTATCCCGATTTTGAAGCTGATCCTCGGAGTGTTAGGCTTGGCCTAGCTAGTGACGAGTTCAATCCCTTTCTAACAATGAGTTCAACTTATAGCACATGGCCCGTTCTTTTGGTCCCATACAACTTGCCACCATGGCTTTGCATGAAGCAAACATCCTTCCTCCTTTCAATGGTTATTCCTGGTGAGAAAAGCCCCGGTAATGATATTGATATCTTTTTGCAGCCTCTAATGGAAGAGTTGAAACAATTATGGGATGGTGTTGATGCGTTTGATGCATCCACTAATCAAAGCTTTAAGCTGCACGCTTCTCTTCTTTGGACCATTAATGATTTTCCAGCATATGCAAACTTATCTGGTTGGAGCACCAAGGGGCGGGTTGCTTATCCATGTTGTGGAGAATCTATGCATTCTGTATAGTTAAAGAACGGGGGAAAGTTTTACTATATGGGTCATCGTTGATGGTTAGCAGAAAACCATGAGTTTCGTTTTCAAAAGGATCAGTTTGATGGCACTATAGAGTTGGGATCTGCTCCTGTTCCACCGTCTGGACACGATGTTTTAAGACAACTAGAGGGTGAAAACTATATCTATGGCAAAACCTCGAAGCCTTCTAAGAAGAGGGCAAGAGAGGATGTTGGTACCTCTACGGGGCAAGTACTAGTGGATGAAGTTGATAACCTTTTTGAGGGTGTGGACGATTTCCTAGAAAATGTTGATAATGAGGATCTTCCTATGGATGAGGGAGTTAGAGATACATTGTGGAAAAAAAGAAGCTTTTTTTTTAGTTACCTTATTGGAAAGACAATCTATTGTGTCATAATTTAGATATGATGCATATAGAGAAGAATGTATGTGATAATTTGATTAAAACAATATTGAATATAGATGGTAAGACTAAAGATAATAAAAAGGCACGCCGCAATCTTGAGGCAAATGGTATTAGGAATGACCTCCATGTAGTTGTTCTTCCTAATGGAAAAGAGCACTCGCCTCCAGCATGCTACACTATGTCCACGAAGGAGAAGCAAAATTTCTTGACAGTTTTGGCAAATCTTAAAGTTCCTAATGGGTATGAATTAAACATCTCAAGATGTGTAAACCTAAAGGATCGTAAGCTGTCAAACTTAAAGAGTCATGACGGTCACATATTGATCAAGAAGTCCTTCCTATTGCCTTAAGAGCATGTTTGCCTAGACATATTGTAGCAGTTGTTTCTGAGTTATCATTATTTTTCAAAGCTTTATGCTCTAAAGCCCTTAATCCCCATGAGCTTGACATATTTGAGTCGCGTGTTGCTTTGACACTCTGCCATTTGGAGAAAATATTCCCCCCGGGTTTTGTTACCATTATGGTTCATCTTATCATTCACTTAGCCTACGATGCTAGACTTGGTGGTCCCGTACACTACAGGTGGATGTATCCAGTTGAGAGGTTAGATGTTCAAAGCTAATTTGTGCACTTTGTTTTTCTTTTATATTATTGGCTACTTAATTTATCTTTAATTTTTTGGCTTTGCAAGGGATTTAGTGCGATTGAAATCTTACGTACGTAATAGAAATCGACCCGAGGGGTCAATTGCTGAAGGGTTTAATGGGGAAGAGTGTCTAACATATTGCTCACAATACTTCAAAGGTGTAGAGACAAAATTCAACCGCCCCCAAAGGAACAATGATACTGTAAATTATCCGGATGAATACATATTTTCCTTAGGTGGACAGATAATGGGAAAGATTGTAAATGTTGAGCTCGATGACATGTCATTGGCTCAAGCACATCATTATGTGTTTCTCCATAATGATAAACTTTCTAACCTTCGTAGGTTAGTATCAATAAAGGAACTTTGTAATCATGTGTTTAAATTGAGTTGTTATTATATGTTATTATCATTGTGATGGATAACAGTTAGATAAAAACATCAATTATTGCAGCGAATTTTTGGCTGCTCAAAGACTAACCAACCGTTCCAATCGACCAATATAAAGTTTCAAACAAAAGTGGTTGGTTGAGAAATTTCCCTCGTGGCTTATGAGACAGGTTAGACATAATAACAATTGTCTTCGAATGTTATAGGTGTTTTCAATAAAACATTGACTGTTGTTGTCTCATATTAATTGTTGGAAAATGTTTAGGTGCCATGGATGATGGAAAACAATTATTCAGATGAAATAATTGCCTTTGCTCGAGGTCCAAATAATGTTGTTAGGAGATTTAATGGATTCAACATCAACGGCTTGCAATTCCACACAAAGGAACGTGAGAGGTTTAGACGATCTCAAAATTTGGGAGTTATGGTTGAAGCGGATGATAAAATGTATTATGGTGTGCTCAAAGATATCATCGAGTTGGATTACTATGGGACGTGTAAGATTGTGTTGTTCCATTGTGACTGGGTGGATATTAATTCACCCAGGGGTTTAAAGAAAGATGCAAATGGGTGCATTCTCATGAACTTGAATAAGTTCATACACACTGGTCAGTTATTAAAGGATGATCTGTTCATTATTTCATCTCAAGTGAAACAAGTGTATTATGTGCAAGACCCAACAAGAAATGAACGATATCATGTTGTGATCACAAAGCTAAGGGACCTATATAAAATGGGGGAAAAAATGCAGGAAGAGGATGATGACACTTACAATCAACGCATGCCTTCTAATGTAGTGGTAGACGATCAATTAGATTGTATCTCAACTTGGACTAGGATGAACATTGACAAAGAAACCAACTAGTTTTATGTGCATTTCCATGAAATTATATTTGGATGTGTATTTATGTGATGCACATGTGTGTCAACGAGATTTATAATGTTTTATTGTATTCTTTCGGGTTACTGTTGCTTTATATCACACAATTCAAAAGTCCTTAACTTTTTTGCTTACAGTTTGTGGAATGTTACTTCAGAATGTCATAAATTTCTGTTTTGGTTGTATGATTGAATATTGTTTGATCTTTAAATCCTAATTGAAGCACTTATTTATTCATTTATTCATAGGTACTCTAAAGTTGTTGATTGCTGCATTTGCTGCGAGCCCTTGACCATTCTTATCTTTCAGGTGTGGTTCTTCTAATTCTTGTTAACTTTTAATGCATTCTTCATAGTGTGAGATATAATAATTTTTATGTTTTTATGTATACAGATTGCAAGATGTTTAGGTAAAAAAATATTCATCCCTCAGTCAGAGATAACATGTCAAACCAGTCTCTAGCTGGGTCTTCACACCATCGAGAAGATATTGAGCATGAGCATGAGTATCACCTTGATGAAGATCATGACTCGCAAAATGATTTTGAGACCGAGCCAATAACAACAAAAAGTGAAAATAATGATAGTGAACAATACGAGATAATTAGCAATTTTTGTATTATAATTCATTCTTTTTATAACTAGTTTGATATCACATTATTATACTAATTATAAAATTTATGTTTTCAATGTATAGATTCTGAAGGAAGGGTGAGGAAGCAAACACGTGTCCTGAGAACCTCACAAGTGTGGTCCCTTGAACGTGGGGAAAAATTGTGGTCCACTTTAATGCACGTAATCAACCTATTAAAAAAGGTGACCAAATATTAAGTAGCTGGTTGGGCAAGGTTGCAAAGAGAGGGAACCTTTGTCTACTTAATTACACGGATTGGAATAAGGTCCCTTCTAACTACAAGAAGGACCTTGTTTTGTTGATTCAAGTAAGTAACAACAACTTAATTTCGGGTTTTCTTCCAAAAAAAAAATTATTTTTTTATTTTGTGGTGTTGTACATTCATAATCCCTAACACCAAAATGCTTATTTGACTTCGATTTCCTTTCTTTGTGGTAGAAGAAGTTCCATTACCCTATGATTGAGGTGATAGACAAAATTTTATTGAGGATGATCGGGAAGAAATGGAAGGACTACCGATATGTGCTTAAAAGGGACCACGTGAGGAACAAAACAAAACAACATGTTTTGAGCAATAATATCCCAAAAGGAGTAGATCAAGACCAGTGGAAGAAACTGGTGAACTACTGGTTCTCTGAGCAGAGTGAGGTTGTATTTTCATAATTATATTCATTTGGATTCTCATTGTTTCTATTTTCTAATAATGACTTATTATTCAATTGCTTTATTATTGGTGTAGAAATATTCTACTATAGGGACAGCGGCATGTGAAAGACAACAATGTCCTCACACGATCGGTTCAAAGAGTTTTGCTAGAAGACGGGATGAATATGTGAGTTCATTCGCTTCATTCATCCAATCTTTCATTTGAGATGTAGTGTATTGAGTCACTGTTTGAACTCTTTTCATAAATAGTAGGAGATGAAACATGGAAATGAACCTGGGCGCGTAGAGTTTTTTGTTGAAACTCATAAATGCAAGGATGGAAGTTTTATTGATGAAGCATCACGACAATTTGTGGTAAGTTCACTTACGTATATGATGGTTTTATGTATGATAGTTAAGAATAGTACTTAACTTACTCTTATCGTGGTTGGTACTATGTTTCGGGCTTTTATGTAGATTCTAAGTGTTACCTTTATCTTTCTATCTTCAAATGATTATTAATGTATTGAACTTAGGTCCATAGTAAGTATTTTTTTTGTTGGTTTATAGTTGGATTTATGTGGTTCCATTCTCTTGATCTTCAATCAAGAGTAAAAAAAAAAAAAGGAGAATACAATAAGAGCTCTAGATTTTTTGGGTTCTTTCTTCTTCATTTGTTTATGTGAATCAGTGAGTTTGGGTTAGGGTTTAGATCTGAGAAAACCATTAGATTTCTTACTTATTTCGAGTCGATTCGCCTCATTTGCCGTCTGAGACTGTGTGCTATCAACTTCTCCATATCGTCAGGAACTATTTACTGCTTCTGTTTGGCCCTCTGGTCTTGATGCATGTATGCTTGCTTATGTTCTGCGATGTGCTCTATTTTTACTTGAGATGTGAGTAGTTGCGTTTTAGATTTGATGAGAGGTGATAGGTACCCAGATGATCCTCCTGGCTTTGATTCTCTTCTGATGTGCTAGTTGAAGTACATTTATCTTAAGGTTTCTAAAAAAATGCATTGAATTTGTGTATACATAGCCCAGTGTGATAAGAATGTACCCTGAATGATTCTCAAAAATAATAACCCCTGTGCAAATTTATGAACCTCAGTTTCGGTGCTCTCCATGTGTCAGTTGATCTTGCTTCTTTTATGTTTTGCTATATTTTACTTCACCTCAGTACTATACCATGCTCCATGTTTGTTTTTCTGCTTTAGTTTAACTCACTGCGTTAATTATGTTATACTTTTGCAATTTTTATTTTGTATACTTGTTGGTCTTGAATATTTGGAATGAGAGATTGAAGGAAACTGATTTGTTCATTAGAGGATGGGATAACTTAGAGCTTGTGTTTGGCAATCTACATTTGATTGTGATTGATTTTTTTATGTTTGGTTACTGTGCATTTTGTTTGTGGATGTTGGTTTGCTGCGTATTCAATTTGTGGATATTGGGTTGCATACTATCATTTGTTTACACTTAGGGTAAAGAAAGCAGAATTATAAGGCCAGATCACATACCTATAGATTTGTCATTGCCTACCAGAAAACAAGCTCCTTTCTCCATCCATCTACCTAATTTGTATTAAAAGAAATTATAATTAAACAACTTGCAGAATTAAAAAATTCGACTTCTAATAGGAATTACTTATGCAAAAACCTAAGTTGTAAATTCGAAGGGAAAAATGTATATAATATGATGGGTAATTCTGTGCGGATCATTTGGCTAAGGATATGTTAATTGGGGGTGATGGTTTAAGCATACTGATGGAGCCTCTAAGTGAGCTTCTGAAGCTTTTTATAGAAAATGCAGTGGGAGTGGCTTTTCCTTGTGATGCTCGTGTGTCCAAGTTGTTTCTAGTTGTTTCTGTTTCTTTCCTACCTACCCCAAAAAAATATATTTGACTATTCATCCTGATAAGTTCAAGCTAAAACAAAAATCCCAAGTATAAGTTTTTTCAGTGTCCTGACAAATTGGAACTGCTCAGTTTGCTAGATACACTTCAGAATTAGCGTGCTAAAAGTATTCAGCCAAAACCAATAAGTATCATGAGCTGATAATTCTGAAACATTCGGCTACAAAACTTTTTCTTGCACATATTTGATATTTTACCTCTAATACCACATGGCAAGATCCACAATTACCTTAATAATAGTTAGATTTCAAAAGTTGCACCAACACCTTTGTCATGTCCCACCAAACAAATATGATCAGTATGCTTTAAGCCCCAACAAATCCAACCCTAGAAACTAGTGTCAAATAACACTATTTACATTCAAAGTCCAAGGAACTGCAACAAAATTGTAGATAACCATGAAGGAACACATTATATATATTTTGCTGGTCAATAACTATATAATACAATTTTTTATCTAGCATTTCATTTTACATTAAGAATTATAAGCTCAGCATATGTAAGGGAAGTCCTTTTAGAGTTTGTAAGAAACTTCATTGAGGTGAAGATTATCATTAATCTTAGCAGTTATATAAGTACATAAGCTGGATCTTATGTTGTGTTGGTTGAAACATTTTATAATCTAACCAAAGACTACAAGGATGGAATTAATGAATGCTGAACAGGTTACAGATACCTTCCTTTTTCCCATAAATTGATTCATCTCTTGTTATTATCTTCTTATATTGATTCAGTTAGAGAATGATACCATTGAGTTGATTTCAGGCTCATTGTTTTACATGCTTTTTTCTTTTATCTATTAATGATTGGAAATTTCTGTTGATCATGACGAGCCTATATCTGTAAAATATATTGAATTTATATCAGCATTTCTTTTGTTTTCATCTCCTACCCATTGTTGAATCGCTTTTGAATATGAACGAATGCTTCTTCTTAGCTTGTTTATATTTTTTTTTACTATGGACATGGTGATATTTATTAATAGAGGGCTAGAGGGTCTAAATAGCTCATGCAACATATTAAGATTTTCACAAATCTCTTAGAAATTGGATTATATATCATGTCTTTTACTTTCTTGAATTAGCTATGGAATGATGCTATTGAGTCTCTTTCCCGGCCTTGTTGAATTGGGTTATTTATTTTCACAAATCTTTTGTTTTCACATGTTAAGATTTGTTCTTTATCTCTTACCTGTTTTTGAGTTTCTTCTGAAATCGAAAGAATCTTCAGTTGTGTTTGGTTTTTGAAAACAAGTGTGAAAATGTGTTTGGTGCTTGAAAACATAAAAGGTTTTCTGGAAAATGAAATTGAAAATGTATTGTTAATCTACTGCTATGAGCACACAAATGATCATCTGGTAGAAGATTTGGTAAAATAATATTTTTTCCTGTTAATTTTAATATATATTTTAGACAGAATGATGATATTGACAGACTTGAACTGTTAATGTTATAGTAAAAGCTTTTGAAATGAAAAAAGTACCTTGTTGCAGCATGGGTTTGTAATGTTATAACTGTGGTCCCTTGGAATTTGTTCTCCTTGCTGGTTAATAATGCTATAACTGTGGCTATAGTTAATAGTTTACCTCTTTCCATGATCAAGCTGGTCGAGTAACATGTAAAATATGTGGTAAAAATCTTGAGATCAATTAATATTTTTTGGAATATGATACCAAATTAGCTACTCAATCTTCGAGGGAGTTTAATTTTTGTTGTTTCATAATTGTAGGTGATAGCTGAAGCTCGTGTTGCCGAACTTGTTGCAGCTTCAGGATCCTCTGATGCTAGCAATAATTTAGCAATACAAAATGAAGTCTTCACCGAGCTTATAGGTGAAAAGAGTTCTGGTTGTGTCCGAGGTCAAGGGTTTGGAGTTACACCCTCTGTTGTGTATGGACTTTCAGCTCAAATTAGGAATGATTTGGGATACAATGGCACTTATGCTGAAGAGATAAATAGTTTGAGAGCACAAATAGAATAAAACAATCAACAGAATGCGCATCAGATTCAAGAAATAACAGCGAGGCATGATGATCAAATACACAATATGCAATCCCAAGTTGATGAGCTAAAGTTTTCACTACAACAATTGGTTAATAGAGGACCTCATAATTGATTTTCAAGTGTGATGGTAAAATAATTTTCTAGACTACATTCCATTACTTTGTTTTGTATGAATTTTATATGTTAACTATGTTTTTTGTGTAAATGAGATGACTTTTGTATGGAGTAAAGGAATTTTTATGGATATTTGATGGTCCATTTTATATATTGCAGAACATTTGAAATTTTATGGATTTGATGATACATTTTATTTATTGAAGGGTTTTGGTGTTGATATTTAATCCAAAATAATGTAAAAAAACAATTAAAACCACTTTTAGCGATGCTTAAAAAGTATTTAATGTAAAAATACAATTAAAACCACTTTTAGTGGCGCTTAAAGGTGCCACAATATAACGGCACTTTAAAGGGCTGGTATACAGCGGCACTTAAAAGGGACGGTATATAGCGGCGCTTAAAAGGGCCGATATATAGCGGCGCTTAGAAACGCTGAAATATACCGGCGCTTAGAAGCGCCGAAAAAATATGCATATTCCGGCACTTTCTTTAAGTGCCGGTATTTGTGCTTCGACACCACACATACCGTTGCTTTATCCGGCGTTTATTGCAAGCGCCAGTAATGCATATTGCGACACTTTAAAATGCCGAAATATGCAACAACAAAAAATGCCAGTGTTGACCTTTTATCTTGTAGTGAGAGTGAAGGAAAGCTCTAAGAAAAACAAAAGGTAATAATGTGAATTTTAATTTTGAAATTTAGCATACATGAAAAATACTTGGAATTTGATGTAGAAATTTAAAGGTATGAATTACGAAAAAATTGAATAATAAATTAAAATTTTTAATATATTTATTTTGTTAGGTGTTAACGATCAGCGATCGGAGGAAATTGCTGAAAATAGCAAAAAAATACAAGGAGGTGATCCGCAGGTAACTCTAACTGCTACGTGGTGAGTTAGATTTACTTTTAGTAATCAAGATAAATATGAAATATAAAGTGATAATATTTGAATTAATTATTAACCTATGATTGGATGATAAATGAAAGTTGGTTGATAGGTATGACAGGAATAATTGATATGTTAAAGATTTATTATATGAGAAGTAATATTATTGAAATAATGAGTTGATTAAATATATAATGAAGGGATAAATGAAATTCTTGACAAGCTATGATTGATAATTTGATATGATATATGAGGAGATAATTTAATGAATATGATAAAATAATAATTTTGAGAAAGAGCTGGATAGCTAAAATACTCGTCTGAATGTATGCATGTTTTTATATTATTGTTCATATGCATATTTCATATCATTATTCATATGCATATGCATGAAATAAAAGAATTGAGAAGGCATCCAGTCTAAATGAAACCGCAACAGCAAGTACATGCTGAAAATAAAATAACCGGGAAGGCAGTCGGTCTAAATGAAACCGTGACAACCGATGTAGCTGAAAATAGAAGAACCGGGAAAGTAACTGGTCTAAATGAAAATAAAAGAACCGGGAAGTCAACCGGTCTAAGCTAAAACATGTCAAATGTGGGAAGACGTTCCCAAATGATCTGATAATTTAAATTCATGGATTGCATTTGTTTTAAATATTGATTATTATTGATTGAGATGCTAAAGCATAAGTCTTGATTGTGATATGACTGATAGACAAATGAGTCTCACCGAGAGACAGATATGATGAGAAAGAAATATGAAAATATGATATGATAAGAATTATCTGAGTGATTGATTATATGTTGTGAACCTCATAACGAGGTAATTATGAGGTAGAATTGATAGTCTCAAGATAATTAAATATATGAAAATAAGAGATTGATAAATGATGAGGATTATGATAAGAGTAGTGATAATATAATGCTATTATCTAATTATGAGATATAGATGAATGAATATTGGAAGACTATTTGAACAATTGAATACTTCTAGTAAATTAAATTCACTAAGCTTGTGAAGCTCACTTCTCATTGTTAAATAATTTCAAGTAGCAGGCAAGACTGATAGATTGGTGAGCTGATATTCAGACTGAGTAATTATCTGCAAGCCTCATGGTCCACATCCTCAGACTAATGAAAAAAAATATTGTAAATATGCATGCATTATATGTTGTATATAATGTTCAGTTAGGATTTTATTAACGTAACTCCCATGTTAAGGGTTCAGGATTTATATATAGATATATATAATTTCAGTTGATGTTTTTATATTGTTGCATATATGTGTCGTGTTAGGATTCCAAAACGTGATGACAAGTCTCAGGGGTGGCTAACCTGGGATGGGTCGTTACACCAGTCGACTGGTAACTTGACCGAGTCGACTAGTTAAGTCCATCCAGTCGACTGGTAACTCACTGCCCATTTTACCAATCGACTGGTACAAGGACCCAGTCGATTAGTATCACAAGATAAGTTTGGAGCAAAAATTTTGAAAATTTTTGGACAACTCAGTTAACTAGTAGGGTTAATCCAGTCGATCGGTGTCTTTTTGCCAGATTTACCAATCGATTAGTACCCTGACCCAGTCGACTGGTATATCGAAAAATTCTCAAAATATGAAGAACCTACTCGACTAGTACCCTAACTCAATCGACTGGTATCGCGATTCTATATATAGTCGCTTCGTTCTTTTTGGATTTCACGCCAATTTTACAAAACCCTAACTTTCTCTCTCTATAAAATCCTTGCTTTAAGCCCAAAATCTCTTGAAATAACTCCAAATAACCTATAATCATCCTTTAAATCACATCATTTTCAACTTTGCACAGTTGAATCTTTACTATTTTTCCAAAAACCTCTCACCAAACGAGATTTCCTAAAATGTTTGAGAGAATACAAGTCAAAACAACCATTGTCGGCCCTCATGCGCCCACGTGGCCTAGATCACGGAAGTCTGCGGCACCGGACTCTAGAGGCAAAGGGATAGTCGGTTTCTCGAGCAAGCAAGAGAGGATCAAGCTCGATGACTCCCTTTTCTGGAATCCTGCCATCAAGAGCAGGTATAACACTGTCATTAGACATAAGAAAATCATGACAAGTAGATTCACAGATTTCGATTCTATTCGTCAGGCTAATTTTGATATATTGCCTCCTTTTGAGGCGATAGGTCTCACACAACTTGTCAATATCCACTGTAAATACTAACCTCGCCTTATTCATCAATTCTATGCCAATATTGTCAAACCCAATCCCCTAGCTCTTAGGTTTAAGACTAATGTGATGGGTATAGAATTTGAGGTCAACATTGACCTATTGGTCAACTTACTGAGAATCCTAGTGGCAAGGATCTCGTGAAGTCTGGATGGATGGCCAAACAATTTTGATTATGAGGAGGCATACCAGATAGTTAAAGAAGACTCTAACTATATCTTTCGACCCGCTACATTTCATCAGTGTAGTAACATGCCCCTTGACTCAAAATTGTTCAACCTCATTATGAGTTAGGCCATCCACCATCAACTCGGGAGTTGGGGCTATATGTCAAAAATTGATATAGTATTGATTTAGTGTCTTAAAACTGGACACCATTTCAATATATACCCCCTCTTGCTGGCCAATATGCTCAATGGTGAGGCTCATGACACAGGGTGCCTCCCTTATGGCATGCTCATCACCCTGATCTTGTAACACTTCAAAATTCCATTGCCTGCCTCCAAAGCTCAAGATATCGGCCCCAAAAACATCATCAATGTCTCTTCACTGAAGAAGATGAGGTGCACAATCCATAATGACATGGTTTATTCCAAGGCTAGGAAAAACATTCACATCGGGGATGATAAGGACAAAGATGTGCCTGATGATGCAACTCCTCGCACTGCCATGGACATTGACGAACAGGCACCTAGTCCACAGCATGTTGGACATAGTGGCTCGACTACTGGTTAGGCTGGACATGATGATCTACTACAGGTGATAGCGAGCCTCCAAATGTCCATACAATCCGAATTCCAGAGCTTGAGCTCTTCAGTAGACAAGAGCTTCCAAATAGTGCGGACCAACATCGATCATATGCGTCACGACATCAGCACCTTATGGGATGATTTCGAGTTAGAGTTACTCTGAGAGTACTCGTAAAGCTCTTTGGTAAATATTCAAGATCTTCTCCGAGACAACTCTGACTCCCCTACTCGCTGAATTATCAATCATTATCATTTGTCCTTGTTATGTACTTTTTTTAGCTCTATGAGTAGTTTGCAATAACATATATTTTCTTTTCTTTTTTTCATACATCATTTTCTATGTATGGACCATTTATTTATGCATGCTTGTTTTTCATTTATATAGCATTTGACTCATTATGTGATTTACTTTTAGCTATATAGTTGAATAGTTTGAGCCCTTATAGCTCATCCATATGCTTTAACTGTTTCAAGCTTCTGTGCAAACTTCTGATTCTTCTTGGGAGGTCTTACGAACACTAATTTATGCTTAGTTTTTGCAAACCAGTTTGTTTATGCCTTATCTTACTGTCTATGGTATTTGAATTGCTTATTTTCTGCAATCACCCCCTTTTTTCTGCTATTGTCAAAACGGGGGTGTGGGGGAGGGGAGAAAAAGAGAAAAATCTATGTAAACTGATATAAAACATAAGTTTAGGGGGAGCATTGCTCCAAACATGTTAAATTGCTTAAAATAGTCTTGTATTAATTGGTTGGAACTATTATTATTGTCATTAAATGTTTCTAGGTTGGTTTTTATCATAAAAACATAGGAAACTCTATCCAATTTTCTCATAAAAACCAACACTTAGTTTTTAAAACTGTTTTCTCTCTATGGTTTTGTCATCATCAAAAAGGGGGAGATTGTTGACCCATATTTGATTTTAGTAACAATAAAACACTATTTAAATTACACTAATAGTTTTATCTAAGTGTTTAAGTGGAAAAAGCACTCAATACAAAAATAAGACGCAAGAAAACAACACGTTCAAATATCAAAAGAAGACAAAAGATCTAGAATAGGCTCTAAGGTAATTGAATTACACTATAAATCTCTAATTTCAATTACCTAGCTTGAAATATGGCCCATTTTGCAAAAAAATCTTTGACAAAACAAAATACAAAAAATGTTTTTGAGTCAAAAACTGTTTTAAAAACATAAAAACTGGGCTTTTGGATAACCCAGTCGACTGGGTCTCTGAACTAACCGACTGGTAAAAGGGATAGTTAGTTCCTAGTCAACTGGTAATAAGACCCAGTCGACTGATAACTTCACCCAATTGACTGGTCCTATGACTCAGTCGACTAGTACTCTCCCTAAACCTAAAAGTGAACTTTTTTCACTTGACCCAGTCGACTGGTTCAAGGACCCAGTCGACTGGTAATTCAAAAATATGACCGTTTGAGACATGGGACTTGAGTATTTAATACTCCAAACCTATCAAATCAGTGTCTAACAGTCATATAAGTCCAAAGCTATAAAAATAACCTTTCAATGAGATTTAAACGAGAAGATAAAACATTCAATTCATTATATAGCTCATTAATACTTTCAAAAGCCTTGAAAAATTTATTGTGAGCCATTATTTAAGATTGTTCTTGAAAGAGAGAAAATCTTCATCTTGTAAAGCATTCATTTCTATCTCTCTATCTTTCTTTACATTTTATATCATTCATTGTAAAGAGAAAGAGTTGGTGTTACTCTTAGAATGTTTAGGATTAAACACTTCTTTGTAACTTCCTTGTGGAAGAGATTGCTTGTAAGGTTTGTGCAACACCCGTGAAGTTGTTCGACTACATTAGTGGATTACTTCAAGAAGGTTCCTTGAAGAGAGTTGACGTAGGGTTGGAGAGATTTCCATATTGTCGAACCACTACAAACAGAGTTTGCATATTCTCTTCGTTTACTCCTTTAAATTCAAGTATATTATTTGTTATGTGCCTTACTTGATTAAATTGTTAAAAATTTGTGTGTTAATTAGCAAAAAGTTTTTAAAATCCAATTCACCCCTTCTTGGGTTTGTACCTCGGTTTACAGAGCGCTTCTATTGTGAAAAGATAGAACACATACAATATTATTGTAAGGCCATGAAGGATGATTTAAAAGAGTTGAAAAAGATGATTGGAATAAGAGTCATAATTGAAATAATAGTGAAAGTGCTAATATCACCTAGGGAAGTGATGAAGAGGTGCTAGCTATTAAGCACATTGAAAAAAAAAGTTGATGAGAGTAATATGGTGCTACTTGATTCGGCATCCCCCATTCATATGTTCAATAAGATAAAGTAACCTACTCATGTCATAGTTGCTACTGCATGTGGAAAACACAAAGTAATTGATTATGAAGGAAACCTAAGGTTGAAGCTCCACAATGGAAGCATGAAGACACTTGAGAAGGTAAAGTTTATTTCCTCTCTCACTACAAATATCATCTCTTTGGGCGGAGCTTGATAAGATGGGATACAAATGGACTATGGGCAATGGAGAGATGAAAGTTCTTAATAGATCAAATGTAGTGTTAAAGGCTACTATGAATAAGAAGGGCTTGTATGTGTTGGATGAGAAGGTTTTGCTTGGAAAATTAGATGGAGGAGATATGGAAGGACCAAAAGGAAAAATCACACCAACTAAGAATAAAGTTAAATTTGTTGATGAGGTGTGGAGAATTTGAGCCAAGGTGGAGATTTGTTAGGATTTTGGCTTAAATCCTCACAAAGAAGAATTCTAATTAGTTTGGGAAAAGTAGTTTCCTATTTTATAGTTGGTTCTTCTAGTAGGAGTATTACTAGTTTCCTATAAAATTGTTCCTTGTATAAGTAGTAGTAACATTCTACTATGATGCTGTTCTTTTTCTAAAAGTACAAGGAAATATCCTCTATATAAAGGGGGTCCTAGAGAAGTTTTGAAACACACTCATAATTATGATATTATAACTAGAAACTAGGTGGAGAGCTTTGGGTATATTGGATATTTAGGGTTGTAAGGTTATTAGGATAATAATTTTGTTTTTCCTAAAGTTGTTAAAGATTAATAAAATTGTGAGTTTGTTGGTGGCATAGGCAAAGAGGTTGTCGAACCACATTAAATTGTTGTGCTTTATATTTATTTGTTTATTTGCCTATTTAATTATTGTAAGTTTGATTATGTGGATTTTATGGGTAAAATCCCAACACGTATTGACACCCGTGTCGTGTCGATACAACTATTTCAAGCAAAATAGTGGTGTCCATGTAACAGAGGTGAACAACTGCAAAGTCAATATTTTAGTTTAAATGGAATAATATTAAAAGATAAATAATAATTATTAATAAACGTGAAATTGTGAGTAAGAAGATATCAGATAAAAATTAATTAAAACAAAAAAAGTGAAAATTGATCTTAATATTTAAAGAGATAGTTAGGTGATAAGTATCATAAAACTTTAAACGTAGAGAATGAAGTTAAAATTATGTGTATTGATTTCATGAACGCGGATTAGTGTGTTCAACACTAAAATTATCTATGATACAATCATACAAAACACAACAAGGCCTAAAGTAAAAGCAATCTTAGGGCAATAAAAGAATGAGACATTATTGATACTTAGCAAGGGTGGCAATGGATCATGCTGTGCTGGCCCATGGCCCACACAAGGCGGCCAACTGTGCCTTTATGCCGTGTTGTGTCGTGCCTCTCTCTCTCTTTCGTGTCGTGTTGTGTCATGCCAATTTTTTTAGAATGTAGGCCCGTATGACTATTGGACCGTGCCGTGACAATCAGTGGGACTCATAGGTGTATATTAACTTTTTTGTTGTTGAAAATAGTAAAAAAAAAAAAAACTTGTAAATATTTAATTGAATGCTTATAATTGTATAGAAAAACAATATTTTTATTGATAAAGTTAAATATTACAAATAACTTTAAAAATGAACAAAAACAACAACAAAAACAAATAATTTAAAAATTACAAGTTTCAAATATCTTCCAAATAAATCACTTACAAAAATAACAACATATAAAATAAACAAAAAAGTTTTATAAACAAAAAAAATGAAATGACTTACAAATGAGTGAAATATAAACAACTTCAAAATTTTAAAAATTAGAAAGACAAAAAATATTATTATTATTATTATTATTATTATTATTATTATTATTACTATTATTATTTAGCTTTTCACCGATTATAATGTTGCCAGGAAGGAGTTACAAACTTTTCTTCATTCTTTATCTCTTCAATCATTACTCGATCCACTATATTGATCTTTCTTTAATATATTGCTTGTACGACGACCTTTTGCATCTAGCCAATCCTTTGTGCATACTAGCATTTGTAACATTTCTAGTAATAGTCTTGATTGTAATTCATCCAAAATTCTAGAACCTGTACTAAAAGTTTGTTTCGATGCTATGGTAGACACTAGAATAGTTAGTAGATTATGTGCCATTATGCTAAGAATAGGGTAATAATGTTCATTTTTCTTCCACCATCGTAAAATATCAAATTTATTACTATCTAATTCTTCTTGACTCATCATTATAGTGGCATCAAATTGTATGTAATTTTGAATTTCATTAGATGTTATGGGTCGTGCCTCGTGTTGTGCCGAGTGCTATGCCATGCTTCGTTTTATGTTGTGCCATGCCTCATATCATGTTGTTTTTTTTTCGTGTCGTGGGTCTCAAAAGCTAGGCCCAGCACGACCCATCCACTTGGATCGTGCCAAGCACGGCACACCACGTGGCAGTGTGGGGTGTGTTGTACCTCGTGGGCCTGTATGGCCCATTGCCACCCCTATACTTAGATCTGCTACGGAGTCAAAATAGGCCTTAGTAGGAAAACCAAGCTTGGCTATAAGGTCAAAATGGGCCTAAGTAGCCTTATGGAAATAATTATCAGACTTATCATCAATGTGTTGTCCATGGACCAAGACAATAAGCCCTCAAAACAGTCAGAGTACGCAGTGTAAGCCCAACTGGTGCCTGATGCATGTAACTTGACTAGGGGTGGCAATGGGTCGTGCTGCCCCGCGGGTTGATACAACCCGAAACAAATTTGGCATGGCCCAGTATAACCCACACTTCCAAGGGTCGTGCAGTGCTTGGCATGGTACTATTTCTCATGTCGTGTTGGGCTTAGCTTTTGAGGGCCATTACACAGCACGGCACAACACGAAAAAAGGCATGACACGACACAGCACGGCACGAGGCACAGCATGACATGACATGACACAGCACGAGGCACGGCCCGACATGAAGCACGACCCGTCACGACACGAGGTACGACCATAATATCTAATAAATTCAAAATTACATTCAATTTTATGCCACTAGAATAATGAGTCGAGAAAAATTAGATGATGATAAATTTGATATTTTAGTATAGTGGAAAAAAAATGAAAATTACACTATTCTTAACATAATGGCACGTGATCTACTAATTCATAAATGAAACAAATTCATCTAAAATCACACATTAATATAAATTAAATCAAATTTAAACAAATATTTAAACATAAAAATGGTCATTTGTGAATTTTTAATTTAAACATTGAAGTTATAATTGATTGATTTTAATATAATAGTATTTGATACAATGAACTAAAACCCTAAGAGGAAATCATATAACATTCTTCTTAATCCACTGAATAAAACTTAGCTGCATAACTTGATTAGGTAGCTCATCATTCGATTTCTAAAGTCGTTTGTCTAAGAATTAGATAAGTTTTTTATTATTATTTAAAGGTAAAAAAGTTATAAAAATTACTTTTTTTAATTATAATAATATTTATGTATTTCTAATTTTTAAATTTTCTAAATTGTTTTTTATTATTTCACCAATTTGTAAGTCATCTCATATTTTTTTTTTTATTTTAGATCTTGTAAGTTATTTATTTGGAAGATTTTTGAACGTTGCAATTTTTAAGTTATTTGTTTATATTATTGTTTTTATTCAATTTCTAATTTATTTATAATATTTAACTTCATTAATAAAATTACTGTTTTTCTATACAATTATAAGTATTCAATTCAATATTTATATTTTTTTTATTATTTAAAAAAAATTAATATATAAAACTCATGAATCATTACGACATACACTATCTAATAACCACACGGAACTTAAATCGTATTGAACCGATGTTTTTAAAAGCACATAACCACGAGACACCACGCAAATATAAAAGGTACACCACGGGTGGACCGCGCGCCACCCCTAAACTTGACTCTTGAGGGAGGTCACGTCAATTAATTGGTTTGCTTTCTTTTCTCTTTTTATTTATTATATATACTCCATACGAATTCTGTTGATATTTTCCTTGCTTTGAATGGACGAGTAGACATCGCAACCATTCATTTACATCGACTAAAGGAAGTGACAACTCCAGAGGATTATCTAAAATAATTATCCTATTAAACAAGCAAAGTTATGCAGAGTTATTTTTTGATACAGATACAGTAATTACTTTATTTAGATTTTTCTAACCTGTCTTAAATATTTTCATTATCTTGATTTCATAACCTAAGAATTAATTGTGTTAATAACATTATGTAGTTAGGCACCCGTAGAAATTTGATGTTAAATATGTCAAAACATTTAAAAATATTTAGAAAAAATATAATCTAAGTAAGAGCTCGCATAATCAATAGAATATTATAAGAGCATTAAGAAAAATTAACATACAGATTAAGAAAAAAACAATTTCTTATTAATAAGAAAGATATTGAAATGAGTATCAAAATATCTAATTTATTAACGTTTAAAGAAATATGTATAATCCAAATTATTTAATACATTAAAATCATATGTTTTTGTTAAAATAATAAAACCTCCTTGACGTATATATATGAATATATATGAAGTAACCTACATGTTTACTCTTTTTTTGTAAAAAAATATAATAAAATCATAGATATGTTTGCATCTTTATGAAAAAAAAATTACTTTATTTGGGATGAAATCATTTTAGTTATATAGTTAATAATTTATATTTATTATATCATATAGAATCAAAATCATAAAATTTTGAAAGGAATTTTATAATCAAGTTAAATTCGTCTTAATCCTTCAATTGTTTATGGATGAAAATGATTTTATCGCTAAATAAAAATAATGTCATGCCGATATGATATTGAATTTTTAAAGATGATATAATATTATTTTTTTTATATCAAAATCATATCTATTTAAAAATAACTTTAAAATGAATTTATTTTGAGTTTAATTTTATTTTCAAAATTGAGATAACCGAGCAAATGGTAGAAAACCCACTTCATTAGAACAAAAATTTCCAAAATAATTAATTGTCAAATTAAAAATTATGTTAAAAATGGCAAAAATTTAAAGCTCACATGTGCTGTATGTTACTACATTAACAACACAAGGAAGCTGCTCAAAGGTAAAAAGAGAAGGTGAAACAGAGGAAGAAGAAAAGTAAACCAACTGACAAACTTCTCTTCTTCTTTCTTTCCCTAACATCTCAAATCAAACCGTAAATCCTAAATCGTTTACCTTTTAATCCGAAATAACCCCGCAACACTAACTTGAAACAACAATGAAAGAATCTGAACGGGGTCCCATGAACACGAATCCCAAGAAAACGATCCCTCCGTACATGAAGGCCGTTTCGGGTTCACTTGGAGGGATCGTGGAGGCCAGTTGCCTGCAGCCAATCGACGTCATCAAGACCCGGCTGCAGCTCGACAGAAGTGGGGCCTACAAAGGGATAATCCACTGCGGCTCCACGGTATCGAGCACGGAAGGCGTGCGGGCTCTGTGGAAGGGATTAACACCGTTCGCGACGCACCTAACCCTTAAGTATGCGCTCCGCATGGGGTCCAATGCGATGCTGCAGACCGCGTTTAAGGACTCGGAGACTGGTAAGCTGAGTAATTATGGCCGTCTTTTTGCCGGGTTTGGTGCTGGGGTCCTTGAGGCTCTTGTTATTGTCACCCCGTTTGAGGTTAGTGTTCGTTTTTTCTTTTGCGTTTGCTTATGAGAAACGTGAAGCTTATTTGTTTCTTTTGGGATTGGTTTTGTTGAATTTGAAATTTATTTCTATGATTCGGGTTATCAGGCTCCTTTTTCCTCGGAAAATGTTAGGCTTTTAGAGAAATGTCAGTTCTGGGGAAAGAGCCTAGTTTCTTAGGCTCAGTGCGCCCAGAGCACAATTCTGAGTTATCGTTTGAATGTCATGGAAAAAAAAGGGATATGTAGAATTGCCTGATTGTGGCATTTTTTTTTTCTTTTTAGATTGTTGTTCATTTGCCACTTTTTTTGCTGGATTATTCTAAAATCTTGAAAGAGGCAGCCGGTAATCAATTTAGCATTCTTCGTTTTAACTAAGGTCTTTGAATCCTTTATTGCTAACTGTATAGCATATATTTTCCTTCACAATTAATGCTGCCTGATGCTTTTGAGATTGAAGTGGAGAACTATATATGGTCATGCACATTTTGAGTTGATAATTTAAAGTAATGAACCACACATGATGAGGGGTGATAAATTGGTGGATGTAGCAGATTGCTTCTAATCAAATCATGAATTTTACGGTGATATGTTGGCTGATGTAACAGATTGAATTTAATCAAATTATGAATTTTACGTTGGCTGATGATCGTTGCAGTTGTTATCTTTCTCAGTAAAAAGTTCAGGGCTCTCTTGGAGAATTTTTCTCTTTCTCTGGTGGTGGAAAACATAAAAAGTTGAATTAAGCCTGTCACAGTGTTCTGGTTGAAATAGACTGCTTATTCCAAAGGGGGGAAATGGTGGAAAATCAGATGGTTTCTCAATCAAGTATCTGGTTATGAGATTGTTACTCTTATTCTCTATAAAGCAAATAGTTGAAGCAATAGTTATCCTTTAATTTGGTAGTCATGTTTGTTTATGATATATGTTATGCAGGTTTGTTTCTTTCATTTTTCACTTTTCATGGACTGTTGAGATGTAATTTGCTGATTTCAGCTGTATTAAAATGCTACTTGTGATGACACCATTTGTTTGAGCAACTTCACTGATGGTTCGGTTGGATACATGTTTAACTTGTCCTCTCCATTGCCCTTCTTCATTTCAAGCAGTAGCTTCTGTTCCTTTAGGCTACTTGATGCATATAAGATGTAGTTTTAATTTATACTTGGCACTGGAGAATGAAAGTTCCCCTCTCTTTTTTTCTTTTGATCATGAGAATGAAGGTTCTATTATGGCTTTGTTTTCCAAGGGTTCAGTACTTTTTCTGGAATATGTGGTTTTTATAGGTGTGCATTTTGCTTCCAAGATCAGGATAATTGTGATCTAAGCTTGAATTACTAGTTCACCTTGTTGGAAAATTGAATTACAAACTGTTCAGAATAAACAAGGCCTTCCAATGACATTAGATGTCCTTATTCAAAGACAAATTTGGTCCAAATTTTAGTCTTATCAAATATTGGGAAGATCCAGATTGGTAATTGGCATGTTGAACTAAACTAAGCTGTCCATCATCTCAAAGGGAAGAGCTTAATCTCTACACATTTGAAGCTGGCCTGGCGTGCCTTTATTTACAAAGTGTGGCAAGAAAGAAATGCCAGAATTTACAAGCAAGCCTATAATAGCACTGCTCACCTTTTGAATTGGATTATTACTGATGTGAGGGATATATAATCATGGAGCTGGGAATTGATATTGCAGTTGCTCTTGATGCAGGAATTGTTGCAAATTTGAAGGCTTGCTTAAGTTTCTCTGTTATCTTTTTTGTCTTCTTTTTGTTCTTTTCTTAAAGTTTTGATGCTAGCATGTTTAGGTTACCTTTATTACTGGTTTTGTTTCTTGTAGCAGGCTCCATGCTTTGTGTACTCGTTGCTTTGGGGTAAATAAAACTTTTATCCAATTTTTTTTCCTTAAGCTATTACCTGTGAAGCTTGCTACACATAACTTTTTCCCTTCCTTTGTATGTGAACTCCCTTATAAGTTATAAATAGTATGTCAGATGCTCAAAACTTGAACCTGGTTGATTCAGAATAAAAAGCAACAAATCGACTTTTGATCCTCAAAAAGCATCCAGCAACTAGAGTCTGGTATCATAACAATGACATCATTAGGCTTCTAATTCTGGTTGGAATTCGCATGCAGTTTGGTCTTTGACACTTTGTATTGCTTCTGCTGTTTAAAATGTAGTGTCCATGTGTGTTGTGAGACAAATGGGGTTGACTAGCAGTTTGTTGGGTTTCTGCTTCTGCAGGTGGTGAAAATTAGACTGCAGCAACAGAGAGGTTTAAGTCCCGAGCTTCTCAAGTACAAGGGTCCTGTACATTGTGCTCGTATGATCATCCGTGAAGAAGGCCTCCGTGGGCTCTGGGCGGGGGCTGCTCCAACTGTTATGCGCAATGGGACAAACCAGGCTGCAATGTTTACAGCCAAAAATGCTTTTGATGTGCTCTTGTGGAAGAAACACGAAGGTGATGGGAAAGTACTGCAACCGTGGCAGTCTATGATATCAGGATTCCTTGCAGGAACAGCAGGTCCAGTGTGTACTGGCCCATTCGATGTTGTCAAAACAAGGCTGATGGCTCAGAGTCAAGAGGGAAGCGAGTTGAAGTACAAAGGCATGGTCCATGCTATCAGAACTATATATGCTGAGGAGGGGCTTCTTACCTTGTGGAAAGGACTGCTACCCCGGCTCATGAGGATTCCACCTGGCCAAGCCATTATGTGGGCTGTGGCTGACCAAGTGACTGGTTTTTATGAGAGGAGATATCTTCATAGTGCTCCCTTGTAGGTATCAGTTGACATTGTTTTGCTTGTTCTGGTTATCAGTTCTGTCAGAAGCAAAGCATCAAGTCCTAAATTAGTAGACCTTCTTCAGTTGCTTTAGCTTCCCCTGTGAACACCAGTTTGAGAGACCAATAATCTCAGGTGCAGAGACTGCTTTTTCATTTTCTATTTCTTTTGAGGGTTGAAGATAAAGATTCCTCAGCTGTGTTTTATTTCTGGTGAAAAGTCAGATGAATGTTTCAGTTGATTGTTAGGATTCTTCAAGTCAGGATTGGGATGAGACTATCATTTTTGTATGGCTCTCTTTCTTGCAGATGTTGTTATTGTGATTTTGGTTGTAGGAATGAGCTTTTTGTAAGGAAGTGGCAGTTTGGTCATTGGAGCTTTACGAGAGAGATTAAATTAAATTCCTATTCCTCGAGGATCTATCACGCGTGTAATAGTTTAGTGAATGATGTAAAAGTATTTTATATGCTCCAATAATATATTCACTAGTGAAGATGTGTTGAAGCGAAATTAGTGTAGTACATATATACAAAAAAAATTAGTGTCACAGGTTAAAAGGCCAGATAGATTTCTTCGTCTAATTCCTTTTCGCATAAATATTTAGTTGATTTTGCAGCGATTGATTCTTGTAGCTTCTTCCCCAATTATCTCAATTGAAACGAACTTACGGCGAAATGAATTACCAAATCATTTAAAAATACCGTTTCTTTAAGGGAAAAAAATAAGAAGAGATTAAGATAAAGTCATTTAGAGCAGAGAAGCAATTTCTTTAGAAAAAAGAACAGAGGAAAATTGTTCAGGTCAAATGTCAAAAGTAACTTTCCAATTCCAATTGTATTTGTAACTTCTCATGGTAAGAGTTATTATTGTGCCATAAGTCCTTCTTTTCTTCTTCTTTTTTCGATTTGGTTTTAGGTTAAATATATTTTTTATTTTTTGATTTTACATACAGTTTCATGTTTCATGGATTTTTAGTTTTTTTATCATTTCAATTGGGTTATTGAATTTACAATTTCATTTTATTTGAGCTTATCATGTATTAATGATAATTATTTTATGTAAAATATAATATGAAAAAATCCTATTGAAATGATATTATAAATTTAAAAACCTAATTGAAATAATTAGAATTAAAAAAGCTTAAATATAATACAAATATAAACTTAAGGACGAAAAATGTAATTTAGCATTGCCTTTATTATACAAGAAAAAAAAAATGTATGAAAAGCACGTTTGGTTTGAAGGAGCGCTTATGTGAATCCGGAATGCAAAACCAACAAGCCCTTAAGCTTTGCTGTTGTTGGGTCTCATTTACTCTCTTTAACCAGAGCAAAAGAGAAGCATGCGACAATAATAAAATACAAAAAAGGTAAAAAGAAACAAAACCCTACCCAGAGACGGTAAGGAAAATTTCTTTATAAGCAAACGCTCCAAGGACCGTAACCCTAGCTCTTGTGAGCCACCTTTCCGTTTATACTTTCTCACTCATCTAGTCTTCTCTCTCCCTCTCTCTCTCTCTCTCTCTCCCCTGAACCCTACCTCCAAAATTCATCGCCGTCAGTTAATACCAGTGAGTGATGCTCTTCGTTAATCTAATTGTTTTATCTTTAATCTTGTTTAAGTCTCCAATAGACTGATTCCAATTTTGTTTTGTTTTCTTTTTCTTAAAAAAATTTCTTCTGGTTTTAGCAGTCCAAAAATTACAAATCAGCGAAACGATGTCGGACGAGGAAAGAGAGGAGAAGGAGTTGGATCTCAGTTCTCCTGAAGTTGTCACTAAATACAAGAGCGCTGCTGAGATCGTTAACAGTAATCTCTCTCTATTTCTCTCTCCTTTTATCTTCAACGTGATTATATAAAATATAGTGTATATGTTTTTAACTATAAATAAATGATTTTGATGCGAATTATCAATGGGTTTGTGACTTTTTGTTTGTCGGTTGGTTGATTTTTGCTTTTGTTTTCTTTGATTTTCTCTGGAAGATAGCCTTTTTTTTGTGGGTGACCAGTTTGATAAAAATAAAAAAAAACACTTGCAGAGGCGTTGCAGTTGGTGTTATCGGAATGCAAACCGAAAGCTAAAATTGTTGATATTTGTGAGAAGGGAGATGCATTTATCATAGAGTGAGTTCTTATTCCCTTCGAAATAGGCTGTAATTGGATCGTTTTGAGGCTATAATTTTAATTATTTCAGTGTTTCTTTGTTAAAAGGCAAACGGGCAACATGTACAAGAATGTTAAGAGGAAGATTGAAAGGGGTGTTGCCTTCCCAACATGCCTTTCTGTGAACAACACTATATGCCATTACTCTCCTCTTGCTAGCGATGAGTCAGTGTTAGAAGAAGGTGATATGTTGAAGATGTAAGTATTCTATGAGTTTCATGTGTTGTTTGAGACATGGCTCAAGTATTTTGTGCATTGTGTAGAGAACTGTTCTCGACTGTCAAATAATTGTGTTTTTTCCCCTTTGATGTAGTGATATGGGCTGTCACATAGATGGGTTCATTGCTGTGGTTGGACATACCCATGTTCTTCAGGAAGGGCCAGTTACGGGTCGTAAAGCTGATGTTATTGCAGCTGCAAATACTGCTGCTGAAGTTGCATTGAGGCTTGTAAGGCCTGGGAAGAAGGTAATATTTTTGTGTGAAATTGGCCTTTTGTTTTTCGTAAAAGAGACTGCTAAAGATTAGATTTTTTTTATAAGCATATTGGGTAAGGGGAGTTAACTAGTTTGCATACGGTCCTGGACTTGCTAAACTGAATGTGAGAAATTCATGATTTGGATGTTATTTTGCAAGTGCTATTTTTTGTTTGGTAATCATGGTAGTAATTTTTTTTTAAATCTTGCTCATCTTGTTCTTTCGTATTTTTTGGTGGTCTAAGAATACCATATTTAGGGTCGAAAACTTAATTTTGGATATTTTGATTAGTGTTTTTATTTGATTCCTTCATATTTCACCACCCCCCTAAAGGATGAACCTTTGTCATAAGCCATGGACTACATCCAGATGATGCTTTTGTCATAGTTACTCTGATAGGGGATTGCTATTTTTCTCTCTACCAAAGGTGTGATCTTTGTTATCTAGGTGTTTTTGGCCTTCTATTTTGGTTTAGCTCTATCTAAGCCTTGCTTTCCCTTTGTTCCTTCTAAGGGACGGGGGAGGGTGATACATATTCTGACCTCATTCCAAGTATCAATTCAAATCAACTCTCTTCCACGATTATTGGCATTACTGGCTTGCAAGGTTTGTCAAGATTTTCTTGCAGTGGGAGGGAGTGTTATTTTACATCTTAGTCTTTTGACAATTAGATGTAATTGTAAAATGTTACTTAGAAATTTTCATGGACAGGCAACTTTGCCGAGGTGATTGTTTGCTTGTTGATTCCCTCTTTTCCCTGTTACCAATATCATTGTTGGCCATAAGAAGGTTGCTTAAGGTTGATAGATACATCTTTATTGGTTGATATCACTTGCCTATATGGTCTTACATCTTTTCTGTCATTAATGCATGACAGAGTTGGCCAGTATTTTACTTTTGGCTATACTAGGCATGGTCAATTTTGTGACTGGTACATCACTTGTGATGTTTATGTCAATGAGAAGTTGCATATCATGACCTCATTTCAGCTTTCAAGAAATGTTTTTGTATCAATTCTCTTTGGAAAGTACAATTTTGCGAGGTCTGTCAAGATGTGCTCTTTGTCTCTTACCGAGGGGTTATTATACTTTTTAGTCATTTGATAATTACAAGTGATTGTAAGATTTCACATAAAAGTTTCAAAGACAGGCAACTTTGCCGAGGTGATCATTTGCTTGTTGATTTCCTCTTTTTCCCTGTTGCCAATATCATGCTTGGACATATGAGGGCTGCTTTAGGTTGATACAGCTTCTTTGGTTGATACCACATACCTTTATGGTCCTACATATTTTCTAGCACTAAAATATAAGAGCAGTGCTATAGTTTTGCTTTTGTTTTTTGGTCTCAAATTATGAATAACCTGGCATCTTTATATTTTTCCCATAGAGCATTTTATCTGTTAGTTGGCTGTCTTAAAAGCTTATTTCTTTTTTGTTCTGGAAATTAGACTGCTTTTCAGATTTTCTATTCATTTTGATTGATCTCTATGTGATGAAGACAATTTTGGCAATGGGTTAAACTCCAGTTATGCCTCGAGTCATAGTTACACCGATAGAGTGTCATGTATCATTTACGTAATCTGTTTTTTAGAAAAAAATTGTCTTTTAGTTGGTGGAGTTTAGTAGTCTATAGCAAGCTCTACTACCTGTGCATTGCATGTTTCAAAATTGATTATAATTTCTCTTGGGAAGTCGCATGTTTTGGTGCTATTTTTGGGGAAATATTTGCAGCCAAAACTTTCTAGACACGCAAGAGTCTTAGTTGTCCCTACATGATGAATAGTTCTGTAAAAGCTATGGGCTGACGTCTAAATGAAGCTTTCTGTCATAGTTGCTCTGATAGGGAAACATCATCTTACCCTTTTTTGTTGGTTTTTGTACATTGATAGCTTAATAATACGTGATCCACTCCTCCCTGCTCTTTTGGGATGCTGTGTTAAACTAATTTTTCCCAGTCCTGCTGGAGTTTACTATCTGAGAATAATTGAGTTTTAAAATCAGGAAATAGAATATATTGCCATGTACTGTTTTAATCCTTTATTTTCTTTTTTAAGCTGTATGTTTTTTGATAGTGACAAATTTTTCAGTTTTCTCTGTAGATGTCATGCACAGCATATATAGTTATCTTTTACTTATCAGAACATTTAATATGTTTTGTTCGATAAATACAACTAGCATTGCTTCCTTATTCTTGATCTTTTGATGAAGGCGTTATTTGTGCCAAGGCTGCCTTTGTGATATGAAAAGATGGTAGTAGGAGTAATGCATAATAGATTGACAGAAAGGCAGCCTTACTGAGGTGATCAATAACTCATTGGTTTCCTCCTTTCTCTGTTTCCTATACTAAAATTGGCCAGTCTGTTGGACAAATATTTTTTTTCAGGAAATAAAATTGCGGTTCTTCCGATGTCTGTTATATTTTGCATGTTTGGTGAGGTGAATAAGCAGATAGTACAAGAAAGCAGATCTGTGTATGGTAGATTATACTTACAGGAAAACAATCATATTGTGAAGTTTGTTTGTAGTTTTTTACTATGTTGTGGTTGTTACACCTTATTTGATGGTTTAAGTATTTTTTTGGCTTGATGAGAGGATGAATAGAGAAGGATTGGTTACCTGCAGTCATCTTTTTGGGTTGATGACAGAGGAAAGAGGTTGGATTTTTGTTGCTATGTTGATTGCTGGATGATCTCGTTTCTGATTATTGCTGTAATTATTGTGTTTTTGTGGTTCTCTCTTTGTCGTTATTATATTTGACTAGTATACCTTGATTCAATTTTTTTCTGTTATTTAGCAAGTGGTTAATTGAATCTTCTTCTGTAGCAGAACAAGGATGTAACAGACGCAATCCAGAAGGTTGCCGCTGCTTATGACTGCAAAATCGTTGAAGGTGTCCTCAGCCATCAGCTAAAACAGTTTGTCATAGATGGAAACAAGGTCATACTAAGCGTGTCCAATCCTGATACAAGAGTTGATGATGCAGAATTTGAGGAGAATGAAGTTTATGCAATAGATATAGTCACAAGCACAGGTGATGGCAAGGTAATTGTGGAGTTAATTTCATTCATATACCGTCATATGTATTTTCATTTTGCTTCGGGCCCTCAGATTTCTTTGTACTAAATTTGCAGCCTAGGCTGTTGGATGAGAAGCAGACCACTATCTATAAGAGAGCTGTGGACAAGAATTATCACTTGAAAATGAAAGCATCTAGGTTTATATTCAGTGAAATAAATCAGAAATTTCCCATTATGCCATTCACTGCAAGGTTTGTTATGTTCCCATGTCTCCCATTGCAAAGCATTTTTTGTGGAATGTTCCTTTTCTTTTTTTGTAAATATTTCATAAGATCTTCACAATAGGGCTTTGGAAGAGAAAAGAGCTCGACTTGGATTGTTAGAATGCGTTAATCATGAGCTCTTGCAGCCATATCCTGTTCTTCACGAAAAGCCTGGTAAAAGTTTTATATGCGATTTTTTTACCCTGAACTGCAATTGGATGCACATCTGATATGTGTCATAATGCATGCTGTATTAAATGGTTTTTCAGGTGACTACGTTGCTCATATCAAATTCACAGTCTTGCTAATGCCAAATGGTTCAGATAGGGTCACATCCCATCCTCTGCAGGAGGTGCAGCCCACCAAGACAATAGATGATCCTGAAATCAAGGCCTGGTTAGCCTTGGGTATAAAGACAAAGAAGAAAGGCGGTGGGAAGAAGAAGAAAGGTATGCCAGATAGAGGACAAGTGCAGTCAAATCAAAGCCTTGATTATCAACCAAATCTACTCGTGTTGTATTACTAGCGTTAGCAGTTGTTAACTGTGTTTGTCTTATATATATTTCAGGTAAGAAGAGCAACAAACCCGAGGAGTCAACAGAAGCTGAGCCTATGGATGCATCAACAAATGGTGCTGCATCCCAAGAATGAGTCCTTTTATGTTCCCCTTCTTTCAAATTTTGGTACTTCGTCACTGTCGATGTATCTGGTTATTTATGGGTTGAATTTAATATAGTGCTGGACATTGATACTAAATGGGTTCTCCAGCATGTGCATTCTCTTGATACCTTTTTTCTTGTATCATTTTAAGTTTAAATGTTGCTGTATTCAATCAATCGAAAATTTAGCTCAGTAAGCCATTGTTGGAGGAGAAAGGCAGAGGCATGATGTGTCGAGGAGGGAGAGGTGGTTTCATCTTGTGAACAACCAGGTTTGCTACCTCTCTTGTTAGGTTGGTTGAAGGTCTCTGAACTCCTGTTGGGTTTGTTGGTATTAGGCAATGAACTCCTTGCAACTCTTCTTCCTTATTAAGACAATAGCATTGAAAAACTAGGTACCAGGCCGTCAATTGCATGTGGTTGTGTTAGGCTGCGCTAGTTTTCTAAGAAATATACGTTTGGAGTGCTCCAATGACTTGGCCGTCTTTAAGTAAATCATTTGAGATCATTTGTAAGGTGATTTTTCTGCCTACATTGCCACATCGAACTTCATTAAGGGGATTTTGACTCAAGGGTGTAACCGAACTTCAAGGATCCCTTTTTCCCTCATATTTCTTCTTATCCTACTTTATTCATCTTCCCCTTCCTCCTTTCCTTCTTGCCCGGATGAATTCGGTGTTCTGTCGCTGTTGTATCAGCTTAGTCACCCGATTGTTGCAAACTTGCAATCACTCCACAACGTAGGTTTTGGTGCTGCATTACAAGAATGTGTATCCTTTTATGTTTCCAGCATTGTTACTGCTGTTGTATCTGGCTTTATACGGGTTGAATATAGTGCTTAGACATTGATCCTAATTGGGATCTCCAGCATATGCATTCTCATGATACCTTTTTTCTTTTATAATTTTCATTTTAAAAGACAGCATGATGAGTTTGTACTCTGCAGTTTTCGGTAGGAAGGATAAACGTTCTTTGTAAAGCCACATTGCACCATTAATAAAACTCCACCGTTAAGTTTTACATTTAATTTGAAACAAATAAATTTTTTAATTTTTATAAAATTCATTTCGAATTATATACTTGTCACGTTTAAAAAAAAAAAAATTAGTATTCTTTTCAAAATGAATTCATCAAGAAATTGATGAAATCGAGTTAATTTGTTATAAAATTTATCAAAATTGATAGAATTTATAAATAAATATTACAAATTGAAGAGTAAAAAACTATATTGATTAAAATATCATTTTCCCTCTCTCCCTCCTTTTCCTTTCTCTCTTATTTTTTGATTTTTTCATTTGTTTTCAACATATTATACTTGACAATTCAAATAAATATTACAATTTAAAGTAAGAAAGCCAAACATAAAGTTTCATTTTTAAATAAATTCAATTTTCAATTCATTTCTTAGGAGAATAGTTAGTTTCTCAATTCCAATAATTTTATAAATTGAAGATAATTAACAAATGATGAAAATTTTAAGAGTCAGTTTGGAATTAAATGAAAATAAAATCCATTTTATTTTCAAATAAATTGAAAATAAAATTTATTTATAAACAAATTTTTATGTTTAATTTTTTTAATTTTAAATTGTAGAATTCATTTGAATTCTCATATTTAAAATAAATAAAAATTTCAAAAGATGCTAGGAGAGAAAACGGGGATGGAGGGTCAACATAGCTTTTTACTCTTAATTTTTGTAGAATTCATTAGTATACAACAAATCAACTCAATTCTACAGTGAATTCATTTCAAAATGAATTCTATAAAAACTATAAAATTCATTTATTTCAAACGGAGCCTTTTAAAAGTATTTAATCTTGGATAGGCTGATTGAAGCAAAATATATATATGATCCGATTATTTTTGTACTAGTAGCTTAATTGCTCTCTATAATCTACTATTCCAAGAATCCAAGGTGAGTGAAATAAAAAAGGTCTTGGCATTATTATGCAATCCATTATTCTTGTATGTTGCGAAGTAAAAGAAATAATAAGTTAAAAACTAATAAAAGAGGGGAAATAACAAGAGTACAATTTGCTTCTTAAATTCATTTTCTTTTTGTAAAGGAAATGCCTCAAGCCTAAATGCTGTGAGGTAATGTTTATTTATACAATAAATCTGTACAACTATAAACAAGGAAATAATTTGAATATACACAATAAAAGGTAATCTCCTAGAATTAAGGTGTATCAGTGATAGAAGCTAGAATCATGGAGAATCAGCTATCTTCTTGGTCACAATCAGGGGAAGCGGATTCTCTTCTAGTAACCCCTGCCCGTCACGCATGTGAAAAGTGGAAACTGCCAAGCTATGTTTGGGACTCACATCGCATGCCATATTGAGCCCAATCTCTCACATAAAACTTTTTCGCCATTGACAGTTTCACCAACCCTACACACTCTGCACACAGAGCACAAATATTCGAAGCCCTAACTTCTGGTAGTCTCTTCTTTTACTCTTATCTTTTGCTCTACACAACTTTGCTTGGTTGCAGAAATGGGCGAGCATTGCCACGACTAACGATCTAGAGGAGCACAAAAACAAGGAAGAGGAAGAGAATGAACTTGGGGAAGATGAAGACACTGGAGTTTAGGTGGCCCCCATTATCAAGCTCGAGGAGATTGGTGTCCCCACCGGCGAGGAAGAAGAAGGTGCCATCCTCGACCAATACACTCTTTTCTACTATTTCTTAGGTTTTTTTATTTTTATTTTTGGTTGTTTTTTCAGGGTTCTAATTTTTCCAATTAAATGTGTTGATTGATTCGGTTTTTATGTTTTTAGGAAAGTGAAGCTGTATCGATTTGACAAGGAAGGGAATCAGTGGAAGGGGAAAGGAGTTAGTAATGTGAAGCTATTAAAGCTCAAGAATTCTGGCAAAGTTAGGCTTGTTATGCGCCAATCCAAGACTCAAGGTCTGCGCTAATCATCTAGGTCTGCTTTTCTTTAACTTCTACTCTTTTTTTTTTAAATTCCACTATGTTCTGTTTGATTAGTGTTTATGTACTGGAGAATAGAATTGATCTAAGTTTGGAATCAAGCACTACTAAATACAATTGTATGGTTATTTTTAAGTTATCACAGCTCGATTTCTTTGCTTGGCAATTTAGATTTCTTATTATTTGTAGACCTCTTATCTGCAAGTTTTGGTCTCTTATATATATGTTTTAGTTCTTCCTAGCATGAATGTGCAAGAGCATGCTGGAAATGATAAATCATGCGTATTGAACGTCATTGATTTTGCAGATGGGGAATTTAAGGATCAACTTTTCTACATTAGATTTGCCTAAGTTGAGAGTGAGTATTTCTCATATCAATTGCTTCTTATCTTTGGACATTTTTATCCAATCGTGTGACGTTGTTGAGTTGATCATGTCTCTTACTGTACGTTTTGGTGATGGTTGGTGTGTTCTCTTAATGGAACGTGTTTGAATTGGTTTTGTTAATTTAATAGGTTTGAAATTAGTGCAGGATGTTAATATTGAGATATAGGGAAGTTATCTATCCCTTATAGTTTGTAAGTCACTCGGATTAGACGAAAGTTGGAACCTTCTGGTGGCTTATAAACTATAAGGGATAGATAACTTGAGTGTGTGACAAACATGAGTGTGTGTGTGCAAGGTTATTTAGTACACACATGAGTGATTCTAGGATATTGATAATGTAACTCCCCTGTTAAGGGTTCAGGCTTGATGTGTATATATTTTTAATCGATGTATGTTTTTCTATTTTTGCATATATATGTCGTGCTGGGATTTCAAAACGTGACGACACCATCTCGGGGGTGGCCAACCCGGGATGGGTCGTTACAAATTTGGTATTAGAGCATTAGGTTTTTATGATTCTGTAGACGGTATAAAAATTTAAAGAAGTAGAAGATTTAAATAAACTATATTTTAATGCAAAGTCTGAGGATGACATGTGAACGTGCTAGAGCTAGAGGTAGAGTACTGAACCATAGAGGACGTGGTAGACCCCCAATATTTAGAAGAGTTGAAGCTGAGATGGAGGTTGAGTTTGTGGTTCATACAAGGGAACAGGTTGCTAGTACAGTTGGTACTAGTAGAGGTGTGAGAGAATCTGGTATTAGGAGAGATGAGTTGGTAGAAGTTCTTGATCATGCTACAGAGAGAATGAATGCAGCAGAAGATAGGGTTGATAATTACGGAGGAGACTAAAGGAAAGGGCTAGAATAGAACCTGGTGTGGTGAGATAAGAGGTTTATGATGGAGAGGGGGTGTTTGCACATGAGATACAGGGAGATTATTTTGCAATATCTATTAAATTTAAACCTCAGTCTTTTAGAGGATCTGTATATCCTATTAAGGCTGAGCAGTGGATTAAAATGTTGAAAAATATTTTGAAGTCTTACTAGTGACAGATGGGAAAAAGGTTGCCTTCGCTTCATTTAAATTAAAAGGTGAGGCTTCTCAATGGTGAGAGGATATTCTACCTAGATTAAGTATTCATGTAGATCAACCCTTAACTTGATGTAAGTTTAAGGATGTGTTCTTTGAGAAGTATTTTCCAAATATGTTTCGAGCACAACGGGAGAAAGATTTTATTCATTAAGGTAAAACACTTTATCTGTGGCTGAGTATGATAGTAGATTTATATCCTTAACGAGGTTTGTACTTGAGTTAGTAAATACAGAGGAGAAGAAATGCAAGAGATTTTTAGACAGATTACACTATGAGATTCAAACTAAACTCTTTTATATGGGTATTGTGAATTATACTATAATGATGGATAAAGCATTACAGATTGAGAAAGATGTGATAGAGTTTAGAGGTAGGACGGATTAGTTGAAGAGGTCTAGATTTGAGGGATCCAGACGTGGTAGTAGATAGAGTGTGCAGGGTGGGAAACCACCCCAAAAAGGGCGTTCCTTATCACAAGGAACTATGATACAAAGTCAGAGGCAAGCAGGATCTATTGCTTCTGTAGCTCAGAGTAATAATGGTGGGACCTCTAGATTTAAGAGACAGGCTATGGGAACTGGAGGTTACGGTAGAGGAGTAAGTATGCCAGTAAAAGGAAGTGGTAATCTGATGTATGATAAAGAAACACGAGTTTGCTATAGATGTAATTAAATAGGGCATCTATCTCAAAATTGTCCTACTCTGATATGCTTTATATGTGGTGAGGTAGGATATATTAGTGTAGATTGTCTAGTGAGGAAATCTGTCGAGATAAGTGCTGAAGGTGTTGGTAAAAAAGGGGTGGAGAGAGGTGGTGGAGAGAAGAGTATGCGGGGCAGAGGCAGAAGACTAGTAGCTGAGAAAGGACGCGGTAGTCAGTTACAACCCAAAAACAGCAGAGTCTACGCCTTGACCCAATAGGATCCACAGGCTACTCCTGATATTGTTATGGGTATAGTATCTATTCTTAATAGACCTGCTAGATTATTAAATGATCCTGGTGCAACCCATTCTTTTGCATATAGTGTTTATATGAAATTTATTGACGATTGTGTTAGTCATTTGATGCATGTTGTTATTGTTGAGGTTCTTATTGGGGATAAGATTATTATCAGGACTATATATCGGGGTTGTGTTATTAGTATGGCTGATAGAGAGTTTGAAGTTGATTTGTTACTTTTAGATATGACAAATTTTGACTTGATTTTGGGGATGAATTGGTAATCTGCATTTCATGCTTGGGTAGATTGTTTTAGGAAGAATGTGGTGTTCGGGATACAAGGACATGAGGAGTTTAATTTTTAGGGAGAACGTAAGATATTTGCCAATTGTCTTATTTCTTCCCTGACTGTTAGTAGATGGTTAAAGAAGGGTTGTGAGGGGTATTTGGCATACGTAGTGGATTCTAGAAAGAAGGTTAAGAAGTTAGAAGAAATTTTAGCAGTGAAAGATTTTTTTGATGTGCTCCTTGAGGAGTCGTCTAGTTTGCCTCCCAACAGGGAGATTGAGTTTTCTATTAAGGTGATTCCGGGATCAGCACCTATATCTATAACACCTTACAGAATGGCACCAGCTGAGTTGAGATAATTGAAAGTTCAACTTCAGGAGTTGTTAGATAAACAATTTATTCGACCTAGTATGTCGCTATGTCGCCTTGGGGAGCCCCTATGTTGTTTGTGAAGAAGAAAAATGGAATGATGAGGTTGTGTATTTATTATAGACAATTGAATAAGATCACCATCAAAAATAAATATCCTTTGCTTAGGATAGATGATTTATTTGAGAAGTTGCAGGAGCTAGGTTATTTTCTAATATAGACCTGAGATCAGGTTATCATTAGTTGAAAATAAAGAAGGAAGATGTGCCTAATACTGCTTATAGGACACGTTATGACCATCATGAGTTACTTGTGATGTCATTTGTGTTGACTAATGCTTCTGCAGCATTTATGGATCTAATGAATCGAGTGTTTAAACCATTCTTAGATAGATTTGTGATTGCATTTATTGATGATATCCTGGTGTATTGCAAGAATGCAGAGGAGCATGTGAAACATTTATAGATAGTGTTGGAAATTCTAAGGAGAGAAATTGTATGCAAAGTTCTATAACTGTGAGTTTTGGCTGAATGAAATATCTCTCTTGGGATATGTTATGTCAGGAGATGGTATAGCAGTTGATCCACAAAAAAATGGAGGCAATGTTGAATTAGGAAAGATCAACTAGTGTGACTGAAATTAAAAGCTTTTTGGGGTTTGCTGATTATTATAGAAGGTTTATCCAGAATTTTTCTATTATTGTTGTACCATTTACTAGATTGACTAAGAACGAAGTGAAGTTTAAGTGGTCAGAAGAATGTGAGAAGAGTTTTCAACTGTTGAAAGATAAGTTGACTACTGCTCCGGTAATAGTGATTCTTTCTGGTGATGAAGGATTTGTGGTATATAGTGATGCGTCACATCAGAGGTTAGGATGTGTGTTGATGCAACATGGGAAAGTTATAGCCTATGCTTCTAGGAAATTAAAGAATCATAAGAGAAATTACCCGAACTATGATTTATAATTGGTTACCATAGTTTTTGCTTTGAAGATTTGGAGACACCATATGTATTGAGCCACTTGTGAAATTTTTATTGATCATAAAAGTTTGACGCATTTACCTACCCAGAGAGAGTTGAATTTGAGGCCAAGGAGGTGGATGGAGTTGATTAGTGACTATGACTATACAATTCACTATCATCTAGGGAAGACTAATGTAGTAGTTGATGCATTAAGTAAAAAGTCTACAGGGAGATTAGCTACTATTGAGAGTTAAGATATTAGCTTGATGGTAGAATTGAGAGAAATGAGAATGCAGTTGAGTATCAATGATAGAGGAGTATTGATGACAAATATAGTGGTACAATCTTCAATTATTGATCGCTTGTTAAAGATGCAGAGTAGAGATGAAGGGATAGAGAATATCAGACAAAAAGTATTGAGTGGGAAGCCGACTGAGTTCAGAATTAGAAAAGATGGTTTGGTGGTATTGGAACATAGAGTTTGTGTTTCCAATAATGTTGAGATGAGAAAGGAGATATTAAGAGAGGCTCATGATTCTGTGTAATCTATGCACCCGGCTAATAATAAGATGTATAGAGGATTAAGACAAAATTATTAGTGGTCAGGGATGAAGAATGATGTAGCTGAGTATATTTCTAGATGTTTGATTTGTCAACATGTGAAGTATGAGAATAGACATCCAACAACTTTATTACAACTTCTTCCAATACCTGAATGGTCATGGGAGAATGTTAGTATGGATTTCGTTTCTGGTTTTTCCCGTACCCAGAAAGGTCATGATGTTGTATGGGTTATAGTGGATAGACTTTCTAAGTCTTCGCATTTCTTTCCGATTAAAATTATCTGGAGTCCTAAAAGTTGGTTGAATGGTATGTAGCGGAGATTATGAGATTACATAGAGTACCTTTTAACATTGTATCAAATAGAGATTCCAAATTTACTTCTAGATTTCGGAGGGGTTTTCAGAAAGCTATGGGAACACAGTTGTAGTTTAGTATAACTTTTCATCTTCAAACTGATGGACAGACATAAAAAAATCATTAAAATATTGGAAGATATGCTGAGGGCAAGTATATTGAGTTTTTTAGTGAGCTATGATGCTTATTTACCTTTGATCGAGTTTGCATACAATAATCAGTATCAAGCTAGTATTATGATGGCACCATTTGAGGCTTTATATGGTAGAAGGTGCAGAACTCCAGTATGTTGGGAAGAAGTTGGAGAAAGAAAGATATTTGGTCCAGATATGATAGATTTTACTACTGAAAGGATCAAACTGGTTAAAGAGAACCTTAGAGCAGCATAGAACAGACTGAAAGGATATGCCGATAATAGAAGACGACCTCTTGACTTTCAGGTTGGTGATTGGATGTATTTGAAGATATCTCCATGGAATGGTGTATTAAGATTTTAAAAAAAATGAATGTTGAGTCTGAGATTTATGGGGCCTTATGAGGTGATTGAAAGAGTTGGACCAATAGCATATAGATTGGATTTACCTCCGGAGTTAATGAAATTGCATAATGAGTGTCATGTTTCACTTTTGAGAAAGTGTTTACATGGCAAATTTCATAGTATTCCAAGTTAGGCTGTAGAATTTTAGGAAGGTTTGACATTTATGCAAGTGCTAGTCAAACTTCTAGACAGAAAAGAACAAGTCTTGCATAATTAAGTTATCCCTTTAGTTCAAGTGTTATGGCAGAACAAAGATGTTGAAGAAATTACTTGAGAGCGTAACGCAAGAATGATAAAATATTATCCTCGGCTTTTTCATGGGTAGAATTGTAATACCCATGTTCTTAAAATAAGGGTAAAAAAGTAATTTGATATATATTACATGGAATTAAATAATATATACATGAAAGATTTGCTATTCATTTGAAATAATTTTTGAAAAATGATATTGAGAATTTTATTGGAAAGAGTTAGAAGAACTGAAATTATGAAATTGGAAGTTTAAAATTAAATAATTTTGAACAAAAAAATGAAAATAGAGTTAAGAAAAATATTTGTAAATTTTTTTTGGAAGAAAGTATAATTTTCTATAATTTTTGGAAGAAAGAAAATTTGATTTTTTAAGGAGAAATGGCAGAATCGTAATTAAATTGTGACAAAGTTGTAAATTTTAAATGAAGATGACTGGTGGCAAAATTGTAATTAACCAGTGGCAAAGTCATAAATTTTAAATGAAGATGATCGATGATAAGTGCTTAAATATTCATATTTAAGTACTTTAATTTATATTTGGTAAGCTCTTAATTTGTGTTATTTCATCCTATTTTATCTCATTTCTGTGTTTACTGTGTTTTTCTAGGTTTTTGGAGCATTATGGAATTATCCGGCTTAAAATAAAAGAGACGTGGGCAGAAGTTTTGAGTGGTATGTGAAGGCTCAAATCTCACATTCCACATCGGTTGGAAACACATTCTACATCCCACATCGATTGGAAACACATTGCACTCATAGAGTTTCCCTATAAAAGCCTAATTTCACTTCATATTCAAGGTGGATCTCGAAGGTTTTGCTATCAAGGGGGGAGAGCGCCACACAGCAAAAACAAAAGGAAGAAAAAAACAAAGAGAGGAGCTGCAAGTGTAATTTCTCTCTCAATGTATTTTCAGCTTTAATTTATTTCTTTTGTGTTTTAAAGTTTAATGTTTATCACTTTAATTGTGAATTTTATTTTCATAATCATGATAGGCTAAAACCTTCATCTAAGGTTGAAGATGAAGCTTTGCCATTGATTAGCATTATATTTTCATATATGTTCGTACAATTCCGAAATTTTTTGTATTGATGTTCTATTTCAATTCAATTGTTTGAGTAAATTCTTATGATTGATTGTTTTGTTTATAAATTTTTCAAATTGGATATTCGATGTGTTTCATCTGATGAATACATCGAATCATTCAAATTAAATCGGATATCCATTGTGATTCTAAAATAAACGGATACATTGGATGATTTGATTTAATTAGGGTATTCGTTGTGATTTGTATATCGATGGATTCATGGAATTATTTGATAAATTACTTTTATATAGAACATATATAGGATATAATTGCTTGTCGGTTATAGGAACAAAATCAAGAAAATATATGCTTTAATTTGGTGGGGTGGATTCATAAACCTTAGTTCTTTTATCATTTGTTTTAAATTAATTTAGTTTAGTTTATATTCTTTGCACGACACAGTTCAAAATTTGAAACTAGGTTAAAATATGTTTAGTTTAGATAAAAATCTATTTTCACGACACACTTGCACACACTATATTGCAAACGACTCGTGCGCTTGAGAGTAATTTAAAACTCACAAGTTTTTGGTGCCGTTGCCAGGGAGTTGTTTTGTTTGTGAAAATTAAATTTTTGTCTAAATTGATTTTATTTTTCCACTAGTTTAGTTAGCATTTTTTTTTATTTTTCTTTTTGTAATTTTCTTTTAGTTTATTTGTTTCTATTTGCCATCGCCCAATATATATAAACAAAAGAAAATTTTGGTGTTTGATCTATTTTTGCAGTCTGTCGAATCACACTTTACCTGTGGTCGAGCACATCTCCGCAGACAGCATAAGCAGATCGACAGCAGCTAAGAAAAAAAAATTTTGCCAATTTTGTGAGTATCGTGTTTTCTGTTTTTGCATTTATTTTATTTTATTGTTATTGTTATTTTTATTTTTATTTTATTTTATTCTTTTGTTTCTGCTAGTTAGTTTATTTTATTGCTTTTTGTGTGGTGTATGCTTGGTCGGAGATCCCTGAACTTAGAGTTGATACTTTTAGATCCCGAAATAGAAAGAACTCTTAGGAGAAATAAGAGAGCACTTGTTGAGAGAAAGATGATTGAGATGGGGGGCAATTTAAGGAATGCAAATCAACCGGAGAATGTAGAGCAACCTAGAGCTTGAAACGTGGACTTCCTACATCCCTTAGGGATTTGTTCGCACCCGTTGCGACTAACTCCCCTTCTTGTATAGTGTTGCCACCAACCAATGCTACCCATTTTGATCTAAAGCCACATGTCATCCAACTCCTACCCTCATTTCATGGCTTGGATCTTGAAAATCCTTACAGCCATGTGAAGAAGTTCAAAGATATTTGTGCCACATTCAAGTTCCAGAATTTCTCTGATGAGTCGGTCCATCTTAGACTTTTCCCTTTTTCTCTTCATGATAAAGCTAGGGCATGGTTGGATTCCAACATGACCGGGTCTATTACATCTTGGGAAAGCTTGTTGAGTAAATTCTATAATAAGTTTTTCCCAATGTCTAAAGTGAATTACTGTCGAAAAGAGATTAGTTCTTTCACTCAGGAGGTTGAGAAGTTTTCTGAGAGTTGGGAGTGTTTCAAAGAGTTACTGACCAGATGCCCTCCACATGGATATGAGAAGTGGAGACTCGTTCAGTTCTTCTACCAAGGGTTGACTCAACCCAACCGTAGCATGATCGAGTCTATGAATGGGGGTCATTCTTAAGTTTGACAGATGATGAAGCATACAAAGCATTGGACAAGTTGTCTGACAACTCGCAGCAGTGGGATTTTTCAAGCTGTTGAGACAAGTCCATTCGTGCCCCTAAGAAATGAGGCATCTATGAGATTAAGGAGGACACTAACTTGAGGATAAAGATAGATGCTCTCACCAAGAAGGTTGACGCTCTCGCTGTGGGCCAGTTCATCAATGCTGCCAATACATTCAATGTTAGTCCTATGCATTTAGCACAGAATTGTCCATCTATGCTGGCTTTTTTCGAGTATCCCATGGAACAAGTGAACGCTTTCAATGACTATCGGAAGCAATTAAATGGATCTTACTCCGAGACTTACAATCTAGGGTGGCGAAACCACCCTAATTTTTCATGAAAGCAGAACTAACTGATGAATCAGGGAGGAGCCCTTCATCATGCTCACAGTCAATACCCTCCCGGATTTTCTCCACCAGTTCCAAGTCATGGTCGCTCAGCCCATGCAACACCATCACCCGCTTACCAAGCTCCCACTCAAATGCCAGCGTCGGTTTCACAGTCATTGGAGGACACCTTCAAGGATTTCATAAAGATGACCGACCAATCCATCAGCGAAGTGAAGAGTGCGACAATAGTAAACACCCAAGCGATTGCCACGTTAGAGAGTCAAATGGGTCAAATCGCAAGTCACTTGGGTGAAAGAGAGAAAGAAAAGTTCCCCGGTCAACCTGTGCCCAACTCAAAGGGACAGTTTGCGGTTGAAAATTCATTAACTCCTACGCGCGGGCAAGAACAAGTGCAATCGATTGTCACATTGACATCTGGGAGACAAGTGGATAATCAAGTGGAAGAGAACCCTGCTATGCAGCAAGGACAAGAAAGTGGCAACAAGGAGAAGAGAGATGCTGAGCCATCTACAGCCACACCTACTGTTAAGGATCTTCCTAGGTCTTTTGTACCTAAAGAGCCTTATCTTGAGATATTACAAGCACCCAAGAAAAGAGGGAAGTCTGAGGACATTCTGGAGGTGTTCAAGCAGGTCCAAATCAATATCCTATTTTTGGACGCCATCCAGCAAATTTCGTCCTATGCCAAGTTCTTAAAGGACTTGATCACTGTCAAGAGAATGATGAATGTCCCAAAGAAAGAATTATTGACCGAGTAGGTTAGCTCAATCCTTCAGTGCAAGCTGCCTATCAAGTATAAAGACCCGGGGTATCCTACCATCTCTTGCATGATAGGAGTCAGCCGGATTGAGAAAGCTCTTTTGGATCTAGGAGCGGGTGTGAATCTTCTGCCCTACTTAGTCTATTTGCAGTTGGGGTTAGGAGAATTGAAGCCCACATCCACGAAACTTCAATTGGCTGACAGTTCAGTGAAGATACCACGGGGAATAATTGAGGACGTTTTGATAAAGGTGGATAAGTTTTATTTCCCCGTGGATTTTATTGTGCTTGACACAGAGCCGGTTCAGAATGTAGGTATTCAGATACTGGTGATTCTAGGGCAACCATTCTTAGCCACGGCTAATGCCCTGATAAATTGTAAGACAAGGGTGATGAAAATTTCCTTCGAAAAAATGACAATGGAGCTGAATATCTTTGATATCAGTAAACAACCACTGGAATATGATGAAGTGAGAAATGTATGCTTGATATAGGAGATTATTGAGGAGACTGTGGATGAATCAAGCATTGAGGACCCCTTGGAGGCATGCTTTGCTCAGTTTGGAGAGGATTTAGATTTGGATATGTTACTTGAGCAAGCGAATGCTATTTTGGAGTCTTCTCCTCGGGAGAGCAATGAGACGGAGGAGACTGCAGCACCTGAGCCCCCCAAGAAGGAACTTAAGCCTTTATCAGAAAATCTTAAGTATAAGTTCCTAGGTCCAGCAGATTCTTTGCCTTTGATTATAGCTTCAGATTTGGTTGATGCTCAAGAGGAAAAATTATTGGACGTTTTAAGAGAGCACAAGGAAGCTATCGGTTGGACTATTGAGAATATCAATGGGATCAGCCCCTCGATGGTGATGCACAAGATACATTTAGAGGAGAATAGCAAGCCATCGAGGGAGCCACAGAAAAGGCTCAACCCAGCTATGCAAGAGGTTTTGAGGACTGAAGTGATAAAATTGTTGGATGCAGGGATCATTTATCCAATCTCTGATAGCAAGTGGGTGAGCCCGATTCATGTCGTGCCAAAGCGGGCTAGATTGACGGTAGCGAAAAATAAGAATGATGAGTTGGTGTCAACTCGTGTTCAGTTAGGATGGAGAGTGTGTAGAGACTACCGTAAGTTGAATGCTACCACAAGGAATGATCATTTTCTACTCCTATTTATTGATCAGATAGTGGAGCGCTTGTTTGGGCATGATTACTATTGCTTCTTAGATGGCTATTTTGGATATAACCAGGTCATTGTGGACCCCGAAGATCAGGAGAAGACGACGTTTACTTGTCCTTTTGGGACATTCGCCTACTGTCACATGCCCTTTGGGTTATGCAACGCACCCGCTACTTTTCAGCGGTGCATTGTCAGTATATTCTCTAACATGGTAGAGCATTTGTTAGAGATTTTCATGGATGACTTCTCCGTGTTCAGTTCATCATTTGAGGAGTGTCTGAACCGTCTCACTTTGGTCTTAGTGCGGTGCAAGGAGAAGAACCTGGTGCTTAATTGGGAGAAGTGTCATTTTATGGTCAAGCAAGATATTGTACTGGGGCACGTCATATCTCATCGAGAGATTGAGGTCGACAAAGCGAAGGTGAACCCGATTTCCAACCTTCCACCCCCACGTACGGTGAAGGAGGTTTGTTCTTTTTTTAGCCATGAAAGATTCTACAAACGATTTATCCAGGATTTCAGCAAAATCACCAGGCCCTTGTGCAAGTTGTTGTTGAAGGACGCCACATTTGTATTTGATGAGGACTGTAAGAAAGCATTTGGGGATCTGAAGAAGATTCTGACGTCCACACCCATTATTCAGCCACCCAACTGGGGTGTACCTTTTGAGATTATGTGTGACGCATCAGTTATGCAGTTGGAGCTGTTTTGGGGCAGCGTGTTGATAAACTTCCCCATGTCATCTATTATGCAAGCAGAACTCTAAACGACGCACAACTCAATTACTCTACCACTGAGAAGGAGTTGCTAGCAGTCATTTTTTACACTGGACAAGTTCAAATCCTACTTGTTATGATCGAAAGTCATTATCTACTCGGATCATGCAGCATTGAAATATCTTTTCTCCAAAAAGGATGTTAAATCTCGTCTTATCTGATTGATCTTGTTACTTCAGGAGTTCGACATAGAGATTCAGGATAAGAAAGGTTCCGAAAATGTGGTGGCAGATCATTTGTCTAGGTTGATAGTGGATTTCACTGAGCCCGCCATTCCCATTTCTGAGACCTTTCCTAATGAGCAATTGATGCACATTGCTCACAATCCCGCACCATGGTTTGCTGATATGGTGAACTATCTTGTCACCGGTCAAATGCCTTTACATTAGGGACGACAAGATAAGTCCAAGTTTTTGGCCATGGTAAAACATTTTTTTCTGGGATAATCCTTACCTGTTCAAGTATTGTCCTGATTAGATCATTATAAGATTTATTCCTGAGCATGACCAATCTAATGTCATCTCCTTTTGTCATGATCATGCTTGTGGAGGCCATTTCAGTGCTAAGAACACCGTTGCGAAGATTTTGCAGTGTGGATTTTATTGGCCTATCCTATTCCGAGACTCTCACACCTACTGTGTATCTTGTGAGTGTTGCCAAAAGCTAGGGAGTATTTCTATGAGGAATATGATGCCCCTCAACCCTATTCTGATTGTTGAGATTTTTGACGTATGGGGCATTGATTTTATGGGACCTTTTACCAAACTCCTTTAGCTATCTGTACATTTTGGTTGCTGTGTACTATCTGTCCAAATGGGTGGAGGTCGTTGCATGCAAGACCAATGACCAGTTGTGGTCCAGTTTTTGAAGGACACTATCTTTGCTCGTTTTGGTACGCCTCGAGCAATAATAAGTGATGGAGCTAAGCACTTTTGCAACCGGATTTTTGAGCAGTTGATGAAGAAGTATTTCATCACACAAGGTTGCCACCCCGTATCACCCGTAGACAAGTGGACAAGTGAGATTTTTTAATCGCGATTGAATGATGCACTGTGGGCATATCGGACAGCATTCAAGACGCCAATTAGCATGTCTCCATATCGTCTTGTGTACGGAAAAGTATGTCACCTCTCGGTAGAATTAGAGCATAGAACGTATTGGGCTATCAAGCAACTAAACTTCAATCTTTCGATGGCTGGCTCACAAAGGAAGCTCCAACTCAATGAATTAGAGGAGCTGCGAAATGATGCATATGATTGTGCGCAGTTGTACAAGGCACAAATGAAGAAGGCTCATGACCAGAACATTTTAAGATGATCTTTTGAGCCTAGTCAAAAAGTTCTTCTTTACAATTCACGCTTGCATCTTTTTTTCAGGCAAGCTCAAATCTCGATGGACATGCCTATTTATTATTCGGTCTGTTTTTCTTCATGGGGCCATCGAGATTGAGGATCCAAAGAATGGTAACACTTTCAAGGTGAATGGACAAAGGCAAAAACCATTCTTGGAGTTGAGGAGTCCAAATATTGAGACGACATTGTTAAAGGATCCTAGTTACTCAGAGTGATTGTACTCTACTATGGAGAGTTTGGCTGAAGACTTTAAACTTAGCGCTCATGGAAGGCATCCACAACTTATCCTTTATGTTTTTACTATTTTTCATATTTCTTGTTATTGTTTATTTCTAGTATTTTTTTTTTGTTTTCTAGTATTCCTTTAGCCTTTATTTTTCAGGGACAACGCGTACTTCAGTTCAAGTTTAGGGGTATGCTATGAGCCATGCCAGTCCAGCTAGTTCTCCATCTCCCAGGTCAGTTCTTTCCATATTATTCACACATTGAGAACAATGTGAAATTTAAGTTTGGAGGTATGGGAGACACATTACGCACACTTTATCCCAGTTTTTTGTTGTTTTTTTTTCTTTGTTTTAAAGAGAAGATAAATGCATGCTCATGTTGTTTTGAAATTTGGGTGATCTGAACAAATATTGTGATGTGATTTCATTGGAAAGCTTAAAATCTTGAACACATGATCTGATGATAGAGTTTTAAAGTTTAGTTACTTACTTTAGGCATTTGAGAATTCGCATGTTTAATCTAATCTGACACGAGCACATTATCACATAATTGTGTGAGGTATGACATGTGATTTTAATGTGTATGTTTCCATGGCTTAGCTGATTCCAGATGACTTATTGGATGGACACTTTGACATAAAAAAAATTTGCACAAAAAGAGAAAAATGTTCATCATTGATAAAATTTTCACTGAGTAACTGGACCTCTTGTCTCAGTAAGCAGTGAGTGTTCACGTCAAAAGGTGAGAATTTTGATTGGTTGCATTAAAGCCAGTTTAGTTTCGTAGCCTTTTTTACTCGAGTTAGTAAGCCCTTATGGGCGTATTTACACCTAATGCCCTAAAACCATCTGGTTTGGGAGGCATTGACTCAACACTCGCTACATAGGTCAATCAGAAAGCTTAAGGGAACTAAACATGACAGAGCCTTACAATAAAAGAAAGAAGAAAATAAAACTATGCCATTGATTGTTCATTCTGATGGGAAATTATATGAATCTTGAGACATTGAGGCATTGCACATTGGAATTATTTGGAAGCTTCATATTTATGTGCTAGTTCACTTTACACTGATTTGAGCTTGCGATGCCTTAGTCGGCCTTTTGTAAGTAATTAGATTTTAACATTTCTATTCATTGCGAAGATGGGTTTATCCTTTTAAGCTTGCTCATGAATGAATATCATGGTTTTGTGTGATACTTAAATTTTTGGATACCATGAAAGATGGATTTATCTTTGTGTTCTTTGTTTTTCATTTAGTTTTTAGTTTCGTATTGCTAAGGGACTAACAATACGTAAGTTTGGGGGTGTGATAAGTGCTTAAATATTCGTATTTAAGCCCCTTAATTTATATTTGTTAAACTCTTAGTTTGTGTTATTTCATCCTACTTTATCTCCTTTCTGTGTTTACTGTGTTTTTCTAGGTTTTTGAAGTATTATGGAATTATCCGGCTTAAAATAAAAGAGACGTGAGTAGAAGTTTTGAGCGGCATGTGAAGGCTTAAATCCCACATCCCACATCCCACATCGGTTGGAAACACATTCTACATCCTACATCGGTTGGAAACACATTCTACATCCCACATCTCACATTGCACATCGGTTGGAAACACATTGCACTCATGGAGTTTCCCTATAAAAGCCCCATTTCACTTCATTTTCAAGGTGGATCTCGAAGGCTTTGCTATCAAGGGAGGAGAGCGCCGCACAGCAAAAACAAAAAGAAGAAAAAACAAAGAAATGAGCTGCAAGTGTAATTTCCCTCTCAATGTATTTTTAGCTTTAATTTATTTATTTTGTATTTTAAAGTTTAATGTTTAGCACTTTAATTGTGAAATTTATTTTCATAATCATGAAAGGCTAAAACTTTCATATAAGGTTGAAGATGAAGCCTCGCCAATGATTAGCATTATATTTTCATATATGTTCGTACAATTCCAATATTTTTTGTATTGATGTTCTATTTCAATTCAATTGTTTGAGTAAATTCTTATGATTGATTGTTTTGTTTATAAATTGTTCAAATTGGATATTCAATGTGTTATCTGACAGAAACATCGAATCATTCAAATTAAATCGGATATCCATTGTGATTCTAAAGTAAACAGATACATTGGATAATTTGATTTAATTAGGGTATTCGTTGTGATTTGTATATCGATGGATTCATAGAATTATTTGATAAATTACTTTTATAAAGAACATATATAGGATGTAATTGCTTGTCGATTGTAGGAACAAAATCATAAAAATATATGCTTTAATTTGGAGGGGTGGATTCAGAAACCTTAGTGCTTTTATTATTTGTTTTAAATCAATTTAGTTTAGTTTATATTCTTTGCACGACACGATTCAAAATTTAGATCTAGATTAAAATAGGTTTAGTTTAGATAAAAAATTTATTTTCACGACGGAATTTTCTGTGGATTCGACCTCACACTTGCACACACTATATTGCAAATTACTTGTGGCGCTTGTGAATAATTTAAAACTCATAACAATCAGTGGCAGAATCGTAATTAAGAAGTGGCAAAGTTGTAAATTTTAAATGAATATGCATGGTGGCAGAAGCGTAATTAAGCTGTCACAAACTCAACAAAAACCAAAAAAAGACAGGACAGACACATGGATGCTAGTGGACAGATGTAGGCTTATGCACATAATACAATTGCCTGGAGACAGTCCAGAGCATACATGTGAGACAGATAAGCATAGACATGACAACCATATTCAACCGGAAGAAGTACACGTACGCTTGATCGGTTTTGCATAAAAAAAAAAAATTTGTTTTGTTAAAATTAGTTTACAAATTCCTTTTTATCTCTAAAATTATATTCTCTCTCAACTTAATCTCTTTCTTTAAACACTAGAGGACTGAAAAAAATATTGAAAAATTGAAATTTTGATCAAATTTATTAGAGAATTTTAAAGAAATTCGAGGAAAACTTTAAAAAGAAAGTAATAATGCAAATTTTATTTTTTGAAAGATTGAATATTTATAAATTATTGCTCTATACTTCTTAAAAAAATTTGCATTTGACTTTTTAGAGAATGAAAATAATTTTTATTGATAGTACCGAATTTTAAAGAGAGTTGAAATTACGCATACGTGAAATTACCTGGAATTTGATATAGAAATTTAAAAGTATGAATTATGGAAAAATTGAAGAGTAAATTAGAAATTTTAATATAAATATTATGTCAAGTGTTGACAATCAGTAATCAAGTAAAATTGCTGAAAGGAGCAGGAAAGGCAATGAGGTGATCCACGGATAGCTTTAAATACTACATGGTGAATTAGATTTACTTTTAGTAATTGAGACTAATAAAAATATGAATTGATGATATTTGAATTAATTTTTGAATTATAATGATTAGATGATGTATTTTCTTTTATGTATGATAATTGATTGATTAATTAAGAATTAAATGATATGTTAAAAATTAATTATATAAGAAATTATATTTTAAAATGATAGAGTAATGAAAAATATGCTGAAAAAATATATGAAATTCTTGAAAGATATGATTAAAAAATTGATATGATATTTGAGGAGATGATTTAATATATATAATAAAATAATAATTTTAAGAAAGAGATAGTTGAATTAAATGCTTTGATGTATGCTTGTTTGCATATTATTATTCATATGCATAAAGGGAAGACTATGAAGGCAGTTGGTCTGGCTGATAAGACCAAGAAGGTAGCTAGTCTAGTTGAAACATATCGACATGTAGGAAGACATTCTCAAATGATGGTCTGAAATGATCTAATGAGAAAGAAAAAAAGACAATTTAAATTTATGTATTATATTTTTTAAAAATATTTATTATTGTTGGCTAAATTGCTAAAGAATCAGTTTTAATTATGAAATGATTGATAAACAGATGAGTCTCATAGTGAGATAACTTAATAAATAAATTGAAAAGATGATATAACAAAAAATTATATTATCAATTGTTTGTATGATGTGAACCTTATGATGAGCTAAATGACGATATTAAATTGATAAAACATATGAGAAGAAAACATATATGATTGGTTTATAAAATATATGTATTAAAAGGTGATAGCTTGATAATTTATTTATAAAGAGATTGACAAATAATTGAATTAGTATGCGAAAAGAGATAAATGATTAATTATGTTGATTTAATAATGATTGAATATAACTAGAAGTATACAAATCGAATACTTCTAGTAAATTTAATTCACTGATCTTGTGAAACTCACTCCTCATTGTTAAATAATTTCAGGTAACGGGCATGACATATAAATTTGTGAGCTGAGATTCAGACTGAGTTATTCTACGTAAATCCCGTTGTCCACATCCTCAGACTAATGGAAGAAGGAGATTTTTTTTTTTTTGTAGATATTCATGCATCTTTAATATGTTGTATATATTGTTTCAGATAAGATATTGATATTGTATCATGCTGAGATTTTAAAACGTGACGATACCATCTCGAGAATGGTCAACCCGAGATGGATCATTACATGGAGAGTGTCGAGACTGAGTAGCTAACAATAATCCCATTTCCCCAAATCACAATTAAGCTGCATTTTTTGTGTCATCGTCTATGATTGACAGGGAAGGATCCCAACAGCAAAAGCACAAGTGGATCCGACGCTCCTCCACTGCGCTAAAGCTAACATTGACGCTCCTCAAGTGGGATTGAAACATACTCCAGCAGTTAGCAATTTAGCATAGCAAAACCCTTTATGCATTTTTCCAACTTTTTATACGAATCTGATAATCAAAGCCTGTACTCTAACACATTTGATGATATTGACTATTGACAATCTTCCTTACAGGAACCTCCAAAATTAAACATTGTAAAAAAATTGACTATATATGTGCTCTGTTTGCTTGCTAAGAAATGACCTAAAGAAAATAAAGACTTGTAGTATTTTCACATCAATAAAAGATTATAAATTAAAACTGACAAGTTTTAAAGAACAACCAATTCTTCCCTTTTCCGATTGTTTTTTTCAGCAACTAAACAAACAACTATATACCAAAAACAAGAGCAAAAGCAGAGAAATTAACACCGTATCATGAAGAAGCCAAAACAAGCCTTAATTAACAAGCATTAATCAACACAGATTATTATACCACTAACATCAAACCTAAAGGAAAGGTAGACAAACTTCTTTAAGAGAAGATTTTGCCCTCTCAAAGAAAAAAAATAATTGAAGAGATAAAAGTTGGGAAATACTAATACAACAAATGGAGGATCCACTTTAGTGCTATGAAACCCTCATAATTATTTAATCTCATAACTATCAAAAAGACAAAAGAACTTTGCTTGCACCTACTTAATTAATTTCTTCTTCCTCTAAAAGCAAAAGCACCACTTGTGGAGGTAAAAAAAAAGTTAAATTGAGAAATTAGTCTAAAAGTAAATTACCCATATAATACTTCTTGCATTATATCAAGTTTGATAATTACATCAGTTAGTCCAAAAGCAAATTACCCATGCAACACTCCTTTCCAAACATTGACCCAAAAGCAAGCAACCTAATAAGTAGTATGTGCCTTGACTGACTCTATTAAACGTATGACTTCGGGCAGTACGCTTACCTTCTTTATTCTCATCAATCTGATGACTTCCACCCGAAGAACGTGGATTTACTACAGGTGAGTTGTTTTGAACGCTATTTGCATCAGAAGTCTGTTAAAAATAAAGGAAAATGTAGTATAAGTCAGATCACTTAGAATCATACTCTAACTATTTTATTCATATTTCCAAGGTAAAAAATGAGTCATACCTCTTCGTCTAAGTTGTTTGCTTCCATTATAATATCATCAATGTTCTCATAAAGAAACATTCTATGTATCACTGATGCAAGGCTATGAATTACTCCATGTAACCTCTTAACTTTTTTCACCATTTGTGCATAGTCAGATGGCTAGGATGATGAAGTATTAGGATCATTAGAAGATGTTGTGATCTTTCCCAAACAGCCAACACGTCCTTTTTGCTTTGGTCCTTTTACTTGAGAAAATGCATCATCCGTCTAAGAGAGGTTTGAATGCGAAGTTTGTGAACTGCCAAACTCATTCATATACTTCTTCATTAATTCCTGAGATTTACAAAATTAAAAATAAGAAAACAATATCAATTGGTGCAAGATTCTAGTGTGGGGAAGTAATTAACTAGTAAACAGAAATAAGAAGAAACTTGTATATACCCAATTTGCTTAATAGGTTAATAAGTAATAAGTTCCAAAGTAGAAGATCAAAGTACAAACCATGTTTTGTGTTGCTTTCCCACTCATGGTACTCCCATCGGTATGCGTACGACTTAGAATATAAACTTATGCACGTTAAGGAGTTTGCCCATTGTTCTCCACAATCTATAATAACAAAGGTTATAAAAAAATCAACACATCATAAACATTATTTTCACCATGACACTGAGAGATATTGGATGAATATTCATATGGAGTTTTTGTCTCCTTGAGAACCTTTAGAAAAGAAACTTTTTCTTTTGGAGTCATAGCATAACAAGCTTGAGGGGTAACATCTTTCCCGGTGAGAGGATGCTTTCTCAACTGAAGTATACTTCTTATACCCATATGTTCGAGGTCACACCGTGCATTATCGTTATCCTTTGACTTCATTTTTTGACCTAACAACATACCAATAACATTATCACAAACATTCTTTTCTATATGCATCACATCAAGATTGTGACGCAATAGATGATGCTCCCAATAAGGCAAAGTGAAAAAATGCTCTTCTTCTTCCAACGTCCCTCCTTATAATCATTACTACCATCTCCAAGGCTCTCCAATTGCCTCAACACTTCAGCCCTTGATAATGGTTTAGGTGCACATCAATGTTCTTCAGTTCTATCAAAAGAAAGCTTATCAGTTTGAAAGTTGTGATTAGGTTCTAACCATCGTCGATGACACATATAACAATGTTTTCTACTATGATGCAAATAAAAAGATGAGGTCTCAAAGCCACAATGAAGACATGCATATCTCCCCTTAGTACTCCACCTAGACAAGTTGGCGTATGTAGGGAAGTCATTAATAGTCCACATTAATGCCACATGCATTTGAAAACTTTGATTTGCTTAAGCATCGAAAGTCCCAATGCCAACTTCCCACAACTCTTTCAATTCATTTATTAAAGGTTGCATATATACATCCAGATTATTACTAGGGCCTTTTGGACCAGGATGCAGCAATGAGAGTATGAAATTAGGTTGCTTCATGCACATCCATGGAGGCAAATTCTAAGGTATCAATACGACAAGCCAAGTGCTATGAATGATAGTCATGGTACTAAATGGATTAAAGCCATCAGAAGCCAATCCTAAGGGAACATTGCGAGATTCCAAAGAAACATCAGTATATCGAGAATCAAATTCTTTTCAAGCCTGAGAATTAGTAGGATGCCTCAATAATTCATCCTTAGTACGACCCGCATCATGCCATTTCATGAAGGAAGCAGTCTTTGAAGAGATGAACAATCTTTGCAGTCTTGGTTTCACAAGAAACCAACATAAGACCTTCGCAGCTTTCTTTTTCCTCTTTTTGAAAGTACCCTCATATTCACCTTTTGCATCATTTGCACTAGCTTCCCATCTAGAAGCACCCATTTCGAACATGCTTCTTTATCTGCATTATTCTCCCAAAACAACATGCATTCATTGGGACAAGCATGGATCTTCTTGTACGTTAGACCCAAGCCCTTCATGAGCTTCTTGATTTCATAGTAGGATTTTCGCAAAATGTTTTTTTTGGGCAATGCACTTTTGAACAACTCTAATAACATGGAGAAAGCTTTATTACTCAGCCCATTAAGACACTTTATATGATAAAATTGTACTACAAATGATAACTTTGAGTAATTCTCGCAGTTTGGGTATAATCTTTAATCAGCATCTTTTACTAATTCATGAAACTTCTTCAAAGACACATTCTCTCTTAAAGGTTGTTGTCGTCCAAAGCCATCACCCACTTGTGTATTCTATTCATGCATATTCACATCCATACCCTCTACACATGGATGCACTAGAAATGCATCGTGTATTAGGCCATGAATATCATGTTCAAACCCTCCTCCTTCACTATGTCCACTAGTAGAAGTAGATGCACCCAAGGTCTCCCCATGAAAAATCCATCGAACATAACCTTTGAGAAAACCCTTATAAATTAAGTGTTCGAAGACTTCTGTTCTAAGATGCCAATACGTGTAGACGCATTTCACACAAGGGCACAAGATTTTCCCATCTTTAGATGATCAATCAAAAGTATAATCCAGAAATTTAACTACCCTACCAAAGTATTCATCGCACATTCTTGTTGGTAGATTTATCCATGATTTATCCATTATATCAAGAGTGATTAAACTGAAATAAAAACAAGATACAAGAATTGTACTAAGTTCACCACTTTTAGAAGGTAACCGTTTCTATATAAATCTTTTAATAAATATACGAATGGGGAGATAAAACCTCAACAAGGAATCAAAAGTTAACAATAAAATTAAAAGTTTATCACTGACTATTATGTCATCCTCAAAATCATTTGGTAGAGACAATATAAAAAATAAAATAAAAAAGACAGACTGATTATAAAATGATAAAAAAATAAATACCTATAATGATAGTAATTAAATGATAAAATAGTATAATGATATTCTAGTTTGCAATGATTTTAGCAGAATTAGTAGGTCCTTGATTTGCAATCTACCTACAGAAAACCAGAAAATGAATGCATGCCTTGGAATATCTTGAGCTCCAAAACCAGATTATACAAGCCAACTCCAACTTGTCGTTGATGCTAAAACCATGCCAAAAGGGTCAAGAACTGCCCTCCAGTATCAGGCTTCCATCATCATTTTTATTTAGCAAGATAGACCTCAAGTAACTATACTCGTCAAGCCTCATGTATGTTTGGATAATAAGCCTAAAGGAGTATTCACTTGCCTCTTATCAAATCAGCAATATTTGTTTTCCTTGGAATGTGAATACATTATCATATAATTTCAGACAATCCACCTTTACACTATAGTAACAGGAAGCATGAATATTTGACATCAAGTAGCTAGCGAAGGAACTGTTTCGTGAAAATTCATCCTCTTAGAGAAAGACTAGCTAGCGAAGGAACTATTTCGTAAAAATTGATTCTGTAATGACTTCAGTTTTGTAATTAATTGTTTGGAACATATGAGTTGCTTGGTTTTTCTTATTGAAAGTTAATTTGTTGATGATACTAAAACCTGTAACTTTTTTGCATAAAAAAATGGTTAAAAAAAAGGGATTGCTCACTGTTTACATGCACTCATGGGCTTTAAATCAGTTTTCATGGGGACCTCTTCTTAAGGACATGTCATGGATGGATAAAAAGGGTTTGAACATCTCTAACTGGAAAAAAAAAACTCTACAATTAAGATATATTTCATATGATTTTTCTTAAGAAGTAGAGAGAAAAATTTGAAAGTTTAACATAAACCAAGGATATACACAAAAAGCCACATTTTTCCAGGAAACCAAGATACCACCCATTGACTTGTAACCCCAGTCCATACTACTTTTATTTTACTGTGTTCTTTTCTCTCATCAGTGATCAATCATTCTTTTCTTTCTTTGCTATATATACACACATAGACTGATGAACTTGTGTTCTCTTACATGGAGTGTCAAATTAGGCAACACTTGCACTCAAAACAAGTAGTTGAAAATTGATTTTCAGCTTCAAGAGATGAGTGAAATTGAACCCAAAACAGTCTTTTATCTCCAAATCTCAGCACATGTAAATGATAACTTTCATCACACTCAGGTATAAATGAATCTAAAATATATATCAACATCCAAAATGAATAACAAATCATTCTTATATAGTTACAGAGACAGAGAGAGAAGAGGCACAGAGAGCTGAGAAAGAGAGAGATAAAGACTAAGAGTGAGAGAAAGATAGAAAAACTGAGAGTGAGAGATCGTACCTTACCTTGCTGAAAATCGAAGAGATGAGATGAGGAAATCTTGATGTGAAAAGGTAGAGGAGGAAACCCAACTCTGAAACTGAAATACAGTCACAGTAAGGGATATACAGAGACGGGGAAAGAGAGAGCAATACAGAGACTGAAAGAAAGAGAAAGATACATAAACTATGAGTGAGAGTCGTTACTTACCTTGTTGGAAATCGAAGAGAGGAGTTGAAGTGTCTGTGTTGTGACGGGAGAGGAGGAAACCAACTCTGAAACTGAAATACAGTCACAACTACTCAGTTAGGGAGGTACAGAGAGTCAGAGATTGAAAGAGAGATACATAGACTGGGAGTGAAAGGTCTCACCTTACCTTGCCGAAAATTGAAGAGAGGATAAGAGAGATTGAGGGTTAGGAACTTAGGGTTACATCTTGCGAAGACTATGGGTGATTTTGAGATAGATCGACACTGGGGTGAGTAGGATCACCGTGAACGATAGGAGGTGATCTTCAGACAACCTGCGGCTACCAGCGGCCGGGAATTTCGGCAGGGAGAAGGTTTAAGGTTTCAAACGGGGGTGGTGGCTCGTGGGGCCAACAGAGGATGGGTTGGTCTTTCATATTTCACCCAACTCTTAGTTAAAAGAAAATAACATTTATTTTGCTTTTAATTACAAACGACACATTATCATTTTAAATAATTAATTATTAAAATTTATCAATAAGTATTATTTAGACTAAAATATCTCTGTCACAAGGAAGAGTATTTTTTAAAAATCATGTTTTTTAAAAAAAATTTAAAAGAAAAATTAGGTGTGCATTATTCATTGAACTCATAGAACGTAAGAACGGTCGATTCGGCAGAAAGGAAAACTTATGGGTCTCACTTAGTAGCTTTCGTCAAGAGTTTTCTAATGCTACTAGAAATCTCTAATTTTTCTGTTATCGCCAAAAAACTCTGAAGGAAAGAAAATTAAATCAATGATTTTGTTCATTTACCAATTTAAGTTCTTTTTTGTGTAGATCTCAACCATTGGACTTTCAAATATTGATGTGTCTTAAACCTTTAACCATTAACCTTAAACCCTAAGCGTTAAAACCCTAAACCCTAAAACCCCAACCCTAAACCTTAAATTGGAATTGGGATCGATATAATTACAATGTTTTGTTGGAATCTCATTATTTTTTGTTATAATGGAAAAAAGATGAAATTGAAGGCAAGATATCAATTACGATGTTTTGTTAATTAACATGTTCATATATGGTATTTTCATGTATTATTTATATAATATTTACTATTATAACAATATTATATTATTTAACTATATATATTAGTTAATTATATTATTTTTTAATACTTACTACTATAAAATATTTAATTAAATTTTCATTTTATTAATTATATGAGTATAATTTACTGTATTTTATATACTATATATTATTTGTACATAATATTTAGTTACATTATTTCAATTCATTATCTTATATTAGTTTGTTATTATGTTACACTAGTTAATAATAGAATTATTATTTATATATTATATATGTATTACAATAATATTAAAATATAACTATATTATATTATCTAATTAATTAATTATCTCGATTTTAAATATTTTGTATTATATAAATATTTAATTATATTCTTATTAATTATTAAAGTATATACATGATCTACACTTACGGATTAAAAATCCGTCAGTATATACATGCTTTATAGTGATTGTCATTTTAATCTGTCAGTGTATATATGAGCTGTAGTGACAGAATTTTGAATCTGTCAGTATACTTACGGAGTTTAAATCCGTTGATATAGATCAGATATATTGAGGAAGTTTAAATCCGTTGATATAGATCAGATATATTGAGGGAGTTTAAATCCGTCAGTATAACCATAAATAGATAAGATAATTTCATTGTTGAACATGTTAAGACAAGTAAAAATCAGTCTTCATTAGAGTCCCTTAAATTTTTCTCAGTCTTCTTTCTCTTTGTTTTCGTAATCTCTTTCTTGCTTATGAATAATGAGTACATAAACCAACCTTCAGAAATCCTTCACAACCTTCCTCAGTTTGTTAAGAGAGATCTGATAGGCACAAAGAGCGTTAACCATGCCATCTCCGTCCATTAGACTCATCACGTAAGGCGGCCACATACCCAAAGTATGACATCACGTAAGACGGCCACATGCCATCCTTTGATCTGGGCACCACTCATGTTGGTAACCCGAACCTTTGCTAGTTTAAGCAAAAGATGCTGATGCTCAAACCACTTCTAGTATCTTTTATTTTATTTTTTCAAATTTCAAGCTACTGATGTCAAAAAATTCCTCTGATTCAATAGAATGTGATTCCTGACTCCACATACCACCAACTGGGCTCTATGGGAATTTAAATTTAACTACGATCTTAAAATTAATAAAGAACCTAATAAAACGAATTATATGGGAATTTTTCCATATATGCTCAAATGATTTGGCACTTGTTAGGACTATTTGCCAACAACTCTTTTTTCCGTCAGCATATATTTGGCTTTTGTTGGACTCATACGAGAATAACTAAAAGATGCGTGAAGATCTTATTAGTGATGATCTCCTCACCTCTACTATAGGCGCACATGTGACAACAAAAGATCCACAAAGATGTTGATGTGTTAAAGATTTGTTAATGATCTTATTTTAACATTTGAAATTGAGCAGAGTTTAAAGAAAAAGATTTTGTTTTTTGAAGTTATAAAAATATACCTTAATCAAAGTTTGACATGAAAAATTATATGATTCTCTCTAAACTCCTAAAAATATATACATCTTTCAACATCAGTCACAATAACGAAAAAGACCCAAAACATATTATTTATTTCTATTTGTTATATTTAATCTTCTGCAAATATTATACAGTTTCAATTTCATTCCATATTCCTAAAGTAAGAAATTAAAGTTTGCCACCTTCAAAAAAGATTCTTTTTCTCGGTTAAACAACTTTACAAGGTACTATATTATAAGAGTGCTGATATTAGAACATTTTAAACGGACACAATCAATCTTGCTAGTAATATTTCAAGGAGTGGAATACTCATTCTGACGGTCGATTTGATCTATCAAGATGTTCTCATATGCATCTTTATTTGTTAAGATATTTACATACAAGTTATCTCACATCAGAAAGAAATAAAAAATTAAGAGTGAGTTATATACATGGTTTAAGTTAAAGACTCAAGAGTTTAAGTTTTTTAATCATATTGATATTCATTCATGTATATCAAACCCGTATTCATATGATCTATATTTGATAAAGATTAATTTGACTCAATTAGTTAATTAATTAATTCGGTTAATTATATCATGTTTTGTTAGTGTGACATGAGTTGATAAGTCACTTGTGGTCCATATGCGCATGCATGGTATCCATCATGCAAATAGACGTGCCACTATAAACATTGCTTTATATTGACAAAGCCCAAATGGCATATTTGATATACGCTGCTTAATCGCATCATTGTCAATCGTACAAAACCAACTTCATTGGTATGCCCACTTAGCTTAGAAAAGCAAAATCCCAAATTAAAGTTTTATATAATGGCATCCTAATTTTATGTGATTTGGTTTGTTTTAAAGCAAGATATGTAAACTTAGGCAAAATCTCTAGTTAATGTAATACTTAACTACTAGAATTTGGTTTGCAAATGACCATAAAGACTTCTTTATTTGCTGGCTCTGTTATTAATGTGACTCAAACAATACGAACTAATGAGAATTGCACACTTAGACAACCACTTCTAAGCAACGAAGTGTTTCAACATGACTATAACAGAAAGTACACCACCTGTTCCCAGACACTTCGATGTGATGACTCAAGCATAGACTATCTCTTATGAACGGGAGACCATCCCTTGTAAGGTTCGAGGTGCAGAGATGCCATCTCTTACAAGGCCCGAGGCCTAAAGGTCACATCCCAACAGTGTTGCACATCGGAAGCCAAAAGTATGCTAGTACCTAAATAAAGAGATATTCAGCCTCAACACAGAGATAGATGCAAAAGAGAAAAATACATACATATAAGAAGTGTACACAAGAGAGGAAAAATAGAGAACTCCAGGTATAGAGAGAAAACACACAAGGAACAAAAGGAATCATCTCAGTTCTCTCATCCTCCCAAATATCCCTTCACCTCGACATAATTCACCATGCTCCAAGAGACTTCTTTGGTAGGTATTTGCCCATTTCAAATGCAAATGAGACATTCCACGTCCTCCCCTCCTTTTCATACAAGGATGATCCTACCCCATTGAGAACCAACGAAGGTGAACCAACTCTTGTCACCTTTTTTGGCATCAATAAAATGGTGTCGTCTGTGAGAATCGACAAATATATCCCATGATGCCACCTAAAAGCATGTCCACAAAAACTAAGATGGACAGTGTTATAACCTCCAAACGATATATGAATGGGCACAACCTTTACCAAGTCTTAGAGAACCATTAGAACTCTAACCTCATGATGGGTGGGACCCGTCCAGTCCATTGATCACACCAATGGCACTAAGCCTGGTCCGAGCCAAACCTACCTAGGTTCTTTGCCAGAAAACCAGGACATCAGTCATCCTTGAAGATCGAGAAGGAATAGTCATCTAGACAAGAAGATCGAGAAGAAATAGTCATTTCAGATCCGATCAAGTAGCAACACACACCTGCTTGAGAGATAGAGAGGAAAGGAGCCAGACTCACCACCTCTCGAGCTCTCAAGCTCAGCTCTCATCCAAGTCTAAAATCCACCTGGCTCTAACAGAGCCAAGGTAGTTGTGAGCTTCCTAAAGTCCTTCAGAAGCTGAGGATGAGGACATAAGCACAATCCTCACTCTGAAGGACAACAACCCCAACATCTCGAATGAAATTGAACCCTAGAGGGATCAACTCTCCCAAGACTTCTCCTAAGAAGTCTCCCGAAATACCTTGACTACAATGACTCCTGACGATTTCGAGGTGCTCGAAGATCAAGCCCCATAATAGGAGAGTCCAATCGAGCTATGGAGACCAGTAACTCTCCAAAAGATCTTATGGACATTCACAAGCAAAATCTGTACCAGCCACTATCTTGCGCTCTAAAGGAAATATTACAGATCTAGCCTCACACTCTCCCCAGGTTCAATCAAGCTTTATCAAGGTTCAAGACAGACAGATCACAACTCACTCCCTTCAAGGATGATAGGATAAGAGGAACAAACTTAGGGTATGTTTAGCTCCACCTTAAAGCTAAAAAACCACCCCAAGGACACCTTACCAGCTAGGGGAAAAAGCTCAACCTAATAACAATTTCAGAGGTTCTTGTCATTGATCTTCTAGCTCCAAGTTTCAGCCACTTGCCCTACACAACTCTCTTCATATAGGCAAGCAAAACTGTAGCAACAGAAGCAAACTGAACCTTGTAAGGAGAAGAATCAAAACGCAATCAAAACTTAGTTCGCTTGCCAACAACACCTAAAGATTTACCTAGGTAAGCTAAAGCAAAAAGAAACTAAGTCATAACCAACTCATCTAGAGTTCAATGCCCCAGAAGTGCATCAACATCAAAAGACTTCATCTTAAATAAAAAGATCAAAGTCATATATCCAAAAAGAGTTCGTACGAGGACTTTACCTCAGTCCACCTGAGGGATAAGATCTCGAAGCAAGAAACTGAAACTCAAAATTAGCCTTCATTCAGTGGCTACTCTAGTTAGAAGAAAAGGAAACAAGAAAAAAAAAAACAAGGCCTTAACACTTGTAAAATTTCTTGTAAACTTTACTTGATAGAAGTAGGAAAATGTAAAGGAAAAAGAAGTAACAAAAAGGAAAATGAAAGAAAAGCTACTTTATAAAAAGAAAAATGTTTTACAAGTAGAGGGCTTCGAGGCCAAAGATATAGAAAAGAAAATGATAAAAATAGCTAAGTCATATTCTAAGACTGTAACTCTTCATCCTCGACAACTTCAACAACTTCGACCTTTTCAACCCCATCCACAATCTTCACCACTTCGACTGCCTCCCCTTCTGCGTGCTCTTCAAAAGGATTTGGGATCTCCAAGCTAGCCTAATCAAGGTCAGGCCACATCTTCGCCCCCTCTACCTTGGCCGTTTCAAAGCTAACCAAGTAATACTCTGAAAAGTCCCTTAGCATATCTTTCTTGTAGCCTTCAGAGCTACAATACTTCTCCACTATAAAGACTTCGGCTTGGGCCAGCTGGGACCTCAGCTCTCGTTTGATGTCTCGAAGACCAGCCATCTCAGCACTAAGATGACTCTTTAATTTGTGAAGCCGATAGATCTCAGAGCTAAGTTGATCCCCAAAGCCACAAAGTCTAGTCATCTCAGCCTTCAAAAACACCACCTTCTTAGTAACGGATGAGTAATTAACATTGGTAGTGACCAAGGAAGCCTGCAGCCTCTCTTTTTCGAGCTCCAGATCACGAATCTGACTGGAAATGACATCTCTTTAAGCTTTACCCTCATCCAATTTTTTTGAAAGATCCGCATCACTCCATTGAAGTCCAGTAATAGTGGTATGCATGGATTGAATGGAGTGGCTCAAGAAAAAGGTATGCATGCAAGCATGTACCAAAAATAAAACACTTAAGGAAAAAATTTATAAAAAAAAACCCAAAAGCCAATGGTTCTAGGGAAAAGATCCTTACCTTGTAGCAGTGGTCAAAGGTATTGACCATAAGCTGATAAGAAGTTATGGACCTCATCAGGATATCATCAACAGGAAGAACGAAACCTCCCAGCAACTGTCGAATAGTATCCACGCCAAAGAAAGTTAAGTCCACGCATTTTACCTCCCAATTTAGGTAGTAAGCATTGAAACTCGAGCTACCTATAGAAATGAAGTCTCGAAAAGCCCCGAAGATAAGAATGGGGTCTTCAAGAGCTGTAAGAGAGTCACCACAAGAAGCTGAGCTAAAAAGAAGGAATAACAAGAACCCCATCAACATCGATCTCTACTTCGACCCTTTGAAGAACCTCAACTTCTTGAGCTGGATCCTTAGATGTCTTCTCCACGACCATAAGAGTCTTTGCCTCTCTAACCTTAGATTGATGCATCTCATTCGGATGCACCACGATCATCTCAGCCTTAGACTGCTTTGCTTTGGCTAACTGGGTCAAATGTTTCTCTATCCTTGCCTTTTTTCTTCCAGATCGATCATCAGAAAAAGACTTGGCATCCTTAGTCCTCTTCTTCTCATTGGCCATCCTAACGAATTCAGCCTGGCTGAACATGGTGTCCTCTACAAAAGAAAAAGTAACTCATTAGAAAACAAGTAAAAATAGCAAAGAAACAAAGAAAGCAACTCAAAAGCTCTCCACAACCAGCAGAAGAACCGGGAAGATGCAAACTGAACTGGTAAGTCCTCAATAGCGACTCGTCCAAAATGTCCTTATTAAACATGCTGAAGTCAGCCATTAAGACTTTATCAATCGCTCATTGCTTCTCTTCATCCAATGAGAGTTTCTTCTGGTCAGGTACATCACTGGAGTTCCATTCCAGTAGTACCTGATAAGACTCTTGCCTCTCAACAAAGAAGAACCACTCCTTCTAACCCTTGGTCAAAAAAGGGGTGTCTAGAATCTTCCTCTCCCTCCTTGTGTAAAAGTTGAACCACCCAGGGTCAAAAATTTTCTTCAATGTATAAACTCATCTAAACATCGGCGCCTTCGACTTTTCGTATCCCCTACTAAACCCAACATACTTAAACTCCACAATGCATCTCATCCCATTCGAAGACAACTGATTAGGATAGATACCATAATTGTTTGTGATCTCCCTAACATCAAGGTCAGTGAAAAACCTCAACCCCGTGATAAGTGCTTAAATATTCATATTTAAGCCCCTTAATTTACATTTGTTAAGCTCCCTGTTTACATATTTTATTATATTTTACTTTATTTTGTGTCTTCTGTATTTTTATAGGTTCTTGGAGAAAATGTAGCATTTTGGAACTCAAAGGAACAAATCTGAAAAGACCTGGAAGCAACCAAGTGCGATCGAGCACAGGAAAGTGTAATAGAGTGCACAAGCACTCGTGCGTACATATAGAAGGCTCGAGCGCAACCCTGCGCTCGAGTGCAAAAGCATGGGATCGAGCGCACACGTGCAATGAAATGGCAGAGCCAGTTTTGCAAAGAATAGTTCGGGTCTTGTTTTGGAAATTAGGGTTTCAATATGTCCTTAGAACCTTATAAATAGGCTTGTAAAACACAGAAACGATACTTTTGAATCTTTCTTTTAGTTTGGAGCTTTGGAGGCGAATTGACAACTCTTCTCCATAAGTGTTTTCAGGTTTCTTCCTTCCCGTATTTTATTTTATGAAGATGTTTAGCATCACAATCATGTGTAACTAACTTCTTAGTAAGGGCTTGATTCAAGCCCTAATTATGTTTACTCAATAAATCAGTATTGGTGTCTTTGTGATATTTATGTTGTGATTCTTAACTTGATTAATGTCTGTTTTTATTTAAATTCCTCATATGTGTTTGTCTAATCAACATATGCATGTTGTATGGATTAGTTAGTTAAATCAATTTAGATGACCGAGTCCTGAGTTTAACAATAGTAACAAAAGAAATTCACGTCGGGTTCTTGGGTTAATCAACATGGAAAACCGAGAGTATACACCATGCCCTAGGTCTCGTGTGGTTGTTGATTTCCACAGATCTTATGCTCTCTTAAGGAACAACTCAGTATACGCCATGCTAAATCCCTTAAGAAAGAGAAGAGTTAGAGTATACACCATGCCTAACTCGTTCCTTAGGGAAATCAATAGTTTAAGGAGTGGACCAAGCCCTTAGGTTGACAAACATTAGGTATTCATGACATATTTAAAGCATTGGCATATTGTTTTATTGTGGCAGCATGATTGGTGGAGAATATCAAGTCTTTACTCTTTTATTATTATTAATTCAACTCAATATTTATTTCTATCGTTTTATAATACGAACCTAATTCTAAATCGAATTTTACCAATCACTTTAGAGATGATCTCGCATTTGCACACTATACTACTTTTGACCTTGTGCACTTGCAAGTAAAACTGTTCAAATATTTGCTTATTAATTTAGGTAGATTTTTGCACGATAAGTTTTTGGCGCTGTTGCCGAGGATTACGCTAAATTTCTTTTTAGAATTATTTTTCATTCAGTTTATTTTTCTGTTTTATTTTATTCTATTTCATCAAAACCTAATCAATTATTTTCTTTTCGTTTTCTGTTGTTCTGTTTCAGGTACTGCAGCAGAGTAATCTATGGCACTGTGATCGAGCGCACTCCTTGGTGTGATCGAGCACATTTGAGTTAGAAGCTACCCGAGCAGCAGTGCTGAAACTACTGTACTGAAGTGGTTTTGCTGATTCATGCAAGAGCTTCGATCCAAGAATCCCACTTTCTTTCCCCTCGATACAAAGCTTGAGCGGACCATTAGACAAAGGCTTAGAGACAACGTTGAGGAGGTAGAAGAAGAATTTGAGGGAGAAGTACCAATGGCGGAACAGCTAGAAAACCAGCAACCACCTGAACAAAGACCTTTGAAGCAATCTTTCATCCCACGGAACCTCGACCAGTCATCATGCATTGCTTGTCAACTAGAGGCGGAAGGCAATTATTACATATCTCCGTAGATACTCAGTGCATTGACTCACCTTAGGGGTACACCTGCTGAAGATCCACGCTTGCACCTTCAGGAATTCTTTGATCTCTGCAAGTTCCAGCATATCCGGGGCCTAGACCAAGAGGGAATCAGGTTAATTCTTTTCCTTTTTTCATTAATAGATAATGCTAAACTATAGTACAATTCATTGCTTGTAGTTTCTATCCACACTTTAGAAGAGTTGGCCAGTAAGTTCCTAAGGAAGTTTTTCCCAGCTCAAAAGACAAGACAAATGAGGAAGAAGATTCAATCTTTCCAACAGAATGATGGAGATCTGTTCTTTGAGGCATGAGGACATTTCAACGAGCTACTACTCAAATGCTCACATCACAATCTACCTCAGGATGAACTAGTACAAGCTTTCTATTTAGGTTTGAGTGATACTAATAAAAGTACTGTAGATTCAGGTTATGGACGTGTGTTGATGGAGAAGAGCAGTGAAGAAGCCATGGAGCTATTTGAGACATTAAGTGAGCACACCCAACAATTTTCCTCTAGAGGCAGACAAAGATTTAAGAGCAAAGATATGTATGAGGTGACTCTGAATGGTGTATCCTCTAATCAGATAGCTGCTGTGGAGAGGAAATTAGATCTGACTGTTAAAGCCATGACTGCTCAGAACGCCTCGCCTAGTCCACCAGTTACACCACTCCAGGTATGTGCTACATGTTCTCATTTTGATTATAATATTGAGACATCTCATTTATATTCATCTGCAGATCCAGAGCAAGCGAATTATGTGGGACCAAACAACTATCCACCAAAAAACAATCCATATGCAAACACCTACAACCCTGGATGGCAAAACCACCCCAACTTTTCATAGAACAACAGTTAGAATACCTGAATCTTTAAGGGCAGCAAAAGAACTCCCAACAAGAAGCCCAACCAGTTCCAGAATCAAAGAAAAGTGACCTAGAGAGTCTTGTGAGGCAATTAGCCACACAACAACAGCAACTGATGACTTCACAAGATCAATTTATAGCAGAGGAAAAACAATTTTGGACTGTGCAAAGACAAACAATTGGAAAACATGAGCAAGCCATTCAAAGACTAGAGGTACAAATCGGGCAATTGACAAAGGAACTGAATGACAAAAAGTAAGGTACGCTTCCAGCTCAAACACCACCTAATCCAATAGGACATTAGCAACGGAATGCCATGACAACTCTCAAAAATGGTAAGATCATAGGCACTGATGATCCTGCATAAGCATCTTCAAATAAAGCGTCCACATCAAAGGTAAGTGAAATGGAGAAGGTGAATGCACCACCCTTTCTTCAAAGGTTAGTAAAGACAAAGAAAGAGAATAAATCGCTTGATATTTTTGAAACTTTGAGAAAAGTAAAGATAAACATTCCTTTATTAGATGCAATTCAATAAATTCCTACTTATGCTAAATTTTTGAAAGATTATTGCACTAACAAAAGGAAGTTTCAGGAACATGAGACAGTGGCTTTGGCTGAAGAGGTAAGTGTTGTGTTGTTAAGAAAACTACCACCAAAACTAAAAATCCGGGTAGTTTTACCATTCCTTGTAGGATAGGTGACCAGTATTTTTAGCATGCATTGTTGGATCTAAGGGCGAGTGTAAATTTGCTGCCATACACCGTATTCGATACACTAGGTTTAGGGGAGCTTCAACTAACTTTCATCACCTTGCAACTGGCTGACAGAAGCATCAAACAACCAAGAGGTATTCTTGAGGATGTCTTGGTGAAGGTAGGTGAATTTATTTTACTTATTGATTTTATTGTATTAGATATGGAAGAATGTCCTATGCCATTACCTCTGCCCGTAATCTTAGGAAGACCCCTTATGATAACTCCTGATACAAATATTTGTGTGAAAAAGGGTATTGTCACTATGAAGGTAAATGGTAAGGAGATATAATTCAAAATATTTGATGCATTAAATTCACCCGAATATGATATGGAATGTTCTAATGTATGCTTAATGTAAGGTGTTGTTGAGCAAGTATTTCAGGTCCATAACATTGATCCGTTGGAGAATACCCTAACCTAGAGTTTCAAAAGATCGGATATTGAGCCTGCAACTGAAAATGTTACTGATGACATATTTAAAGTTGTACACCTTCTTGACGCCTCTCCAATGCATTCCAGATCAGGTGATAAGAGGCAGTTACAATTGCATGAGCTGGGCAAATTGAAGCATGATGACTATGCAGCAACATCAAGAGCACATGAGCCATATGAGGGGGACTGCAAGTAATCCTTGCCAAAAGACTAGCACTAAACTACTATAAAGGGCATTTGAGCAGTCCATACTTCGATAAACGTGTAGCTCAAGCGCCTCTAATGAGGTCAGTGGTACTGAGGCCACTGAGTACGGTATAGTTTTATTTAATTTTGCTAATTAGTTTCATTATTTTTAATTTTTAGTCCTTTTTATAGTTCATTTAGTTGTTAGCACTTTCTGTCTTTGTGATCGAGCGCACCTCACAGTGTGCTCGAGCGCAACCTCGCCATGCGCTCAATGGCGCGCGAGTGCACCTGATTACGTCCAAAACATAACACGATTATTGTAGTATAGTTTTGGGGTGTCGATTTCACAGGGAAACAAGTTAAGTACAAAGGAAAATGTTTGAACCTTAAAACGAACGATAAAAGTTAAACTCAAGATTTTTGAGCTTTGATGGTGAAATAATGGAAAGGAAAATTGCGTAAATGTAAATGAAATATAAATGAGAAATAACAAGGTTCCGGGAATCCTCTTTAGGTTTGTTCCATATTTCCACTCTTGATTCAATTGATTTTATCTCGATTGCAAGTTTCAACTCCCAAACAAGCAATCAGAATATATTCAATCAAGTACATTTACAACTCTTATATAATTGCTACGAATTAATCATTGATTTCGGTTCATGCACACATGACCGATCTTAAAGATTATCAAGAAACGATAATATATATTAAAAGACAATATCGCAGTAATGGACAATCAATAAGATAAATCTACCGGAATCAATCACATCCAAGCAACCTCAATGGAGGAGAAGGATGCAATCACCGAATTAAGAGAGTCTAAAAGAAGAAGAATAAAAAGTACATCTATCACATGAACTCAAATCTTCTTACTTAATCAATGAATAATTCATAAACAATATTTAACAATAAATCCATACAACTGAATTAAGAACAGGAAATAAAGAACAAGAAATCCCTAAAGATTCATCCCTTTCCCTTGTAAAATGATTAGTTGGCCATGGAAAACAAGGTGGAAGAACAATAAGAATGCTCTCCCCTTGATTTGGCCATGGAGTTCAAGGTGGATGAACAATATGGATGTTCTCCCCTTGATTTGCAATCAAAGAAAACTTAGAAATAAAATGGAAGAATGCTGGATTTGGATCCCTTGATCCTCTCTTTTTTCTCTCTTCCTTACTATCTCTTTTCAATATTCAGCTGCACACTCCATAAAGATATATTTATAGAGCATGAGGGGGGTGTTTTGGTCTTGGAGAATGTCATTTGCTCGCCCTAATCCGGTCAAGAGGCAAGTGGGCCGTGCTGTGCGCCTGGGCCTGCTGTGCGTCTGGGCCTGTTGTGCTGGCCTGAACTGTTTCCACTAAAACTGCCATAACTTTCTCTAGAAAAATCCTTTTTACGAACCGTAAAATTCTCTAGAAAATAGACTTCCGGATCTTTCTAAGCACATATGGCTCATTATCTGATTCTTCCTACATCAATACAGTTTAATCTACAAAGATGATTGATCTGTGCGGAAAATTCTGGCAATTCAGTGAAACTCCTTCAGCTTGTATGCAGAAGTGCACACACTAGTGTGCGTACCCTTAACTTGCTCCAAAGTGATGCACACACTTGTGTGCAGTCTTTTAGCTTACTGTACTTTATTACACCAGCCTTGGTTTAGACTTTAACCATCTTTGAATCATGTTTAGACATGTCTAAACCTTGGACAAAAATGAGCACCGACACCCAAGATCTTTTGGTGCTTTAAACATGGATCGCTTTATTATCTCTTTTGTACTCAAAGCACTTGAAAATGCATCGAATTAAGTCAATGATTTATGAATATCACTTTAGAGTTATCAACATATAAAAGTGTGATTATGACCGAGATCAACCCTAAAATGTTAACAATTAAGTATTGTTTAGATGCATTTTATGACTCTCATCACAACGCCCAACTAGCTTATTGCTAGTCCCTAGCAATTCAAGCGAAAGGCATGAAACGAATTCTTTATTTAGAAATCAAAGCACAATACAGCAATGCTGGCGTTAACCAAGAGTGATTCAAAAATCTATCTCAAAAATCATGCATAACATACAGCACATAAAATCATTAAATATCACTTAGGTCCAAGAATAATCCAAATGTCAACCTTAAAATCGTTATCGACTCTTACCATCCATCTTACCACAATACATTAGTCTGAACACCCAGATGATTTTATGCACAACATAGCATGAATACAAGTCTTGGCCTCTAAAAACATATTAATTTGCGTGACATCAATCACAAATCAAGCTCCACTATGTAGAAAAATCACACTTCATCGGATCAATAAGTCTTTAATAAGCTTGCAACGTTAGGCTAGGGTAAAGGTCAAGAAAGAATGGGAAAGTTTAAACAAATAAAAGAACTAAGTCTCTTAATTTAAACACAACCACTTTAAGCACAAGATAACCTTACTTCAACACCCAATTCTTTCAACCATTTTTCGAGCATTTCTGGCAATAAATCACTATTTTTTTTTTCTTCGTTCTTTGCCATAATTCATTTTTTCTCTTTTTTTATTTTTTTATTTTTTATTTTTGCATAAGACCATTCACCTCCTCTTTCATTCTTTTCTTTTCTTTTCCACAACCCCCAACTTATCTCTTTTAATGTACTTGGGTTATGGTAGTAATATTTTCTCATATTTCCACCCTTACTCCTTTTAAGTGTTTCTCACAACATGTGTATAACTAAGTTCTTTTAAAAGAGAGATAAGAATAAAATATTTTTAGGCTCATAAAGGTAAGTAAATGGTTTATCGAAAGAAACAAGGCTCAATTTTTCTTTTCAAGAAAAAGGCTCAAATAGGTGACTAGCGATAAATATAACAAGGGTAAGTTTAAAAAGGCTCAAACGGTCCAAAAATGGCCTATATCATATCCTAAGTAGTGTGCATTCTATGATTTTCGCCTCAAGTGATTATCAAATAAGTTCTAGAGCTTGTAGAGACCGCAAAAGTATTCACAAAACAACCGCGCATAAAACTTCTCCAAATGCTTTAGACTAATCATGCAATCTTACCACAAACCAGAGTCTCAAACCAAAGAAAAATTGACACTTAATTTATTCTCAAAGCGAAGCAAGATTTAACTTCTTCTAAATGCTATATGCTATCTCGATTAAGCTCATATCATTGACATGTGAATTAACTCTAAGGCTAACACAAAACATGCTAAAAACAAACAAACATTTTTTTTTTTACCTAACAACGAAAAAAAAGAAAGTGACACCAAGCAGTTCAATGAAAAAAAAAAGAAAAAAATATGTTTCCTCCACCCCCAACCTAAACATTGCATTGACCTCAATGTAAAAGAAAAAGGAAAGGAAACTCCCTGTGTGGCCAAAAATGCACAGAAGCTGAAAATTGCGTACCACCAATTGAATTGCATACCGTTCTTTTCGCTGAAATCAACTAGAAACTAAAAATTAAAATAGACTTAACACAACCAAAATTCAAAGTTAATAAAGACTTGACAACGAAATATTAATATATAATTTTTTTTTTGAAATTTGAAGTAAACTAAAAACTAACAATTAAGATTGAATGAAAACCAACTAAAAACAGAACAAAAATTAAAAGGAATAACGTACCTTTGTTGTGTGGTCAAGGTGAATAGACCGGATCCATAAGCGGAATGTCTTCCATCTCCGGATCATGTCTATCAATTAAGATCTTAAGTCGTTGACCGTTTACTTTAAAGACCCGACCATCCCTAGTATCCTCAATTTCTACCGCCCCATTTTTAAAAACATTTTTTACTATAAAAGGGCCGGTCCATCTTGACCGAAGTTTTCCAGGATGCTTATGAAGTCTAGAGTCGTATAAGAATACCTTATCATTGGGTTTAAATGTTTTCCTCAAAATGTTTTTGTCATGGAATACTTTCATCTTAACCTTATAGATTCTAGAATTTTCATAAGCATCGTTTCTTAATTCTTCTAACTCGGTCAGCTGATATTTTCGAAGTTTACCCGCTTCGCCCATGTCAAAATTGAAAGACTTGATGGCCCAATAAGCTCGATGCTTGAGCTCCACGGGTAAGTGGCAAGGCTTTCCAAAAACAAGCCGATAGGGTGACATACCTAAGGGAGTTTTAAAGGCTGTACAGTAAGCCCAAAGCGCATCAGTTAGTCTCAAAGACCAATTTTTGCGATCGGGGTTAACCGTTTTTTCTAAAATTTGTTTAATCTCCCTATTAGCAAGCTCTACTTGTCCACTAGTCTGACGATGATAGGCAGTGGAGATTTTATGTAATACCCCAAATTTTTTCATTAAAGCTTCAAAGGAACGGTTGCAAAAATGTGTACCTCGATCACTAATTATAGCACGTGGTGTACCAAATCGAGATAACACATTTTCTTTAAGGAATTTAATCACCGTTCCATTATCATTGTTTCGACAAGCTGCTGCCTCTACCCACTTGGATACATAATCTATTGCTACAATGATATACTGGTACCCGAAGGAAGGAGGGAAGGGTCCCATGAAATCGATGCCCCAACAATCAAAGATTTCAATCACTAAAATAGGGTTCAGGGGCATCATATTTCGGTGAGACACAGCTCCTAACTTTTGACATCTTTCACAAGAGCGACAATAGGTGTTTGTATCTTTAAACAAAGTAGGCCAATAAAATCCACACTGCAAAATTTTTGCAGCGGTTTTTTTCATCGAAAAGTGGCCTCCACAAGCTTGGAAGTGACAAAATTCTAAGACACTCGAAATCTCTTCATTAGGGATGCAACGCCTTAGAATTTGGTCAGGGCAGTACTTGAAAAGATAGGGGTCATCCCAATAAAAATTACATACCTCATATAAGAATTTCCTCTTGTCTTGAGCGCTCCAATCCATAGGTATCTCACCTGTAGCCAAATAATTTACGATGTGAGCAAACCATGGTAGAGAAGTAATGGAGAGTAATTGCTCATCGGGAAAATCATCTTTGATTGGCATGTCATCACAAGTGTCCTCAAAAGTGAGTCTGGATAAATGGTCAGCTACTACGTTCTCCACTCCTTTTTTATCCTTGATGGTGATATCAAATTCTTGCAAGAGGAGGATTCATCGGATTAGTCGTGCCTTAGCATCATTCTTCGTAAGAAGATACTTGAGGGTTGCATGATCTGTAAAAATAAGGATAGGAGAACCAATTAGATGAGTACGAAATTTATCTAAAGCAAATACTACAGCTAGCAACTCTTTTTCAGTTGTAGAGTAATTCATTTGAGCACTATTTAAAGTCTTACTAGCATAGTAAATGACAAAAGGTTTACCTTCCCTTCGCTGTCCAAGAACAGCACCTACAGCGTAGTCACTAGCATCGCATATGATTTCAAAAGGTAAAGTCCAATCTGGTGACTGCATTATAGGTGTAGAAGTAAGCTTGCCAATCAATGTTTTGAAGGCCTCTTGACAAGCTTGACTCCACTCAAAGGGGGTATCTTTAACTAGGAGGGCGTATAGCGGTCTAGATATTTTTGAAAAATTTTGTATGAACCTCCTATAAAAACCAGCATGACCAAGGAAAGATCTCACATCCTTTATTGTCTTAGGAGCAGGCAATTTAGAGATTAACTCAATCTTAGATTGATCAACCTCTATTCCTTTAGAAGAGACAATATGCCCTAAGACAATACCGGATGGTATCATGAAATGACAATTTAAAACCAATTCTTTTTCCTCACAGAAATTTCACAGCAAATTAATACTCTTTCTAAATTCATTAAGCATGTTTCAAATAAAGATCCAAAAATAGTTAGGTCATCCATAAAAACCTCCATGCAATTTTTAACCATGTCACTAAAAATGCTCATTATGCAGCGTTGAAAAGTAGCAGGGGCGTTACATAATCCGAATGGCATTCTACGAAAAGCATAGGTGCCAAAGGGACAAGTAAAGGTGGTCTTTTCTTGGTCTTCTAATGCAATTTTTATTTGATAGTAACCAGAATAACCATCTAGAAAACAGTAGAAGGGATGACCAGCTACACGCTCAAGAATTTGATTAATAAAAGGGAGTGGGAAGTGGTCTTTCTTGGTGGCAGCATTTAATTTTCTGTAATCAATGCACACAAGTTTGGTAGGGACTAACTCTCCTAGGTCATTCTTTATCATAGTGACTTCGGACATTTTCGGGACGACTTGCGTAGGGCTTACCCACTTACTATCAGCTATGGGATATATAATACCCGTATCTAATAGTTTCAGCACTTCATTTTTTTCTACTTCTTTCATAGTGGGGTTAAGCCTACGTTGAGGGTCTCTACGAGGACTGGTTCCTTCATCCAGATTTATTTTATGGGAGCAGATTAGGGGGCTAATTCCCTTTAAATCAGCCATGCTCCATCCCATGGCTGATTTATGTTCATTTAAAGTTTGAATTAATCTCTTACCTTGGGTCTCAGTTAATTCAGAAGAAATTATAACAGAAAAGGTATCACCTGGACCAAGAAAGGTATGTTTTAGACCCTTAGGTAGTGGCTTCAATTCGACTTTAGGTGCTTCCACACTTGAGGAGACTTGAGTCTTGCTTCTTTCGGGCAGCTCCTCAAACCTTGGTTGCCATGCCCGATTTCCATAATCCTGAGATTTGTCAAAAACAACACATATATCAATTATATCAGTTTTATCATCAAATAAATCTATCTCAGAATTAACAAGAAAATTTTCAAGAGGGTCATAATCATGAGTTAAGAAAACTCCCTCATTGACAAGTGACTCGATCATGTAAAGCTGGTGGTTTTCGTCCTCATCTTCGGGCTGTTTTGCAACATTGAAAATATTTACTTCAAGGGTCATGTTGCCAAAGGACAGTTTCATGAGACCATTCCTACAATTTATTAGAGCATTCGCAGTAGCAAGAAAAGGTCTACCAAAAATCAAAGGGATTTTAGAGTTAGTGTCTACAGCAGAAGTAGTATCAAGAATTAAGAAATCAACAGGATAATAAAATTTATCAATTTGAATCAAAACATCCTCAACCACACCTCAGGGTACCTTGACTGAGCGATCAGCCAATTGTAATACCACGCCAGTTGGTTTGATTTCTCCTAACCCCAGCTGTAAGTAAATGGAAAATGGCATCAGATTTACACTAGCTCCCAGATCTAGTAAGGCTTGTCCAACCTCATGATTTCCAATGCTGCAAGCAACGGTAGGACAACCCGGATCTTTGTATTTCGGGGGAATTCTTTGCTCAATTAGTGCACTAACTTGCTCAGTTAGGAAAGCTGTTTTCTTTACATGATGTTTCCTCTTAATTGTGCATAAATCTTTGAGAACTTTTGCATAGGTGGGGACTTGTTTAATCACATGCAAAAGGGGAAGATTAAGTTTCACTTGCCTTAAGTTCTCAAGGATTTCATCATTCATTTCTAGATTTTTCTTGTTGGATTTTAAGGCTTGGGGAATGGGGCCTTAATAGGACTTTGGGTCACTTCAGGGTCTTTAGGCAACTTGGTCTCACTACTGGTTTGACCGTTCACATTCTCGGGTTTATTCTCTGGTGGAATGTGTAGTGACTTACCTCTTCGGGTCACAATGGCATTTACATTTTTCACATTTTCTTATGCCATATATTGACCATGAGGTATGGACTGAGCTTGGGCAGGGAACTTACCTCGCTCAATCATACTCAAGGAGCTCATCAATTTAGACACTTGGCTCCTTATTTCTTTGTTTTCTTCAACCAACTGTGTAATTAATGCCTCACACTTTTGGTTTGTCTTGCCTTGTGCTTCTATAAAAGTATGGAAGGAGTCTTCTAAAGAGTTCCTAGAAGATGAGGGTGCATGATAAGGTGCTGGGTACGATCTAAGGGGCTGCACATGCTGCTGATTTTCAGATTTTCAACTGAAGTTGGGGTGATTTCGCCACCCCGGATTATAAATGTTAGAGAAGGGTGCTGAGGGCTTCTTGTACATGCCTAAGGTATTGCATTATTCCTCGTACAGCCCTCTCATGTCAACAAAAGTGGGACAACTTGGGTGGGATGATCAACCCCGCCACACACAAAACATGATTCTAAAGGTTCGGCCTGATTAACCATGTGTTGGTTTTTTCGTTTTTAATGCCTCCAACTCCCTAGTAAGCATTTCGACCTTGGCCTTGAGGTTATCCTCTTCCCTAAGATGGTAGATTCCTCCACCACTAGGTCATGACCTATTTGTGCTCTCAGTAGCACTAGGTCCAGTCCATGTGTGAGCTTTCTCAGCAAGCTCATTGAGGTACTCAATAGCCTCATCAGGGTCTTTTTGCAGAAACTCTCCATTACACATCATCTCAACAAATTGGCGTTCTCTATAGGTAAGACCCTCATAGAAATAGCTCACTAAACGCCAATTTTCGTATCCATGATGTGGACACATACTTAACAGCTCTTTAAATTTCTCCCAAGACTGATACAAAGTCTCGTTTTCCTTTTGTGCAAAGGTGGAGATTTGTCTTTTCAAAGCGTTAGTCTTATGTTGAGGGAAGTACTTGTTAAAATAGACTTGGGTCATCTCATTCCATGACCCACTTGATCGTGGTCTCAGCGAGTATAACCAACTCTTAGCTTTATCCTTTAAAGAGAAAGGAAAAAACTTGAGTCTCACAATATCATCAGTTGCATTGTGACTATGGAAAGTCGCAATTACTTCCTCAAATTCTCTAATGTGCACATAGGGGTTTTCGTTTTCCATGCCATGAAAAGTAGGGAGAAGTTGTATCATCCCTGTTTTAAAATCTTGATGACGGGTATTGGCTGGAAACATAATGCACGATGGTATAGCTATCCGGCTAGGATGTAGGTAATCTTTAAGTGTACTAGCGCTATTCTCATTAGGATTTTCAGCCATGTTAACAAAATCCTCTAAATTCTCTGATGGGGGTGCACTATGGTTTGATATGGGCGAGGTTTCACCAATGGAGGTAGAAGGAGAAGGTAACTCTAATTGGGGTCCTCTAATGAATCTACCTCGCGAATCTCTCGGTCTAAACATGCACCAATTAATTTAGAGGGGGAATAAATAAATAAAACAATATAATAAACAAATAAATAAAACAGAATAATAAACAAATAAATAAAACAGAGCAATAAACAGATAAATAAAACAGAATAATAAACAGATAAATAAAAACAAAATAATAAACAAATAAATAAAACAGAATAATAAATAAATAAATAAAAACAGAATAATAAACAGATAAATAAAACAGGATAATAAACAGATAAATAAAAACAGAATAAAATAATAAACAGATAAATAAAAACAGAATAATAAACAGATAAATAAAAACAGAATAATAAACAGATAAATAAAACAGAATAATAAAAGAAAATTAGAAAATCAAAACAAAAGTAAAGGAATGATATTACCGTATTTACAAACTGCTGAAAAGAAAAATATTTATGATTTTTTTTTTTTACCGTCACACTCAAAGTTGACAAGTTTCCTTATACTTAAGCGCGTTTTCCCGGCAACGGCGCCAAAATTTGATTACGCCCAAAGCATAACGCGGTTATTGTAGTATAGTTTTGGGGTATCGATTCCACAGGGAAACAAGTTAAGTACAAAGGAAAATGTGTGAACCTTAAAACGAACAATAAAAGTTAAACTCAAGATTTTTGAGCTTTGATGGTGAAATAATGTAAAGGAAAATTGCGTAAATGTAAATGAAATATAAATGAGAAATAACAAGGTTCCGGGAATCCTCCTTAGGTTTGTTCCCTATTTCCACTCTTGATTCAATTGATTTTATCTCGATTGCAAGTTTCAACTCCCAAACAAGCAATCGGAATATATTCAATCAAGTACATTTACAACTCTTATATAATTGCTACGAATTAATCATTGATTTCAGTTCATGCACACATGACCGATCTTAAAGATTATCAAGAAACGACAATATATCTAAAAAGACAATATCGCAGTAATGGACAATCAATAAGATAAATCTACCGGAATCAATCACATCCAAGCAACCTCAATGGAGGAGAATGATGTAATCATCGGATTAAGAGAGTCTAAAAGAAGAAGAATAAAAAGTACATCTATCACATGAACTCAAATCTTCTTACTTAATCAATGAATAATTCATAAACAATATTTAACAATAAATCCATATAACTGAATCAAGAACAGGAAATAAAGAACAAGAAATCCCTAAAGATTCATCCCTTTCCCTTGTAAAATGATTAGTTGGCCATGGAAAACAAGGTGGAAGAACAATAAGGATGCTCTCCCCTTGATTTGGCCATGGAGTTCAAGGTGGATGAACAATATAGATGTTCTCCCCTTGATTTGCAACCAAAGAAAACTTAGAAATAAAATGGAAGAATGCTGGATTTGGATCCCTTGAATCCTCTCTTTTTTCTCTCTTCCTTGCTTTCTCTCTTCAATATTCAGCTGCACACTCCATAAAGATATATTTATAGAGCATGAGGGGGGTGTTTTGGTCTTGGAGAATGTAATTTGCTTGCCCTAATCCGATCAAGAGGCGAGTGGGCCGTGCTGTGCGCCTGGGCCTGCTGTGCATTTGGGCCTGTTGTGCTGGCCTGAACTGTTTCCACTAAAACTGCCATAACTTTCTCTAGAAAAATCCTTTTTACGAACCGTAATATTCTCCAGAAAATAGACTTCCGGATCTTTCTAAGCATATATGGCTCATTATCTGGTTCTTCCTACATCAATACAGTTTAATCTACAAAGATGATTGATCTGTGCGGGAAATTCTGGCAATTCAGTGAAACTCCTTCAGCTTGTATGCAGAAGTGCACACACTAGTGTGCCTACCCTTAACTTGCTCCAAAGTGATGCACACACTTGTGTGCAGTCTTTTAGCTTACTGTACTTTATTACTCCAGCCTTGGTTTAGACTTTAACCATCTTTGAATCATGTTTGGACATGTCTAAACCTTGGACAAAAACGAGCACCGACACCCAAGATCTTTTGGTGCTTTAAACATGGATCACTTTATTATCTCTTTTGTACTCAAAGCACCTGAAAATGCATCGAATTAAGTCAATGATTTATGAATATCACTTTAGAGTTATCAACATGTAAAAGTGTTATTATGACCGAGATCAACCCTAAAATGTTAACAATTAAGTATTGTTTAGATGCATTTTATGACTCTCATCAGCACCACACCAACGCACACACTTGCGCACAAGTGCGATCAAACGCACTTCAGAGTGCAATCGAGCACACTCAGGGTAGAAAGTCACGTGTTTATTTTAATACATTTCCCTCACTTAACACTCTTCACTTTCACCTGCACACTTTCACTCTCACACTCTCTCTCTTTCGCACTCCCACTCTCGGACGGCACTCAAACCTTACTCACACCAACCCTCACACCTGCACACTCACCATCACTCATCTCCATCACTCATTACCATCAATCATCATCTCCCCATTTCACCAAAACGTTGCACCACTCCGTGACTCCAGGTATACCCATACATATTTTTGAATTATCACACACATTCTTAATTTATCTTTTTACTAATTTATTATATATACATTGTGTTGTTTTTTTTGTTTGTGTGGTGCTATTTTGGTTTTGCAGGAGGTTGAGACCTTGTAGAGTGCTGCCCACAGCTTCAAATCATTGTCGCCCATAACCTGTTTGATAAATTGCCTAACTCAGTGTGCTCGAGCGCAAGGAGTTTGTGATCAAGCATAGGGCAGAGTGCGATCAAGTGCACTACACTAAGATCGAGCACAAATCCTATAGAAACCACATTCAAAATGCTTAAACAGACTGCTTCCACCTTCCATGCCTCGGGAAGCCATGCCCGGTCATCCCGACCCAGTTTCGAACAACGAGAGATCTTGTTTGAAACTACATTCAACATTGACGCTGACTTCAAAAACTTGGAAGTCATTCAATGGGCAGTCCAATAATTCAAGCACCGGGGATTGAAGAGGCTGTTCAAGCCTGTATGCTCTACTGCCTACACCCGGTTCATTGTCCAGTTTATTGAGAACCTGTCGTTCGATTGCAGCAGGTCGGATGTCTTATCCTCATCGGTCCAGGACAAGTATATAGATGTGACCTCTGCTGATATAGCTGTTGTTCTTCATTGTTGTGATGAGTCCCCTCCTGAGGACACCCAGATGGAGGAGCAGCCGGAGTCCTTCCCTTTGTCCTCCATCATTGAAGACATATGTGTTGGGTAGTACACCGATCAGCACAACAATACTGGGAGCCGATCCAAGTTGCCTCCATGACTCTGGCTCGTGGATTCCATTCTCCAGGGGAATGTGTTCCCATTGGGGCACAAGACCCAGAGGAGGGATCAATTCTTATAGGCATTATATATATTCCACAAAGGCCACTGGTACTCCATCCCGGCTGTCATCTGGAGACAGCTATATAAGTTCTGGGACCACGTCCATGCATGCCAGGTTACCACGGCAAATGTATAGGGGCTCCCATTCCCGTTCCTTCTCAGCTACATATTCAAGAAGAAGGGGATTAAGGGCTCATCTGTTGATGGACCAGTACGGGAGCACCCATTTTTTAGGAAGGCTCAGTAGACCCTGTGCCAGTCACATATGCCCAGAGGACCTCGAGGGCATGCACTTACTACTGAGAAGGTAGAGGATGATCCCATGGAGACCGAGGACCCCACAGCGAGCCATACTTGGGAAAAGGACCATTTTGGCATGGGACCCACTGAGTACCGGCATATTCTCTAGAAGATGTCCTCCTTTCGGTGTGAGCTCTCTGACATTCGACGTGAGGATAGAAAGGCCACATTAGTAGTGCATCAGCGCATCGATGGTTTGGAGGCATGCTTTGCGAGGCAGGAGGCGATGCTCTAGGCCATTCTTGATCGACTATCTCTCGCCCCTGGCACCTCATCATCTGCACCACCTGGAGACCAGAAGTGAGAGAGGTGCACCGTCTGGCTGAAGACGTAAAACTTAGCACTCATGGGAGGCACTCCACAGTATATCCTTTTATTTTTAGTATTTTTTCACATTTATTATTAGCATTTACTTTTATAACTGTTTATTATTAATATCTCTTGTTTTTCGATATGTGTACATCAGTTCAAGTTTGGGGGTGTGCTACGAGCCATGCCAGCCATCTAGTTCTCCATCTCCCAGATTAGATCTTTCCATATCACTCACACATTGGGGACAATGTGTAAATTAAGTTTGGGGGTATGGGAGACACATTCACACACTCTGTCCCAGTGTTTTTAGTATTATTGAAATGATAAATGCATAATTTTAATCTGACACGAGCACATTAGCACATTAGCACATAAATGTGTTGGGTATGACATAATTTTTATATGTATGTTTCCATAGCCTAACTGTAATCGGATAACTTGTTAGAAGAATACTTTGGTATAGAAAAATAGAAAAAAAAATTATTGCACAAAAAGAGAAAATAAAATGCTCTAATGATCATTAAATAAACTTTTCACTGAGTAACTGGACTTCTTACCTCAATAAGCAGTGAGTGTTCACGTCAAAAAGGTGGGAATTATGCTTATAATGATCATTAAATAAAGTTTTCACTGAGTAACTGGACCTCTTGCCTCAGTAAATAGTGAGTGTTCAAGTCAAAAGGTGGGAATTTTGCTTAGCAGCATTAAGAACAGTTAGTTTCGTAGCCTTTTTTACTCGAGTTAGTAAGTCCTTAAAAGTGTCTTTACACCTAATGCCCTAAAACCATCTGGTTTAGGAGTTATTGGCTAAACACTCGCTACATGGGTCAATTAGAAAGCTTAAAGGAACTCAACATGGCAAAAATATCATAATAAAAAAGAAAGAAAGAAATAAAACTATGCCATTATTGTTCATTCTGATAGGAAATTCGATGAACGTTGAGACACCGAAACACTACACATTGGAGTTATTTGGAAGTTTCATCTTTTATGTGCTAATTCACCATACACTAAGTTAGACTTGTGATGCTTTAACCAGCCTCGAATAAATGATTAGATTTTAAAACTCTTATTCATTGCGAAGATATGTTTATATTTTAAGTCAGCTCATGTATAAATATCATGGTTTTGTGTGCAACCCAAATTTTTAGATATCATGAATGATGAATTTATCCTTGTTATTGTTTTTCAGTTATTTTTTCGTTTTGTATTGCTAAGGGACTAGTAATATGTAAGTTTGGGGGTGTGATAAGTGCTTAAATATTCATATTTAATCGCCTTAATTTACATTTGTTAAGGTCTTTGTTTATATATTTTATTATATTTTACTTCATTTTTGCTATGTTTTTATAGGTTCTTAGAGAAAAAGTAGCATTTTGGAACTCAAATGAACAAATCTGGAAGACCTGGAAGCAGCCAAGTGCGATCGAGCACAGGAAAGTGTGATCGAGCGCACAAGCACTCGTGCGCACACATAGAAGGCTCGAGCGCAACCCTGCACTCGAGCCCAAAAGCATGGGATCGAGCGCACACGTGCAGTGAAACGGCAGAGCCAGTTTTGGAAAGAATAGTTCGAGTCTTGTTTTTGAAATTAGGATTTCGAGGTGTCCTTAGAACCTTATAAATAAGAATGTAAAACACAGAAACGATACTTTTGAATCTTTTTTTTAGTTTGGAGCTTTGGAGACGAATTGCCGACTCTTCTCTATAAGTGTTTTTGGGTTTCTTCTTTCTCGTATTTTATTTTATGAAGATGTTTAGCATCACAATCATATGTAACTAACTTCTTAGTAAGGGCTTGATTGAATCCCTAATTATGTTTACTCAATAAATCAGTATTGGCGTCTTTGCGATATTTATGTTGTGATTCTTAACTTGGTTAATACCTGTTTTTATTTAAATTCCTCATATGTGTTTGTCTGATTAACGTATGCATGTGGTATGGATTAGTTAGTTAAATCAATTTGGATGACTGAGTCATGGGTTTAACAATAGTAACAAAAGAAATCCACTCTGGGTTCTTGGGTTAATCAACATGGGAAACTGGGAGTATACACCATGCCCTAAGTCTCGTGTGGTTGTTGATTTCCACAGATCTTATGCTCTCTTAAGGAACAACTCAGTATACACCATGTAGAATCCCTTAAAAATAGAAGAGTTGGAGTATACACCTTGCCTAACTCGTTGCTTAGGGAAATCAATAGCTTAAGGAGTGGACCAAGCACTTAGGTTGACAAACATTAGATATTCATGACATATTTAAAGCATTGGCATATTGTTTTATTGTGGTAGCATGATTGGTGGTGGATATCAAGTCCCTACGCTTTTATAATTATTAATTCAAACTCAATATTTATTTCTATCATTTTATAATACGAACCTAATTCTAAATCGAATTTTACCAATCCCTGTGGAGATGATCTCACATTTGGACACTATACTACTGTTGACCTTATGCACTTGCAAGTAAAACTGTTCAAATATTTGTTTATTAATTTAGGTAGATTTTTGCACGACATCCTGCCTTCAGATGGTCGAGGTAACAACAAAAAGAGTAAAATGCTTTATCCTTCAAAGGGGCATAAGCCCTCTTCTTAGGAATAAGAAACCTAACTCTTCACTCAAAATGGAAGAGAAACTTAGTAGGAATAGAATCTAAATCACTCTTGGTGATCTGACCAAGGATCCCTCCAACCTAAAGGACCCAACTCACAGGGACCATTACCTCCCCTCTCTCAAGATCGACTTCCTTCCTCAGGATCTTCACCTTCTTAGATTTACTAACTCCAGCTCCAAACATAATATAACAGTAAAAAAAGGAAGGAAAAAAGAAAAGAATATTACCATAAAAAAAAAGCTCGAAAAGAAGGAGAAAACCAGCAAAGAAGACAAATAAGATACAAGAAAAAAAGAGAATAAAAAGAATAGTCAAAGAGGAAAAAATAGGAGTAAGGGGTAAAAAGTCCTTTAAATAACTTATGTCAATGTAATCACTGTCAAAACGTATGATTAATGCACTCCTTAGGTTGACAAAAAAGTGTTTTGGGCAGTTGAAGCATCTGCTCAATCATTTAATGAGACAACTCGCAGTGACACTTCGAAAAGCGAAACATCCCATTAACACGTGGATCTGTTAAACAACGGACCAAACTTACTTAATACGCCTAGCAAGCCCAAAAACGAAGACATATACAAAACCCACAAAGCAAAGCAACCCAATCTTCATTCAACGAATCTTTGTTCCTTTTCAAGAGAAGATTGCAGTTAAAAATTCCTCCCGAAGTCGAACTAAAAGCTTCAAACGCCATTAAGTTCTACTCCAGTCAGAAGGAATCACGACATCAGTCATCTTCACTCCTCTTCAAGAGCATACTACAGTTAATGATTCCTCCTGAAGTCGAACTAAGAGCTTCAAAAATCTCAAAGTTCCACTCAATCTAGAAGGAATCACGACTTCAGTCATCTTCGCTCCTCTTCAAGAGTAGATTACGATCACCAATTCCTCTGAGGTAAAGCTAAGCTCTTTAAAAGGCACAAAGTTTCACCTCAGTCAGTAAGAATTATCACAAAGGGGTTTTGAAAGTTTGTGTCCCGCGATTCTTATCATAGTGGAATAGTGACTTCGGACATACAATCCCCGCCGAAGTAGAACTACAATCCGTAAACCTTATAAGTTTACTCAAGTAGAAGAGGGATTATGGCCCCAATTATATATTCACTCATACAGGATCAAGGTCAAGACAAAAAAAAAAACCTTGATGAACAAGCTATGACAAAAATAATCTTAATTCAATCCATGAAGATACTAAGGTTGGAGCCTTATGATCCCTACCATAAGTGGAACAGTGACTCCAGCCCTACAATTCTCTCCGAAATAGAACTATGACTTATGAGCATTATAGTTCACTTTATTCACTCTTTCACTATGATGGAATCTAGGTCTCGGACTGATAAAAATCTTCGAGAAAGAAAGGGATTAATGTAAAAAAGAGCTCTGACGAAACTGCCTTAGTTAAAGATATGACACCATTCAGATAAGATGATCAACCATAAAGGCTTCCACAGCCATAATCAGTCAAGAGTCATGATTTCATCCAAGCAAACGTCCCTTCTAAGAAGGACGAAGGCTATTAAACCCACTCAAAGAGGAGATAACGACTCCAACTGAGTTACCTCTAATAAAAAAATTGACTACAGTCAAGATCCCTCCATATGAGAAACTAAAGACTTCGAGAGACCAAATACCCAACACTTAAAAACTACGGTTCAAAGTCACAATTTTACTATCGAAGAAGTTAAAGGCTTGGTCATACGATCTATCACATAGTCAAGATCTCCTATAAACATCGAAGAAAAACTACTCCCTTAAGGAGTAAGGGGCATCTGATATGACTCAAACAGTATGAACCAATGAGAATTGAACACGTAGCCAACCACTCATAAGTAATGAAGTGACTTGTCCTGACTACAGCAGAGAGTACATCACCTGCTCCCAGACACTTCGATGTGATGACTCAAGCAGAGGCCATCCCTTAGGAATGAGAGACCATCCCTTGTGAGGCTCGAGGTGTAGAAATATCATCTCCTACAAGGCTTGAGGCTTCAAGGTCACATCCCAATAATGTCGTACTTCAGGAAGCCAGGAGCGTGCCAACACCTATATAAAGAGACATACACCCTTAACACACAGACATGCGCAAAAGAGAAAAAGACATACATACAAGAAGTGTACACAAGAGAGGAAAAAGAAGAACTCTAGGTACAAGAGAAAACACACGAGGAAACAAAGAGAATCATCTCAGTTCTCTCCTCCTCCCAAATATCACTTCACCTCGACATAATTCTTTCCCTTTATGAACACTTACTAACTTAACCATCGATGGGTTCTCCCCGGAGCGCTATGCTCTAGGAGACTTCTTTTGTAGGTATTCACCCATTTCAAATGCAGATGAGACATTCCATATCCTCTCCTACTTTTCATATAAGAACGATCCTAGACAAATACCTTGTTGAGAACTAACGAAGGTGGACCTGTTCCCATCACCTTTTTTAGCATCAACAATTGTCTAGTTTGCTTTTGAAAAAATTGTGCCGTTTATTCTTAAATTGTTTTCTAGTATTTAAGTTCTTTAAATTATAAATGTTAGATAGGTTTTTATACTTTTAAGTAATTGAAATATACTCCTTTTAAACATTATTCATCAATGAAATTATCTTAAAATTTTAATAATATACTTAGGGAATTTGATCATGATTTTTAATTCACGTGCAAAGATAAATGAGATATAACATAAAAAAACTAAAACAAATTTGAGGTACTAATTGTTTTTTACTACTAAAATATTAGAAAATTGTTGATATAATTTTGTGAAAGCATTACGTGGAAGATAACCATTGACCAAAGCGTGGTTACCACTACATGGTTTGTGATAAAATCCGCAAGATAGAGGTCCTTGAGACTCTTTGCTAAGGGCGTGGATTGGATGGTTACAACGTAGGTTAAGTTCATGGAGACTCAAAACGACGCGTTTCAAATTCTCCTGCATAGGAGTTGTTAAATTGCTCATAATCATTAAGAAATAACAAAAAAATGGCACTTGTCCATACCATAATGTTTCATGGAAAAGACTCAAAATCCTATTAATGCAGTCTCTCCCTCCTAAACTTAATCTTACTAAATTGGTGTTGATTAGTTGTCATTGCTTATCTCCAAAAGATAACCAAAACTTTCGCCTAAAGCACTCCATGTTTGCCTATAAATATGAGCACTCACATCATTTCAAAGGATCTTGAAAACCTGAAATCCTGAGATTTTAACTCTTGAGAACTTTGAGAATTCACAATCTAAAATCTCTCAAACTTTCCTAAACACTTTCCTTACTCAATCTCTGTACTTTTTCGCTACTAAGTGTAAACGTATTTCTTAGATTTTCTGGTTACTTATCTGTCAGATGTTAAAGAGCAATTAACAGTTATGAAAGCTTCTTTCATTATGCTCAAAACATTTGAGTCATGTTTGAAGTTGTAATTGGTCAATTGGTAGTTTCAAAGGCAAATTCAACCTTTCTTTCTTAAGATCTATGTAATCTGCATTTCATTATATGTTTTAAAGAGTAAAGTGTATGATTCTAAGTGTGGATTTGACTACTTTATCCTTATTATACAAAACCAAACCTATAAAAATACAATAAATAACATGCAAGTGGAAAACCATAAAAATTGTTGGGTGACTTCCAAATTGTCCTAAAGTTTACTAGAACCATGTTTTGGTGCATTCAACCATCTCAGAGAAAAAATAGACATTAAACTGATGCAAAAGATAATATTGTAATTAATTAAAAATTTATAGTTTTTTGAGACCTAAATAAAATGAGTCCCATGTTCAGGGACCTATGGTACAATTTTCCCTTTGCTTTTTGTTACTAGAGGTGTACAAGTGTACAACGGTTTGGTGCGAACTGGCTGTTCGATTCAGTTTGGTTCAATTTTCAACTTTCATGTTGGTTAGTGTTTGAAGTTTTAGGAAACCATTGGTTGGGTTTGGATTACAATTTATATGTTCTCATAAACTGAACCAAGCCGATTCATCTATTAATTTAATTTTTTTATATTATAAATATATACATATATTTGATAATTAAATTAAAGGTCACCTCAATATCATACACTCTTGTCTAATTATATAAATTTATTAAGCAAAGAAACCTGAATTATTTTGTATTAAACTTTTTTTTAGAAGGATCATATTTATTGGGTTTACGGACTACACAATGGGAGGTAACACTCTCTCATCTTTCTATTCATTTTTTTTCGGTTTCGAGTAAAGTTTGATCATTAACTTTTTATGTGATGACAATTGATTATGTTAACTAATTAAGTTAGTTGATTTTATATATATATATATCCTCTCAAATGGTTGCTTTTTTTCAAAAGAAAAAACATAATCTTGGTGCCAGTTGCTCGCCATCTAAACCAAACACTGAGGATATTCTCTTAGTTGCCCTGCACGAGTCTGAAAGTGTGTTCATCAACATGTTTACAACATTGCCACTTATGTGATAAGAGAAAATTCCACATTCTCCACTAAGGGCATGTACCAGCGCATATTCTGAACCCAGGCCACCATAATCACTTAAAATAAGGCACCTTAATTTTCTGGTAGTGAAAATTAAGTAAAGCTTCATTGACTTCAACGTGCAAAGCTGGTGGGTAATTAGCAACATCTTCGGATGATTAATCTCGGAATCTTGGATAAATTCACAACGAAAAAACTTTTTTTTTTTAAATTCTTGAATATTTGCTGTGAGCGAAATTTTATTATAAATAAGTTTTCTTGAGTATAATATTTTTCCTCACTTTTTTCACCATCTAAAAACTCTCTTCTCTCTAAAATATTTTATTGAAATTAAAAAAAATTAAAATACATAGAAAATCATGTGATTTGATTCAGTTTCACTATAAACCTTAAGGTTAACACTGTTAACTTTGATGCAAATGATGTTAACCACAGGGTTTTGTATAAACCAAAATAAAGCTTAGGGTTTGTTATGAAAATGAACAAAACCACATGGTTTTCTATATAATTTAACATAAAAATAATTATATCATAATAAATTATTTTTTTATTATTTTATCAACTAGTCAACTATAAATTCACAATAAAATAAGTACTTTGATTTTTCAGAGTTTTGATAAGATCTATTGATCTATTTTATGTAGACTAATTTTTTTAATCTTTTTAAAACATTTTTTTTTTAAAATAAGACTAGTTAAATATAAAAAAATATAAATAAATCATCAATCATTATAAAAAAAATTCAATTTAGTATGAGACAATATAAATAAATTTTTTATTATATTATATTTTAACTTTTAGTATCAATATCCTTATTTCTATTAAATACTAATAACAACTGATTAATGTTACATATAATTAATTTTAAGTGTGATTAATTCATATATAGATCAAGTGTGTAAATGTATAATTGCTTATTATTTTTTGAAAAACTATTTTTCTTAACTATATGCTTATATTATAATATTATATGCTTAACATATTTTAAAGGTTCCACATAATTACATGATATAAATGAACACATAATTACATATATGCGTCAAGTTATCAGTTGATATCGAATATAATAAATTAATAATATTAATGTATCTTACACATTATAATTTATTGTATACTTTTTATTTTACAAAAACGGTAATTAGATTTAATATTATATTCATATATATCATGCACATCAACCTTTGTCATTATCATATATGTTAAAGAAATAAGTTAATTTTATATTTTATTAGTTATTAACTTATTAAATCCTTTATAGTTATATTATTTGGCATATATAACGGGAAGTATCACTTATACCTCATCTCTTTAATGTGAGTGTGGTTTGATCTCTAATCTCTTATACAATGATAAATGACTCTATCAACTAACATTTTACCAACTAAGTTAGTTGGTACACACATCATACCATAATTAGTTAAATATATTAAAATGAGAAAAAAAAATATTAAGTTATTACTAACATATTTTTGTAAACTTTATTATATTGAAACATAAAAAATAGTATGATAGTCTAAATTTCAGGTGGAGTTCAAATTATTTTTTCAAAAATTAAAGGAAAAGAAAATAAAAAATAGAACAATTTTGATGGGTCATAGCAAGCTTGTTTGAAAGCCTGAAACGATCCATATCCGAAAAATCCAAATCTAAAATGACTCGATTGGAGACGAATTGAGCCTAATGACCTGATACTAGACACAACTTGAGACCGGTAAAACTTGAACCCGACCCACACTAGCTTTAGATGACCTAAACCTGAGACTGATATGATTCAATCTGGACTCTAACCAATCTGTAATTCGAAAAGATTTAAACCCGAATGTCTTGATCCTACCCAATTGCGATCTCTATGTGCAACAGCTGCTTGGCATATTTTCAAAAGTACATTTTGGATAAGGAAAATGACTCACTCCACACCTCTTTTAACACGAACCCCCAACCCACGTTGGCACATTTGCATGAGCCCTGGTCCACCCCCGCTAACTGACAAACGGACAAGAGTCCACCCTCCACACCAATCAATTTAAAAATCAGATTTAATTATAAAAAAAAAACTCAATAATTAATTATATTTTTAAAAATATCTTAAAGTTTTTCTGATAAAAATTTATGTGTGATCGGAGTTACTTTTAAAAAATATTTTAAAATTTTTTAATAAAAAAGCTTCTGTGATATATTTTTATTAATATAAAATACTGTACAAATTGAAAAATATCCAATGATATATTTATTTTAATTAACCTTAAGATATTTTTTATCATAAAAATAAAAAAATATTTTTTGAAAATAATCTCAATCCTAAAGTATTTTTTATCATAAAAAATTTAAAATATTTTTTAAAAATACAGCTCACATAATTTTGTTTATAATTAAACTTAAAAGTTATTTAACATCGCATGATTAACTTTATTATCACCATATATTCAATAAAAATATTAAACAGATTAGATTAAAAATTATTAAATTGGCAAAAGCGGCGATTATACAAAGCAACCACTTACCGCAAAAAAAAAAAAAAAAAAAAAAAAAAATTTTATCACACCACTAAAAGATAAGAGTCAGAAAGTTAAAAACAACTGTCCATTCAATAAATATAGAATAATATAATTAAGAGAGCTAAGAAAGTAACAGAGAGAAGAGTGAGAACGTGAATACGAATCCAATCCATTACCAATTAAGTACGCTCGAGATTTTGGCCTTTTGATCATCATCTTACGGATAGAAGGGCGAGAGGACTGTGCGCTCGAGCTTACTGAAACATTATCCAATGGGCCAATGTTAATTGGAGTAGTTTTTTTGGCCTATATATACAGAAACAACCCCCATTTGTCTCGAATAAAAACTGAGCTCTCTGTTCCGCTCTCTCTGGTATGCTCTTCAGTAGGGTTTTCCTCGATCACTCTCTTTCTCTAATACCAATAAAGACATTCTATCACGTAACTCCCAGAGAGATTCTTACAGAGAGAGAGAGTTTTAGAGATAGAAAGTGATAGCAATGGATGCGTATGCTCTGCATCTAGCCATGGCGGCTCTGGTAGGAGCTTCATTCGTGGCGATATCGGCTTATCACATGCACAGGAAAACCTTAACTCAGTTGCTGGAGTTCGCGAAGACCGTGGAGAGAGAGAGGGAGAGGGAAGATGAATCGGACGGAAACTTGACGCAGCACTTAAAGAAGCGGCGCGGCCCCGGCAGGCGGAAGGGGAACAGCTACTATAGGCGCGGCTCGGCTTCGTTGCCGGACGTTACCACCATTTCCGGCGGATACGATGGCGGGGAAGAGAGGCGCGCCAACGGTCCGGTCCACGTGGACGGGATCCCGCCCGGGTTGCCGAGGCTCCACACGCTCCTTGAAGGTATGGCCATGCCGGACTTCTCGCCGGGGTGATAATAATCTGGTTAAATCGATTTGATTGTTTAGATATATTATTAATAGTGAAATCGGGTATTAACTGTGGAAATGATTTCGATTGTTACTAAGTCAGTAGGATGTTTGTTGTAATTGAATGTGCCTAATAATCTGCGTAATGGGAAGTGGAATCTGGTTTTAGTCGAGTTTCGTTGTTATTTTGGATTATACCTGTGTTGTTCGAAGGATGGTGCGAGCTTGTGGTAATGTTATTGAAAAGTGGTAGATATGCTCTATTTTTTAGTATAGCAAGTAGCAACAGCCTGCTCGTTTTTAAATCAAATTGTTCTGAAATGTAAATGTCTCCAGCTTTTAGTTTATCGTTTTTATAGTTTAATTAAGGAAAATTAAATATCAGAGTTCTTTCTCAGAAAATATCAAATTAAACGCCTCTTTGAGATAGTAGAATAAAAAAAATTAAAATCGAGACTAGGAAAACAACATGAAACCTCTAAGCCAAAGGAGAATCAAGGTAGTATGCCATCCCTTATGTCCTGTTTTCTGTTGCATCTGCTTCCATCATGCTGTTAGGAATCTGAAGTAGGGGTTGAATAACAGTATTGTGAGGATCATCTATTTATATAAAAAAATTGGAAAAGAATATTTAAGTGACCCTTTTTTCCTTTCTTAACTCCTGTTTCTTCATAATGCTCCAACCATGTGTACGTCAGTTGTGCCTTGCTGCATTTTCAAGTAAATTCATAGTGACCAGATATGGCTTGCTCCCCCTGCTCCTGAGCAATAAGAAGGAGTAGGTGCCACCTTCAGCACTTCCAAAGTGCTTGGAAAAAAGTAACAACAATGTGCCTGAACTGTCATTGCTTTTGCTATTTCATGTTTGTTTTTATTCATTTTTTCTTTTGGCTAGGGATGGATGGTCAAGCTGTCAAACTCTTTTGTTGATATTATGGTATTGTTCCCTTCCAGGGAAATCTGCTGGACATGCGAGTTCAACAAAAAGAGCTGGAAATCTTATCAGACCAACTTCTCCTAAATCTCCTGTTGCTAGTGCTAGTGCCTTTGAGAGTATAGAGGGATCAGATGATGAAGATACCATGACTGATAATACTAAACTTGACGCTTCGTATCTGCATATTAATGGAAATGCTGTGAGTTAATTTTGGAACTTTGGATGCACATATTTTATTTATTCATGAGTTGAGTTTTATAGTACCTCTTTCTCTCTCTCTCTCTCTCTCACACACACACACACACCCCGACTCACACACTCATGCGCACAAACACACACACAGAAATAATGTGGGTGCTATTGCGTACTGCTTATTTTTGTGAAGGTTTGTGCTTGAGGAATGAAGAGTTCCTTGCTACTTCTTAAATTAATTTTTGACAGATTTTTTTCCTGTTTCCATTATTAGACAAAAACTTCTAATGGATGATGGATATATTGGGTTATAGTTCAACCTCATATGCGCAGGGACCAAATTTACCAGACCACAGTAATGCCAATGGAGAGCAAATTCCTTTGGCTGCTTCAAGCATGATTCGATCCCATAGCGTGTCTGGTGATCTGCATGGTGTTCAGCCTGATCCTATTGCTGCTGATATTCTACGGAAAGAGCCAGAGCATGAAACTTTTGCACGTCTTAAAGTTACCCCCACTGGTATTGACTTTCTCTCCTGTAGGGTTGATTGTCATCATTTTACTTCCACTTACTATTCCTAAATATGAATGTGGTATGTCTCTGAAGGCTTTTTTAAGTAGTCTGCTTCATACGGAATTGAAAACTGCATGTGTCCTGCTAATTACATAGTGACTAATTTAAAACTTGTACAAGTTGATAAATGTTAGCAATGAAAGAGATGAGAAAGAAAGTTTAAGGACTACAGCAACTTCGGCTTAACATATATAAAACAAAACCTTAAAGGTCCAATAAGCATTTTAGTGTGGAAGTGGCCACTATTCCAGTATGGAACTAATGTGTTAAATTTTGTTAAGAGACATATTTAAATTGATACTTTAATTTTGCAAATCCAGGTTAAATTACATGGATTCATGCACTTGCTTAAAAAAGTTTGTTACTTGTTGCATGATCTGAAGTTTGTAAGTTTATTTAGGCAACGTTCAATTTATGTTTGTAAAACTCGTTTGTGTTTCTTTATCTTTAACTTCTGCCAGAGGTGCCATCACCCGATGAAGTTGAGTCGTATGTGGTTCTGCAAGAATGCCTTGAAATGCGGAAAAGGTATGTATTCAAAGAAGCAGTTGCTCCATGGGAAAAAGAAGTTATATCTGACCCCAGTACTCCAAAGCCTAATCCTGAGCCATTTGCTTATGCTTCCGAGGGAAAATCTGATGTGAGTTTATATTTCTAATTCTCATGTTTTGTGCAAGAAGCTACCTAAGTGCATAGATTTTTCACTCATTGTCCTTTCTCTTTTCCCGGGTCATAACGCACATCAATTTTCTGCAGCATTATTTTCAGATGCAAGATGGGGTCATCCATGTCTACGCAAATAAAGAATGTAAGAGGCTTGGAGTGTTGAATACTGTACCTTTCATGTTTAATATAATTCACCAACTTCATTCATGATTACTTTTTTCTTTTTTTGGTTGTCTTTTCTTTTAATTTTTTCTTCTTAACAGCAAAAGAAGAGCTTTTCCCTGTTGCTGATGCGACAACTTTTTTCACTGACCTGCATCACATTCTTAGAGTTATAGCAACAGGGAATATCAGAACTTTGTGTCATCATCGATTGGTTCTTCTTGAACAAGTAAATAAGTTCCAGTTGATACCTATGATTACTAAATGCATGCTAATTTCTTATCTCTGACATTATACTCATTTTGGTACTGTTCAGAAATTCAATCTTCATTTGATGCTTAATGCGGATAGAGAATTTCTTGCTCAGAAAAGTGCACCGCATCGTGACTTTTATAATGTCAGGAAAGTTGATACTCATGTTCATCACTCAGCATGCATGAACCAGAAACATCTTTTAAGGTTTATCAAGTCAAAGCTGAGGAAGGAGCCTGATGAGGTGATAGCTTGGGTTGTTCTGCTGGTTAAATAGAACATTTATTCTCTAGACAATGAGCAGTTCTGTTTGCAGATATACACTTTGAAAAACTAGTATACACGGTGAAATTTTTCGTCGCACGTTGAAATCGAAGGGTTTTGTTAAAAGTGTAATCATGCTTTTGTTAAAAGTGAGCCCTGCTTACAATTTTGCCAGAAGTGTGAATCTAGATCATGCTTTTGTTGAAAGCTTGAGCTCAACCTACTTTCTGTTAAAAGCCTATTTGTGCTTTTGTTTTGTTTGATTTGACCAATTATAGCATGTGTCACATAAACTGATATGCAAGTAGAAATTTTGTTATATTCTTCTTATGCTTTGTTTCTTTTAATTATTTGGTGGTATAGATGTTCAATGATGTGTTGGTATACTTTTACTCAGGTTGTTATATTTCGAGATGGGACATATTTGACCTTGAAAGAAGTTTTTGAGAGCTTGGATCTAACTGGGTAATGAAATATTCTTCTAGTTCCCTTCACCCTCTGAAAGAAAACTAGAAAGATGCATTCTAATGATTGCTATTATTTTTGTTATTTCTTTCCTGACTTTACTTGTTTAGCTTGAATTGCAGAGTTTAATCTTTATTAAACTTGTTTGAAACAGGTATGACTTGAATGTTGACCTTTTGGATGTTCATGCAGACAAGAGTACTTTTCATCGCTTTGATAAGTTCAATCTTAAGTATAATCCCTGTGGTCAAAGTAGGCTAAGGGAGATTTTTCTTAAGCAGGATAATCTTATCCAAGGTATATCTTGTTTGTTTTCTCGATTATTAGTGCCCAGGCGGGAAAGATAGCAATTGCTTGGTAGACAAAATTAATGTTACGCATTTTAGGGTTCATATGGGAAATTCAAATTTATTAATGAGCCGCATACCACAATTTGTTTATTTCCACTATAGAATTTTTTTATGTGATGTGTTTTTCTCTTGATTGATTTGGAATCATCTTTCGATAACCATTATTTAAATGTGATGTCACTGACTCACTCTATTATCTTGCTGAGCAGGTCGTTTCCTTGCTGAGTTGACAAAGCAGGTGTTTTCTGATCTAGAAGCAAGTAAATATCAGGTGCATCTTTATCCTGTTTAAGATATGTCAGTATGCATAAATCTAAACTCTGCTTTGGCTTTTCTGTAATTATGGATATATGCCGGTTGATAGGGGCTGAGCTGATGAATGCTGAAAATGCAATTTGAATTACTATATGAGCTGAACTTTGTTGAACCTCTGGCCCCCTCCCCTTCTCCCCCCAATAGACTCACCCAAAGAAAATCTCTCTTTTATGGAGGAAATCAGGGTGGCATGTGGGTTGGCCCATTCACACGGTTTCTACACTCTTTTCTGGGGATGAACGTGATGAGTTTGTTATAAATACATATGAAGCAATTAAAAGGCTCTTTCATGTTATTGTTCTTCTGTTGGAATGCTTCCATATATTCCGTTTAGAATTCATAGCATCATGCGTTGGCATGCTTTAAACTTGACTTAACATTAGCATGAGGTGAAAGGTAGATCGATAGTTTGTAGTCTGCTGTTGGATGTTATGATTTTAAAATTTTAAATCATGCAGTATAACTTTTTTTTAATAAGTATGCAGTATAACTTTTTTACACTACTATAATTCATAGTGAATAATATTTTTTTTAGATTACATGTTCATTAGGCCTTTCTGACATTAAACTCTGGAATTTGTGCGTATTGTAGGAATCTAAATGTGAAACTTGAAATAGATGTGCTCTTCTTTCTGTAAAAAAATTATCATTCTACAAAATGCTTTTGATGAAGAAGTGTGTCTCTGTTTTGCCCAATTATTGTTTTCTATGTTCAATAGTTTCATATTTGGCTGATTTTCAGTTTGGTTGATGCAGATGGCTGAATACAGGATATCAATATATGGTAGGAAGATGAGTGAGTGGGACCAAATGGCTAGTTGGATTGTGAATAATGAGTTATACAGCGAGAATGTTGTTTGGTTGATTCAGGTGCTTATCTCTCTGAAGTTTTAGCATGATTTTGTGTTGGATATTGGTGAGAATGAATATATTATTCTAAATTATATCTAATGCTGTGTGTGCGCGCACACATTTGTGAATGTGCTTATCTTATTAATTTACCCCAGTTCTTGTGCATAACTGTCTTTTGGTTAAATGCTTCATTACATTTTGTCATTAATCTTTCTTCTGGATCAGCTTTTCTGGTGTGTAAGTTGTGCTATTGTGGTCTTTGGATATTGAGTTCCTCTTTGGGACTTGTAACTTGAATGCTGTTTGTTATCTTAGTTTGTCTCATGTGATATTTGTCTTCTATCCAGCTTCCACGTCTGTACAATGTGTACAAGGAAATGGGGATAGTGACATCCTTCCAGAACATTATTGACAATATTTTCATTCCACTGTTTGAGGTTACTGTGGATCCAGATTCACATCCCCAGCTGCATGTTTTCTTGAAACAGGTTTGCCGTCTTTTATTTGTAAAATCTTACAATTTTCCGTCTTGTAAGACTTTACAGTAGGTTATCTTTGAAATTTTCAAGGCTAAGAACTGATTGCTGCTTCTCTGTTGTTTTCATGTTCAGGTTGTTGGGTTAGATTTGGTGGATGATGAAAGCAAGCCTGAAAGACGCCCCACAAAACACATGCCCACACCGGATCAGTGGACTAATGTTTTCAATCCTGCATTTTCATACTATGTGTATTATTGTTATGCTAACCTCTATACATTAAACAAGGTGCGCGTTCTTCCTTTCCTTCATAAAGAATCTGTGCTTATTACCAGTATCATTTTTAGATGTTTAACAGAGACGTCTCCCTCTTAAATAAAAACTCACCTATTGTCATTATTGGGCTTATTTCTGTAATGGAAGCATTCTTTCCTAATACATCTTTGCAGCTCCTTTTTAAGTTAAACTTTTCTTTCGATTCCCCCCTCCCCCTTCTTTCAGCTTCGTGAGTCAAAGGGCATGACAACTATCAAATTGCGTCCACATTCTGGAGAGGTATTCGTTGAAACTCTACTCTGCTTAGATTCTATCAAGGTTATTTAGAGTTTAGGGATGCTTCATATGTCTAATATTTCCAGGCTGGTGATATTGACCACCTTGCTGCAACATTTCTTACTGCTCATAATATTGCGCATGGAATCAATTTGAGAAAATCTCCTGTACTTCAGTATCTCTATTATCTGGCACAGGTGAGAAGGAAGAGGACACCTATTTTAAATTGACATATCTTGAATTGATTTTACTGTTTGCAATATCTAATTGGCTATCCATGTTGGTTATTAGATTGGTTTGGCTATGTCTCCTTTGAGCAACAATTCCTTATTTCTAGACTACCATCGGAACCCTCTTCCTACGTTTTTCCTTAGGGGTCTCAATATTTCCCTCTCTACGGACGATCCACTTCAGATCCACTTAACGAAAGAACCTTTAGTGGAAGAATATAGCATAGCTGCTTCTGTGAGTCTCTATCTCTCTCTCTCTCTCTGCTGACACACACACATATTGGTTCTAATATATTAAATCCCCTTCCTTACAGGTATGGAAGTTGAGTTCGTGTGATCTATGTGAGATTGCCCGTAATTCAGTCTACCAGTCAGGTTTCTCACATGCTCTGAAGGTAACTAATCTTATTTTTGATGTGATTTTGAAATGCTGAAAATGGAGCTTGCCCCTCTTCTGTGGTAGTAATAAAGATGGGGTTGGAAGTGTTTAAAAGTTGTTTAAAGCTATAAGACCTAAGCCTATTTCTTCACAGGGTACTGCTCCAATTCTTCGTTGCAGGGTAGTACTGGCATCCAGATGCAATGGAATATTGTGATAGAGGCTAATTAGGAAGATGGGTTTATGTTCTGTCAAATGAATATCATTATATGGATAGATTTGTCCTTTTGGAAAACCCTAGGGGTGCGTTTAGTCGTGGAAAATGTTTTCTATTTATCATCTCTATTTTGCTCAAGACTTTGTAAAAAATTTGGACCTTCTTAAAATAATTTGAAAAACAACATTTCTCATTCCAACATAATATTGGAGAAGCTGGGAAACTTTTTTTTTTTGTTTCTCAACTTTTTCAATATCATGCTAGAACGAGGAGGTTTGTTTTCCAAATTATGTTAAGAATATGTAAATTGTTGAAGAAAGTGTCAAGGAAAGTGAGATGGGAAATAGAAAACATTTTCCACAACTAAACGCACCCTAGGCTTTTCTAGATAGTCGTAGGAGATTAGTGAACTGTCTTCACCGTTGTCATTAGAAGTGAGGGATGGTGAAACCATGTCTGTTTGTCTGTATATTTGTTCCTATTGATGGGAACTTGAATTCTTGGAACTTACTAACGCAGAAGATCAGATTTGCCTGACTCATTGAATCCTAAATTTGAGTGCATTTTCAACTGTCGTTTCTTTTATTTTCCTTTTCCTGTGCTCTCTTTAGTCCCAATTTAGGAAATGCTTGTTGGGCCTCAACTGGGTTCATTAATGTGATTTTTTAAAAGCAATTATGAGACATTGGCAGAAGTGCATTGAGTTTTTCTAATTTTTCTTAATTTGTTGAATACAGAGTGGGTATGACTTAGGATTGAAAAATGGTAATCTTATAAAAAAGTGAAGCGGAAAATGCGAGATTGTTCAAACCAAGTCTGTTTGTCTGTATACTTGTTCCTATTGATGGGAACTTGAATTCTTGAACTTAAAAACGTAGAAGATCAGCTTTGCCTGACTCTTTGAATCCTAAGTTTTCGTGCATTGTCAACTGTCGTTTCTTTTATTTTCCTTTGTCCTGTGCTCTCTTTAGTCCCAATTTAGGAAATGCTTGTTGGGCCTCAACTGGATTCATTAATGTGATTTTTTAAAAGCAATTATGTGACATTGGCAGAAGTGCATTGAATTTTTCTAATTTTTCTTAATTTGTTGAATACAGAGTGGCTATGACTTAGGATTGAAAAATTGTAATCTTATCAAAAAGAGAAGTGGAAAATGCTATTGTTTTTTTATGGGCATATGGCAGTTTACCTTGCATGTGTTGTAGCTGATGCCACAGAGGAGCTTATATTATACAAGCTTAGATGCAAACTTAGTGATTATCATTCATGCTAATGTTTTCTCATCTATCTAATCGGTGGATATGAACTATTAAAATCTCTATTTTAGTCACACTGGATTGGGAAAGAGTACTACAAGAGAGGACCTGATGGAAATGATATTCACAGAACAAATGTACCTCACATTCGGGTGGAATTCCGTGACACGGTATGTTGTCCCTTTTCTTTTTTCATGTGTTGCTTTTAGTTTATCTAGAACACTAAAGATGGGTACTTTATTTATAACGATGCCTTAAAACAGAAATGGCTTGCACACACCCCCTCCGCCCCTCACCCCCTCACCCCCAAAAAAAACAGAAGGAAAAAAGAGAAAGAAAAGAAAAGCTTCTTTTTGTTTTCCCTATAAAAGTTCCCGCTCTTCTGTTTTATTCTACTTTCTGCTTTTTATGCCTTATTTCATAACGTTTTGAGTCTTTTTTTTCTTGTCTTTATTGTATATCGAGAATATTTAGCCTAAATCCAATATGATTATAACTCTTGCAGATCTGGAGAGAGGAGATGCAGCAGGTTTATCTGGGCAAAGCCATTATCCCTGAAGAAGTGGACAAGTGATGTACATGATGCATGCAGTTATCTGATCTTAGACATTATTACTATTATTATTACAATTATTTTCTGAGGTAGTAATCAATTCCTTTTCTTATTATTTGAGTTTCTTTTTAATTGGTTCTTTGGGTCTGGATAGTCTTATTTGTTGTAGGAGGTTAAAAAACCTTTGCTTACACCAGCGGATCCCTTGCGAAAAAAGGATGAAAAACCATGGAGACTGACGAGTGGCATTGCAAAAGCAACATGCTTGAAGAGAAAGTTACAAGGTTTTGAGGACTGACTTGATCATGTACATTATGTGTTTCTCATATGGAGAGTTCTGCTGTACCTCAGATAAAAGCATTAGGGTCTGGATACAGCATATAGCAACAAGATGCCAACCTGGTATTGAAGCAAATAACTAAGATGATTATCCGTATTAATTTGAGCTTAATGTTAAGGGAAATTAATTTAGTAGTATATCATAGGCAGAAATATTTATATTATTGGAGTTGGTATTATGTAAGATGTTAAATCATGTAATCTTTTTCATGCTCAAGAAGTGAAGACTGCTCTCTTATAAAATTTTGACCCAACTTTTGCCAAGCGAATAATTTACTTTGATTATATGGTCCGTTTGGTTGGTGGAATTCAATTAGGATGTGATAGAATTGGAATTTGCTTGCGATTGGTAGTACGGATCAAACAGAAAAATTGTCGAAAAAAATCGTATGATTATACACAATTTCAATTACAAGCATCAGTTCCATACATTATGAATGGAATTGGGTTGGCAATTGAGTAGCAATTTCTTTTCTTGCCTTCGGCTGTAAATTTGATTTAGTTGGTTGTAATTTTGTTTTTAGGTGCTAAAGAAAGAAAAAAAATTGCGGCATACGCACTATAACCCACACAAGCCCGAGATCGTCATTCTTCAAACACTGCATGATCCTCGAAGGCAGTCTCAAACTCAGGTTATGGAAACTCTTAGCTAAGAGCGACGTCCTACACAAATTTTTTCCTTCTTCTACCAGAGAAAAAAATCTCCATATTATTGTACACATTTGCATGGATCATGATATTCTCTATTTTAAAACGGAAATGAAGTTAAGTTTATGGTAAGATTGAATGTCACATTATCAAATGAAGAATATTCAAATTTAAATTTGTCAATGTGACATTTAATCTCACCATAAACTTGACATTCATTTCAATTTTTAAATGAAGAGGATTGTGGTCCTACTCGCACAACTTGAGACCATTAAACGGAGTCACATAACATTAGGGGTGAGCATGGAACCCGGTTGACCCGTGGACCCGACCCAAACCAATACAATGGGTTGGGTTGAAATTTTTTTGAATCCGATTGGTTGGGTTGGGTCATAGGTTCAAAATTTTCAAACCGACCCAAACCGGTAACCCGATCAAATATATAATTATATATATATATATATATTATATTTATCAAATATAAAATTGTGTTTAAATAATTATAGTATAATGAATGAGTAAAATTATATGTAGCACAGTCCAAATCCAAACAGCCAAATAGGGCATAGCTTGTTGTAATTAGATAATAGAATGATGGGTATTTTGGGAAAAAGAAATTACAATTCACTAAACCTAGCCTCTCTGATTGAGAATTTCAGTCTCCTCATTAACTCTTTCTTCGTTTCTTTGTGGGGCTATCGTTTTCTCTTGAAAGAAAGTCAGGTGGCGAATGTGAAGTTTGGTTAGAGAAAGCCAGAAAGGTATGCAGGACTATGCAGTCTTCCTTTTTCTTAGAAAGTGCTGGCCTGGCTTTCCACTTTTCCTTTTCCTTTTACACTTTTCATTTTCGAAAACAAACAGTACCAAGTTTGAAACCAATGTTTTAATTGCCCAGAAGTTTGAATTCTTTACTTGTTTCTGAGCTCTTGCTTTACTTGTATTGTAAATTGATTGGTTTGAATATATGTAAACCACAAATTGGATTGAATTGTTTGTATTTTGTTTCTAAAAAATATTTATATTATGGGTTTTCATATATTATCCAGTTTGTATCATGATGAAAGGTTGAATTCTTTTTTGCTTTCCCAGTTGTAGTAAAAGAGAAAATTAAAATTTATTTCAAATCTCAAATTTCAAAATGAGAAATAAACTTTATCAGAGATAGTAATAGCTGTAGGGGTAGCTTGTAGACTGTAGAATTTTTTTGTTTGCCGTATACTAAATGGTAAACTATTAATCAATAAAAACTAAATGGTAGACCTTTTTTTTAATTAATTGTGATTTTATCATTTTCTTCACCTTGCCTTAGCAACCAGTGTGCTGGGTATATTTTCTTATACTGTTCTATGTTATGATATTATTATTTAATAAGATGTGTATAAATTTTTTCTTGAGCTTCTAATGATAAACTTTACTATTTTGGCAAATTGCTTCTCAACGAGACTTTCAGAAAACCTGTTGAGTAGCTGCCGTCTATATCATTTTGCTGCATCTCACTTGCGTACTTTGTGTGAGGAGGACATTAGACTGTGAACCTTTACCTTAAATCTTGCATGCTATTGTGTTTTTGTTAAAACAATTTGAAGTCTGCATAGGATGTATTTTAGGCTATATTGATGCATAGAAATAATATTTTCATGGTTTCTAACAGATTGCTTCTGAAGGACTCAAACATCGAGTCTTTGAGGTTTCACTGGCTGACCTCCAAGGTGATGAAGACCATGCTTACAGAAAGATCAGATTGAGAGCTGAAGATGTTCAAGGGAGAAATGTTTTGACAAATTTCTGGGTATGATAGATATGGAAATTTTCATTTTGTTCCCCTATGATTTTGTCTGAACTGTATTCTCGAGTGACAAACTTTTATCTTTCTGGTTTTTGAAATTGAAATCTGAAATTTCTTATTGATAATAAACTTGTTTATCATGTCTAAGTCTTATATCGATAATATGATGACGTTATTGCATCCATTACAGATTTTATATAAAGCTGATGCACATAACTTTTACTTGCAATATACATGGATTTGGTTTTGGATTTAGTATAATATTTTTTTGTTATGTAATGTATGATTTAATTTTTTAGTAGAAAAACTATATCAACCCGTGACCCAAACCGATTAGAATGGGTTGGGTTGAGTTAAGATTGGATGAGTTCATGGGTTGGGTTAGGTTGGGTTGAGATTTTTTCAACCCGATATGAATGGGTTGGGTTGAGGGAACCTAAGCTCTCAGAACAGCTTCAGACTACTCATAACTCAACTGTCAGTAGGGGTGACAAACGAATATCAGGTCATTTTGGCCTCGAATCATTCTGGTCATGAATTGTTCGGGTTTCAGATTAGTCAAGTTTTTAGTCATGTGGGTCACAAGTCGCTCGGATTTTCAATCATTTAGGTTTCGAGTCAACTCGGGTTTCGAGTGGGTTCGGGTTGACAAATTTTTTTCCCGAGAAAAAAATGAACATATATACTTAGCAACTAACTATTTTAGCTCTAATTTATATAAGAGTTAGATTCGGTATGTCTTGAGTACTTGACCACCTATATTAAGCTACTAGCTTAATTTTATGATTTTTTTAAAATTTAATTTAATTAATGAATTTCGTGCAAGTTAATGATAACTAAATAATTTAGTATAAATAAGTTTGTTTTTTTGCTTTTTTATGTTAATATATTTAACTCAATTCCAAGTCATTATTTAAAAAATAAATTTAATCAAGGTAAATTATTGATCAAGAGTGTCATATAAAGTTCATAAATGACATAAAAAAATGTTAATTTATTGTCTTACGTCCGTAAGTTTTGAAATATATCGTGGGAATGATTTTCTTTTTCAATCCAATATTTTACATACAACACAATTACATAAGAGACAGATTTTTGTTATACTTTTTAGAAAAAAACATGTATAAAGATTTTAAACTTTATTATTATTTTTTTCTATGAACTGAAAACTTATAAATATGTAAACAAATACAATATATTTACGTTAGGTATGTATCTCTATTAGAGGAATAGCGCAAGATTCAAGAGCCTACACGGCATGCATTAGATATTTATAGTATGTTAAATTAATGAACAAAAACTTAGCAGTGAGAAGCAGAGGTGATCTAGGGGTGCCAATGCGAGCCCAACACGGTCCTCTTCCCTTGGACCGGCACGCTACGAGACATAATACGAGATTCGGTATGATACTTAATATTTAATAAAATTTAAAATTATTTACAATTTGATGTTATTAAAATGCTGAAGAAAAAAAATAGATGATGATAAATTTGATATTTTAAGATAGTAAAAGAAAAATGAATATTATTACCTTATTTTTAGCATAATGGTATGTAATTTACTTACTGTTCAAATGTATATTATAATATCAGAACAAGCTTTTAGTGCAAGTTCTAGAAATTTGGATGAATTGCAATCAAGACTATAATCGAAAACGTTGCAAATACTAGTATACACAAATGATTAACAAGATTCAAAAGACCTTACAAACAACATGTTAAAGAAATATTAATATAACGGATCAAGTGACGATTAAAGAGATCAAGAATGAAGAAAAATTTGTAACTCCTGGTCCGCAAGAGTATAAACTGTGAAAGGCTAAAAAAATAATAATAATATTTTTTGTCTTTCTAATTGTTAAAATTTCTAAGTTGTTTTTTATATTTCACTTATTTGTAAATCATTTCATTTTCTTTGTTTATTTTATATGTTGTTGTTTTTGTAAGTTTTTTATTCAGAAGATTTTTGGAACTTGTAATTTTTATAAGTTATTTGTTTATGTTATCGTTTTTGTTTAATTTTTAAGTTATTTGTAATATTAACTTCATCAATAAAAAGATTGTTTTCTATACAATTATAAGCATTCAATTCAATATTTATAAGTTTTTTTTACTACTTTGTGTTTGAAATTTTTTTATATAATTGGTGATAAAAACTAAACAGATAATTTCAAAATATATGGTTGTAGAAATCAAAATAATTTTAACACAATATAAATATATGATATTAAGCAATGATGTATAATAAAATAAAATAAATAATTAAAATAGAGAAAACAGAAAGAGCTGGTTTGTGAGTCGTGGAAAGCCACTGTCTTAAAGCTGTTATAGCCTCCTTACATGCAGGTACAAATGGCTAAGACTGACTCAAAGATAAAACCCAAGTGCTCGCAGCTTTGCCTCCTATAATGTACACATCCACTGAGAAGCGGGGGTGAACCGACCCGATCAAGGTTGCTCAAAAACACAAATATATAGAGAGTATAAAATAAGAAAAAAGAATTTGAAAAATTGTGTCTTAAGCTCTTGAAAAGCTTTGTATTTATAGGCACAAATGAGCCTAAGAATTAAATTCAAATTTTAAAATAGAAATAATTACAAAATTTGTAACTCTCAATTTATTGAGATTAATCACAAATTTGTAACTCTCAATTTATTTGCTATATTAAAATAGACAAATAATGACTATTGAAAAGTCATTTGATAGTTACAAAATATGTAGCTCTCAATTTATTGAGATTAATCACAAATTAACTTGTAACTTTCAATTTGAATAATTGTGAGGATTTTTAAAACTTTTCTAACACTTTCAACAAAAAAAGGCAAAAAAAAAGAAGAAGACAATATATACTTATGAGACCCATGGGCCGGCACAACATGACAAAACACGAAAGATAAAGAGGCACGGCACGGCACGACACGACACGACACGAAAGCACGGTGGGACACCTTGTGTGGGTTGTGGGGCTGGTACGATACGGTTCATTGCCGCCCCTAAGGTAAAACCAATCAGATGAGTTTATAAATTGTGAGAATATCAAAGATATAACCAACTTTCAAATCTTCATTTATCATGCTGAAAACAGTAAACAATATTGACCTCTTCAACACTGTCAAATACACCACCTATGACTCAAGAGTAAAAAGATTTCATTATTGTTTAAAAAATATTGATGCAATAAACTTATCAATGAAAATTAGTTTTGTGCTTGTGTATTCGATCAATGTATAAAATGTGATTTGATCATAAAAATGCATTGAAGTGATTTCCTAAATTAGCGTTATTTTTGTTATTTAACTTTCTCATAATTCAATAAGATAAAATCATTTTTTATATTTATGTTTGTATTAAAAATAAAATTGAATGAAATAAAATTATTAATTTTTAAGACCGAGTTCGATTTTTCAGATCAACAAATTTTTTTTTTATAGATAATAAGAATTATTATGTGAGTGAATATTAATCAATAATTATTATGGTTATTATTAATTAAGATCGAGTTTGATTTTTCAAATCAACAACTCTTTTGTAGACAATAAGAATGATTATGTGAGTGAATATTAATCAAAATTTATTATGATTATTATTAATTGAGGGATTAAATAATTTTGTTGGTTAAAGATAAAATATACAAATATTTGAATTTAAAAGTAAGTATATTTTATTTGAAAAAAGTAAATTTGATAATTAAGTGATATGTTCATGTTAACGTTTATGTCATTGCTTATGTGGCGCGTTAAAACGGCTCTTTTATATATATATATATATATATATATATATATATATATATATATAATATGTCCTGATTTTTGTTCAAAATCGTAAAATGATTAGTTATTTAATTTTAGATTTATCACATGGTAAAAAGTAGTTTGTGTAGTTTGTAGCCACGCCTGTAATTTTATAAACCAATGCGAGAACTGGTAGTTGAATTTTTTTTTTATCACCGTAAACATTTTACAACAAACTGAGGAAAATGTTACGGATTTATACTGTTAGTGTTAATTAGAAAGAACAACTTTAGTGTCAATGATAACTGATAAGATCTCCTGGTGAAGTTCACGGTCTAAATGGACGCGTGCGATTACCGTTAATACTCTTTTTCCTGATTTAGAAAAACTCGCAACTCTTTTTATTATGAAAAGTTAATAAAAGTTAACGTTCATCATAGGAATTAACGGATTGGTTAGTTTTTTTTTGTATTTTTGTTTATTTTTTATTTCTTCGTTTTTAAATGTTAACTCTTCCTTCTAAGTTTCAAGGGAGTTTTTTTTGGACTCTAGGGATTTATTTTGGGAAAGCATAGTGTAAATATATATACTCCTAATGTAAATAATATTAAGAATTTATAGTCTATTGTAAACATGAAACTTTAGTCATATTATAACACTATGATATACCTTAGTCATATTAAGACACTCTTTTGTAAATACCATATGAGTTTCTAATATTGCAATATGAAGCAATCAGAATATACAAACCCTAAATTTCTATTTCAATCTCTTAATGGTATCATACTAGTAAGATTCAAAAACCCTAAACACTTGTTTCTCTCCCTCTAAATCCAAAATAATAGAAAACACTGCTCCAATTACCTCTTCCTTCACCAGTCCTTCACTTGGTTCCTCACTCTCCCTCATTAATTCCCTAACTCATCCACCTTTTCCTAATCTCCCTCTGTTCTCCGCTCCTAGTATCACCCACTTGGTTAATATTAAACTCGATAATTTTAATTATATTCTTTGGTGCTCTCAATTTCTCCTAGTCCTTATAAGTTACGACCTGATTAGGTACGTTGATGGTACTTTCCCTATTCCCACCCAATATTATTATTCTAGTGACGACACCACAACCCTTAACCCTGCTTTCTCACCTTGGCTCTATACGGACCAATACCTTCGCTCTTGGATTAACGCAACCCTTACTTTAGACATACTCATCCTTATAAGACACCCATGATCTTCATACTTCTTGAAATGTCTGGCTGGCCTTGGAACAGCGTTGCCTTAATCAGTCTAATTCAAATGAGTTTGACCTTCGCCCGAAGCTTCATCAACATACTATAGATGGCAAATCTATGGAACAATATCTTCAGAACCTCAAATCCATAGCTGATGCTCTTGCTGCCATCAATTCACCTTTCTTCAGCAAAGACCTCATCTCCTATACCTTAGCAGGTCTGCCTACCGAGTATGAAAGCTTCATAACCATGGTCACCAACACCAATATCGCTCTTACCTTTGACAGTCTGTGCACTAAGCTGCTCCTCTAAGAACAACGACTGAAGCATCTTCAGGTCCCTTCTCAGCTTTCTGACCCTCCTACAGTCTTTGCCACCACCACCACCTCTAGCGCTTCTCGTGGTCGTGGCAGGGGTCGTTCTAGTTATCGGGATTGTGGCCAGGGACATGGCTGTAATACTGGTCGTGGTACCTCCTCCCAGCATGGTTCAGGTACTAATTAGTCCTTTCACTTTTCTTCTATATGTAATCGATCTGCTGGCATTTTCTCTTACAGTCGTGAAGGTTTATTGGGACCGCATCCTAGTGCATGCTCCACATCATGTCAAATTTGTCACACCACTGGTCACCTTGCCTTAATTTGTCCTCATCGGTTCAATCATGTTGTTGTCTCTCATGATTTGCCAAACTCTTTTGCTACCATGTCACTTGGTGAGTCTAATGCCGCTCAGTGGTACCCTAATACGGTTGCCTCTGCTCACATGACTCCTCAGTCAAGTATACTTACTAACCTTACACCTTATTTTGGAAAAAGACCAAAATTTTGGTTGGTAATGGACAATTGCTTGATATTATTAATGTTGGTTCTACTTTCTTACGCACCTCCACCAAATCATTTCACCTTAAAAATGTCATGCATGTCCCACAATTATCTCACAATTTACTTTCTGTTAAACGTTTATGTTCTGATAACAATTGTTCTGCTACCTTTAATGCATCTCATGTTGTTATTAAGGACAAGAGTACGGGGAGAACTCTTCTCAAATCCTCCGGTAATAGTGACCTCTACCCTCTTCCACCCAGCTCAGTCACTCTCTCTCCTCTGGCACTAGTCTCTCGTCAAGTCTCTGGTGATGTTTGACATCGTCAACTTGGTCATCTAGATCCCCATGTATTTTCTCTTTTACAAACTTGCAAGAATATTTCATTGTCTTCTAAATATACTAGTTTTTGTTCGAAGTGTCAGTTAGGCAAGTCTAAACATTTACCTTTTGATTTTGTTTAGCATTGTACTGACCAACCTTTAGCTTTAATACATCATAATGTTTGGCAATCTCTTATTTTATCAAATTTGGGTTATTGATATTATGTTATTTTTGTGAATGATTTTTCTCGTTATTCTTGGATTTTTCCTATGCGTAAAAAATCTGAAGTCTTTCAACACTTTTGAATCTTTAAAGCTCTTGTTGAAAATCAATTTTCTACAAAAATAAAAACTTTTCAAAGTGATGGTGGTAAAGAATTTGATCAAATGTCTTTCAAACATTTTTTTTGCTTACCATGGTATTACTTTTCTCATGTCTTGCCCGGACACTACTAAACAAAATGATATCGCTAAACGTAAGCATAAACACATTAATGAAATGACACACACCCTCTTAAATCTCTTCCCGAGTCATTTTGGATCGATGCTACATATATTGAACTTTATATCATCGATCGTCTCTCTAGTTCTGTTTTGCAAAATCAAGCTCCTTATACAAAATTGTTGTCTAAAATTCTTGATTACTCCTCTTTTCGTGTCTTCGAGTGTGCCTACTATCTAACCTCACTTCCAATGCACCTCGATCCAAACAATGTGTCTTCTTAAGTTATGCTCAAAATTAAGGATATAAGCATCTAGATCCCACCACTGGTCGTGTCTATACCAATCGTAATGGTGTCTTCCATGAACTATGTTTTTCGTATCTTACTCTCACTGCACCTGTCCCCTCCCCTACACCTAACCACTCATCCATTCCTCCACTCGTTCTTACTACGACCGAACCCCTACATCAATCTTCCCCCTCCCCCCCTATGTCTCCAGTAACTCCTGTTCCTAGTCTCTTTGTTATTAACCTTAATAGAACTAAAGTTTCTTATTTACAATAGACTATAAATTTATAATATTATTTACATTAGAAGTATATACATTCACACATAGTAGAAAAACCAAAGGGCTCTAATTACGTGCTAATTAATTCATTTCACAAATGAAGTATACTCGAAATTAATCTAAATAGGTTCTATAATATACTTATCGTCTCATTTTCTCCTAAACCTTCCTCCATGTCTAAAAGAGCAACTGCTGGAAAAGATTAACCAACTATTTCTTGAACAAATTAGCTATCTCGCCCTTCTCATACATAGAGGACAAGATATCACACCCTCCAACCAATTCTCCATTCACAAATATCTGAGGGAACGTGGGCCAACTGCTGTACTTCTTCAGTGTCTCCCTCAATCCAGAATTATACTCTTCATCGAGCACATCAACACTTTCATAATCCACCCCTTGGCTTTCAAGAATGCCGATTACTCTCTGCGAGAATCCACATAATGGGGCACTTCTTGATCCCTTGATAAAGGCCACCACTTTATTTTCATTCACCAATTTATCAATGAGTTCCTCCAATGAGACAGTCAGTTGGACATGACGACCAGGTGTCAGACGTAGATCAGAATTCTTCCTTGGAGGCTGCCGGACCCATGTGGTATTCCCAGATTCATTGCCTGGTGGGACCTTTCCACTGGCTTTTATATGTTCTTCCATCCATGATTTCCAAGCTTCAGTTAAAGCTGTTCTATCAGGTTCGTCTACTACCCCAACCTACAGACCAATAACATGATAAAATCACAGTTAGGGAAGTTAACTAGATCCTATTAATAATTGTACACGCACAGAGACCATTAACTATAGTACAACCTTCCCTGAGAGTGCATTTAGCAAGAACAAAGCAAATTCAAGTTTGACAGGCTTGCTCAGCTTCGATGTATGCCAATTTTGCAGGCTCAGGTCCAAGTTGGTATTGGTTATAATTTCATACACTTTGTTTCACTGATTAAAATCTCTTTGGCTGAATGAGACTCAAAATCAACAAGCCAAAAGTTTATTATTCACAGTAATATGCTCCAGTTTGTTTTAGGCACTGATTTCACTATTTTTCCTTTAAAAAACAAAGGGAAGAAAAGAATGCAACGGATATCGGTCAAGCTAATTGCTTTCGCCATTTCCACCAATTGGTTTGCAGGATATCAGGCAACGCTCAAAGCAACAGTCACACAAAGCATATTTCTGCACAAAACGCATAAAACCCAAATACCTAAGTAACAACGATGAACTGTAAATGTACCAAAACATTTCCAAAAGGTCTTAGTCGAGTTCATAATTTCCTTCACTAGATTATAAATTGATCTCACCACATTTGCTTTCAAAAACATATCTTTAATAATTTCTATGAGCAAATCGTCACCAAGACACTTATTTCACTCACCATGCCTAGATTCTCCATTTGCACTATTCACATTTGGGCTATGATTAGTAGAGAGAAAAAATGGAAGGAAGGACGAGCATAAGGAAGGAAAAATAAACCGAGAGTACTTTTTTATTGTTTGGTAAAATAAAAGTGAGAGAATTGATGTTTTATTTCTCAGATATACAAATTACAATCCATCCAGAGGATTGGGGAATAGAAAGAAAAATAAGCTAGTAATTTTTTTGTCTTTTTCCTTTTCACTTTTCCATCCTCTCTACCAAACATTTGATGAAAATATAAATATTATATTTCTAGGTCCGGCTTCCATCCTTTTAAAATGACATCTCCTTTTCTTTTAATGAGTAAATGACACATCATCATTTGAAAAATCATAGGCTGAGATTGAAACAATTAGGAAGATAATTTGGTAAATGAACAAAATCATTGAATTAATTTTTTGCACTTATAAAGTTTTTTGGCGATATCGAGACAACTGTGAGTTGAAAAAACGCGACACAAGTATTGTTGGAAAGCTCTCTCTAAGAGCTATCAAATGAGACCCATAAGTATCACTTTTCGTCAAAAAAATATTACTTTTTCAAAAATGGTCTCACTTTGTTGGCGTGATAAAAGGATATTTTCAAAAGATTTTTTTTCATTGTTTCATTGTTTACACAACATGAAATTTATTTTTAATTTTTGAATGTTGAATTAAGATTTGAAAAATCAACTACTAAGATTTAGCCACATACACTAAACCATTAAAAAAATCACAATGAATTACAAATCTCTCTATTATTTTTTTCTTTTTAATATTTTAACATTATGCTTAATTTCACACTATTAAAACTAATTTATTTAAAAATAAGAAATTTGTAAAATTCGTTAAATTATTGTCTTGTAGATAATAATAATTAAAAGAGCTCCATATGCCACTACGTTTTTCTTGTCTAAATTAAAATTTAATTTTTTTAATAGTTAGATCATGATGATATATTAGGTGATTGTGTCAATTTATTATTTTTAAATGTTGCAATGGCTTATTGCACTTTTCAACATATAAAAAAATTAAGAAAACATTCATATTTATTTGTGCGATAGACTTGTTACTATTTTTTTCTTTCAAATAACAAATGTTAATTCAACATTCAAAAATTAATAGTAAATTTCATGTTGTGTAAACAGTGAAACAATGAAAAAAAAAAATCTTACGAGAATATCTTTTTATTGCGTCAACAAAGCGAGGGCATTTTTGAAAAATAATATTTTTCGACGGAATGCGACACTTATGGGTCTCATTTTATAGCTGTTGGCAAGAGCTTTCCAACGATACCTATAGGTGTTTTTTCGACTTGGTTGTCCTGATATAGCCAAAAAAAACTTTGGGAGTAAAAAAATTAATTCAATGATTTTGTTCATTTACAAATTATCTTTTTATTTGTGTAAATCTAGGCTTTGATTTTCCAGGTGATGTATCATTTTCTCATTAAAAGAAAAGGAAATGTTTTTTTTAAAGGGGGAAAAAGGATGGAAGTGGAACCCAATATTTCTCACTTTTCTTTACTTACTTTCCTTTCCTCTCCCTCTTCTTTACTAACTTTTCTTTCCTTGCATTTCTATTCTACCAATCATAGCCTTGGTCTCGGTCTTAGCATATGGAGATGGAATTTTGCAATTGAGCAATGCCAACTTGCCAAATGTTCAAAGGTACAGGCTTGGCTCCATTAAAACTCGATTACTCAAGCTTGCTTATAGCTGCCTAATGTATGATTATTTCTCAACAAATCGAAACACAAAACTTTATAAAAAACTACCCAGGAACATAATAAAATTGCAAAACAGATTTATTTCAGACAAAGAAAGCGAAACATCGTCGTTTCATTGCTATCTAAGGGCAATCAATTTACGCAACAAAGAAAACACACCAAAAAAAATTACCTTGACGGAGCCGCACAGCTCCGGCACTGATTTCAGGTGAGCGAAAAGGCTCGCAGCGATACTCCGCGAGATGCCGATGAATTGAAGCTCATCTTTCTTGTCATAAACGGCGTAAACGCCGGAACCTGATGGAACTTTCGCTGAGAATTCATCAGCCGTCAACGGAATGGGAACTTGCTCCGTCTCTGCGATGTTCTTGAGAGCTGAAGCAACTGTCAGAGAGCGAGGCCTGATTATACTGTAGGGTTTCACGGAAATGGAGGGGAAAGTGAAGGAGGGTTTAAAGTGTGAATAGGAATAGAGTTTGGGGGTATTTTGGGGAATATGTGAAGAAAGTCTGCAAAGAGAAGAAGAAGTGTGCAGCGAAGGGAGGTTGATTGTGGCCATTTTGGGAGTCTGTGAGAACAGAGGTCAAAGAAGCCGCCCTCTCTTAAGTGCAAGGTTATCCAATAAATCAGAGAGATGGCAAAATTTGACCCGAACAAAAAAATCGACCCCACCCTACTGGCTATAATTATGGTCAAGTGATGTTTGTTCGTTTTGTTTTTCGTCCTTCTCTTTTCCTTTTCGTTTTACCTGGACCCTAACAAAGTTGGCTTAAGTTGTGGCCCAACTAACTAAAGAACAAAAAAATCGAGTGCACTTAAACCGGATCACACATCGAATTAGTTGGAATACCAAATTTAGGAGCGTGGAAAAGGTTGAAACGTTTTTTTTAATCAATTTGATTGGTTAATATTAAAAGGTTTAAATTAATTTAATTAAAGTAGTTAAAAAATTCATCGAAAAAAATAAATTAAAATTTTTAATCGATCGTCTGCACACCCCTATTCACACCAATTGAAACTTTTAACTATTTTTGATTGGTTTTTAACTAATTTTTTTTTTTTTTATCTTTTTATATAATCAAATCGGACTAAGCTTTAGTTAATCTCACAACCGATTTGGTTTGATAAATATGATTGATTTTTGAGTGGCTAAAATTACTTCTATAAGCTCAATTTGGTGTTTTGTGAAAGTAAAACCATATAAATGGGGTGATTGAATGACAATAAAAGCTTGGATGTCATGTTTTCTTCTAGTAAAACCATATATTGTGCTACCTAGTGCAGAATTTCTTAGTACTAGTGATCCTCGTTTATTTTGTAGGCATGCCTTTATAGAGAAATATTATGAGCTCGAGTTCACTAAAAACTCTTATTTTTTCTTGAATGTTTTACCAATTTAAGATTATAAAAAATAATTTTTAAAAAATTATAGATTCTATAAAATAATGTATCAAAAAAAAATTCAATACTTCATTAATTTAATATTAATAAAAAAAATCAATCATTTAATTAAAAAAATATTTAGTTTACGTCATTATTATTTAGTTTACATCTCATCAATCACATGGCTATACGTTAAGCAAACATATGTCCTTGGTTGATTAACCAAACTATTTTTATTAAAGAAACAATATTGACCACGATTAAAGTTGATATTAATGTAGGTAAAAATTTACTGATTAATCATGTATTGAAACGTGACAATCTTCAAAGATAATGAAGTAATTTTACACTTAAAAAACATTGATCAACCACGACATGTGACATCTATAATAGGGGATAAAATCACTCATAAACCAACAAGTTGGGTCTGATCCAAGTTGGTTTTTTGTATTGATCCAAGTTGAGTCTGGCTTTCCTGAGGTCAAGATGGCCATGGTCATAGAACCAACAAGCTCTAACCGTTAACAGCAGGCATATCATGCGCACATTTAATTTGAGGATTCTTTGCAGTAGTGATTCTTTACTCACAGCACGTTAGTATTGCAAGACTCTGACCATAAAACTAGACAATTGGTACATGAGTGATTACTCTCTGTCTATATCAACATTAATATATAAAGGGAACTTTAGGATTGATAACTTGTAGCAGTTAGAAAAAGAAATGTTTTAACACTCTTTCAACAGAAAAGGGCCCTAATTTTCCTCACCTAATGAATATTCTGAAGGGCTCACTTTCTTCCACCTCCATTTTCAAGCTCAAGTACTCGAAGCCATTGCAAAATCTAGTAAGTATATATACAAATTTCCTGTAATGAGATTTCTTATTATTACACTGATTCTAATTGATATTGTTGAGATGTCATTGTTTTAATGAACAGATGATAAAACAGAGAGCTCTGAATTTATGGATGAAGGTTCGAATTTGTCCCTGAAGAGTGCAATGTTGTTAATGGGAAGTGGGTTTTTAACAGCTCCATTAAGCCTTTGTAATCAGAAAGAACATGTCCGTATCTCCATAGGCAAGTTTCTTGTGTGAAAAATGGACGGCCGGATTCTGATTATCTTCACTGGGAATGGCAGCCGAAGGACTGCACCTTGCCTTGGTAAGATGATCAAAATAACTTCACTCACCTTCTGTTTTAGAGATTTTTATTTTATCTTGTCATGTTTGTGTCAAACACTATACTTAAAAACTGAGTATTTGTTTTTGATAGCCATACTCAAAGACCAAACAACATAGTATATGGAAATACAAGTTTTATCAAGACCAATATCATCGCATGATTCCTAACTGCATATATAATTTGGAGTACGAGTGTGCGTTATTATAGAAAAACTGAAATGAAAGGTGGTTATTGTTTGTGAGGGACTCGCTTCAAAGAGGTTACTGGTTGAATCAATTATACCTGATGACAAGAAATCCATGAAAAAGAGGCCGCCTTCATTCAATCTTCAAAGCCAAGGTAACAACACGAATTTATTAGTTAAATTCAAAGAAACTTTTAAGAAAAAGAACCTCTGTTATATAACTTCATTTCAAAGAAAATTATTTTCCAATCAGAAGCTGAAATGCAATATTTAAGAAGTTGAATTTTGTACCAAAAATACACCCAGATTTACATATCATCAAGTTTGGCTACTATTTTAGCAGCTATTTATGCTCCACAATCGTTTTACCTGGCATTGTGTCAAAAATCATTTTGATTGTCAAAAATTCAAATTTGGAGTGGATTCGAGTTAAGTTTTTATCGAGCTATTTGAGCTCGAATTGGATCAAAACTCGGTTCGTTCAAGCTCAAGCCTGAAGTCAATTAATCGAGTCGAACTCGAATACCTTAAGGTTCGATTTGAAAAGCTCTCGAACACTTCAATAACGTATTATCGAGCTCAAGCCGAACTAAGCTCGAGTAAATATTTATATTAAATTAATATTTTTATTTATTAAAATTAGGGTTCAAGCTCGAGCTTGAACCTAATTTTTGAGTTCGATTCGAACTCGAGCTCGATCTCAAGTTTGTTTATTTTAAATCAAGCCGAACTCAAATACTATAGTTTTCAGACTCGGCTTGAGGGACTCACCCCTAATGGAAGCTACAACCAAACAGTATGCATTGAGCTTATGATTGCCACCATGGAATTTGAAACAGAGCTAATGCTTTCCAAATGTTCTTCAGGAATATAATGCAGCTATTGCATTTTTTTTTGGGCACCATTTCTTATCGAGTCAAATTCCGATCAACTTATAATAGCAGATCCAAAAAAGAGAATACTAAGAATGGATTCAGTAGCCAAGCATACCAAAAACTGGATAGGAGTAGATATTCTTATGTTTGGTGGATGAGTGGCGTTAAGATCAAGTCACTGTAAGTTCCCTCAAATAAAAGATCATTTAATTTCGATTGATCAACAGATTTTCACTTTCATATATTTATGGTTTAATTAGTGATATTTCGATCTTAATTTGGTTTGCCACAATGTCTACTTGATCGAGTGCAGATGGGTTAAAGGCAAATGGGGAAGAAGGGTTAGAAGAATTGGATACACCAGTAGCTTATAAAATAGGCTTGAAAACGTGGGCTAACTGGGTGGACTCATCTGTATATCCCAACAAGACCAGGGTCTTCTTTACTACTATGTCTCCCACTCACCTAAGTTATCGGAGAGAAAATATATCATGTTAAGGATATATTCAAAATTAACACACTTAAACAAGCTCCATTGATGAATTTGGGAATTTCAATCCAAGCCATATCATGCTTCTCATCAATTATGACTTTTCTTTTTATTCATTTAAAGTTTTTCTTTTTCACTATGGTTTTCAATTATAAATTACGTATTTTATATCTCAATGTGATCATAAAAATATTGATTTGAAACCTCAGCATTTGAGTTTTCAGCTTAAAAGAGAAATTTTTTAGTAGATCCAATCTATCATGTATGGTAAACCAAATAAATGAAAAAATGTTATATAACCACCAAAATGTTAGTGGGGTGATTAGGGTTCACAATCATCATAAAAAATGTTTGAGCTCAAATTCGCTATCTACGGTGGGGTGAGGTAAAACTTACCATGTGATTTGATATGAACCAATATTTCTGTCTAATTCACATTTTAAATGTCACACAACGTTAATATAGAAGCTACTCGATCTACTTGACTGATTAACCAAACTTGATAAATCGTTATTAGAGTTAGTTTGTGTACATGGTGGCATGGTGTATTTTCTCATTTGTTTAATATATCATCACAAAATAGATCACGTTTACCCAAAAATTTCTTTAAGAAAAATTACAAAAACACCTTTATAATTTGGTGCAAACTACAATTATGTCATCATATATTAAAAGTATATTAATACACCCCTAAATCTCAACAATGATTAGTTCAAACTAGTTTAAAAAGTCTCATAATGATCACTTGTCAAGAAATGAATGTTAATATACTAAAATATCATCTATTTACATGATTTTTATGAGATTTTTTTGATAAATCTATACTAATCATTGTTGAGGTTTAAAGGTGCATTAAGATACTTTTAATATAAAAAGTGTATTTGTAGTTTGAGGGCGGTGTTGTAAAATTTTCAATTTCTCTGACTAAAGGATCCAGTGTCAAAATCATTTCGCATTGTCATTCATTTATGGTTGTCGATTTGTTTTTCAACTGACATGAATTATAATCTCATTGTGAATTACAAGGGGTTGTTTAGTTCATGGGATAAATGTGGGTGATGAGAATCAACAAGCACTATTAAAGGATCTATTGCATATTCCAGTTGGGCCAATTACTAGATCAAGATCCAAGAAAGTCAAAGAAGCACTTAATGGGCTGATTCAAGAGATTTGGGCTGAATCTAAAATGGGGCATTCCAAGCTTGGCCCAACAGGAGATGAAAGCATAATAAGTTTAATCCAAGCTATTGATAGTGACATGGGTATGTCCAACATAACAAGGGCCTGCCCAATAATAATCACCTAGTCTCTTGTCAACTAATTAAGGTGCAAGGTCCAAGCCCAAAGTGGAAGAAGATTCGGATGCAACAGCCTACTGGATTTAGGCTCATCATAACAGGCCCAAACAACATCCTTCTTAAGACTTTCTTAAGTCCAAATTGAAGATCAAATCGTCATCTTTCCAACCAAACAAGTTTCAGCCCATTTGGAGATGTGTACAAGAAGATATGACCGTTTGAATTCTGGTCATTGGGTGCTCCTGAAAATCCGAAATTGTGTTCCTCTTTTTACTTTTGGCCAATTCCTTGATTCCTTGCATGTTTTAGGGATTGTTTCCTTTCATGTTTTATGGATTGTTTCCTTACATGTTTTATGCTGTTTTCTTGCTTGTCCTAAGCTTAGAGGGTTGTTCTAAGCTCTATAAATACTTGTGTGTTGTAAGTTGAAAGCATAATATAATTCAGAAAATACTTGAGGTTTGCTTCCTCTATTGGTTCTTCAAAGAACTTTTGAACTTATCAAGGGTTCTTCCTTGTGGCGTTCAGCTCCGACTTATCAATCAATCCTTCCACAATTGATTGTGGCGTCTTCATTATACCAAGGTTCTTGCTTCCATACAAGCAACGGGTCGCGGTGTCACATAAAATTTGTTTTCTAGACGATTTCTGGGTAAGTATTCCAATATTGTTTGTCGGGTCTCAAAGTATGTCGATGAGGTTCGCATCAGTGGGACAAGATTAAATTAATCCCACATGAATAGTTATTCTCATGTTTGGTTTAAGAGATTAACTGTTCATCTAGAACTAGGGTGGAACAAAACTAGTCATAATCCCAAAAATTATATCCCACACCCCTGGGATAGAGATAATCCCACTTATGAGGGATTAATTTTTCTTCTCAAACCCATTTTACCCCTTGCTTGCACGAATTCTTTCTCTTCTTCTTCCATCTTCTTCGTCTCTTCCTCCTTCTTCTTCCCTTTCTTCTTCTCTTTCCTCTTTCCTCTTTCTCTTTCTCCTTCCCCTCTTTCTTCATCTAGGCAGATCTGGTTCGTGTCTCCTGCCTCTCTTTTTTCGTCGCCTAGGATCGTTGTCATCGTTTGGGTTATATATATATATGAGGAAATGAGTGTTTGGTTCCTAAGAAAAATTTCTTTCTCTTATAGATTTTGAAGATTCCACTCAAATTTGATAAGGATCTTTGAGGAATCAAATGACAACATAAATTTTCGATGTTTTTCTTTGATTTTGGTTGTCCAAAATTAGAAAGAAAAAAAATTATGAAGAAGAAGAAAATGTTGTGTAGTTTTTATTATTTTTTTTAATCTTTTTCGTTGTTGATGGCATACATGGAAGAAGAAGAAAAAAAAAGAAGAAAAAGAAAGGGAAAGAGAAGATTATAGAGAGAGTGTGGGTTGGTTCTTGTTTTGAATATGAACCAAATGTAAGAGTACTTGGTCTTGGTACTTGTTATCTCATTTTGATCCCAATTTGAAAATGTTATGAACCAAACAAAGAATTAAGGTAGTACTACTTTAATTTCCTTTAACCTTATCCCATTATAATTCTCTCTATGAACCAAATAGACCTCAACTCTAGTTTAAGGGTCAATTGCAGAAGACAACAATCATCAAATTAACTTCTATCAAAGATGGCTTGTGTAGTAAAAACTGATAGCATTTCTCTTCTGCATGTCCATGGAGTTTTGAAAAATCTAAACATCTTCGATATAGATAGAGAGGTAGGAATTTATCAAATGAATCAGCTTACAATGTCATGTATTTTTCTTTATAAACGAGGACTGGGGCAACAAGGATGGGATCAAATGCTACAATGAAACAAAGCCAGTAATGAAAAAGAAGCATTGGGAAGCCGGTTCAAACAAAAAGATGATGAGTGTGGTGGCCAATATAGTAGAGAAAATGAAAGTTCCTGTTACTTTAATCAACATAACACACATTTCAGAGTATCGAATTGATGGTCACTCATCAGTTTACACTGAGACGAGAGGTAAGGTGTTGACTGAAGACCAAAAAGTTGATCCACTACACCATGCAAATTGCATACATTGGTGTTTTCCAGGAGTTCCAGATACATGGAATCATATATTTTTGCACATTTGTAGAAGGATTAAAAAAAAAAAAAGAATACAAGTGTCTATGATCAAAGATGGTTCAGATACCATTTGATATTTATGTCAAAGTTTTTTTATTCTTATATATTTACAAGTTGAGTCATATTCACTTTTTTCCATTTATTGGTACATTTTCTTTCTCAATTAGACCACTGATCCTTAGAATTTGGTTCGAAATTCAAATTGATTCCCACCATTTCATTTACAACATTAATGAAGGCCCCAAACTGTAACGTTCAAAGGATACTCGAGTTCTATTTTTCTCCTTGTCAAAATTTAAGAAAAAAATATCGAGTCTGTTTATTGATTAGTAGGAAAAAAAAAACACGTTCAAATCATTTTAATAATGTTCAAAGTTGTATTTAATCTTAATTAATCTAAGTTGCAAGAAACTAAGAAAGTTAAGAAATGTGGTTAAATGCTTTAAGCACTTTTTTTCCTATTCATTAATAATCACATGTCATCATATAAAAAATTAGGACACTTGTTTAGATTAATTAAACTTGTGTTGATATTCATTAATATCAATATTAGTGTAAAAGCTTTAGTTTAAATTGAATATAAGATTTTTGAAATCCAAATGCAACCTTATATCTTACAATTTAAACTTTTTTTAGCAGAGGTGGAAGATTTCAAACCTTGCTTCTTGATAGGGGTTTTCATATCTCTCACTATTGCACCAAAGACAAAGGGACCTTATAATTTAAACTTTAATAGTACCAATTTGAATTTTAGTCCAAAATTTTGGAACTGATGGTGTAATTCAGCCTATCAAATTTCAAATTTCAAATCTCTTGACTACCAATAGTCACAATTAATTAAAAAATGAAAAACAAGAAACCATTTGGGTTTATAGTTTCATCAAAGTTTCCGATTGGCCTATCTTGTTTTTACGGAGGCATTAAACCTAACACCAACATTGCTGCAATGCAAATTCTATGAAATTTTCATTAGAGGTCTTAAAAAACATGTGCGAATTTCTTGGGATTTTACCTCTAAAATCCGCCTACTCAAATTTTAGGCAAAAAACACAATCACATCTATTAAATAGGCAAAGCAAACAAATATCAAGAACACAACAATTTAATGTGGTTCGACAACCTCTTTGCCTACGTCCCCCAATAAACCTATTGCTTTATTAATCCTCAATTACAACATTAGGAATATCAAAGTTGCTAAACTCTCACAACCTCACAATCTGAAAGCCCAATACACCCAAAGCTCTCAACCTAACTCTAGTTGTAAGTTCTCTCTTTACTTGACAACTCAAAACCCTAATACACCCAAAGCTCTCATCCTAGCTTTTGTAGTAAATTCCTCTAATTTACAATGTATATTGAAATAATGAGGGTGTCTCAAACCTTCTCTGGAACCCCCTTTATATAGATGATATTCTCCTAAAACTACTAGAAAAAGAACAACAACATAGTAAACTACTATTACTATTACTATTTGTATGAGGAACAATCTAATAGGAAACTAGTACTATACTCCTACTTGAACAACCAACTATAAAATAGGAAATTATTTTTTTCAAACCAATTAGAAGTCCTTCTTGTGAGGAATTGAGCCAAAATCCTAACAAATCTCCAACTTGGCTCAAATTCTCCATCTCATTATCAAATTTGACTTTCTTCTTTGGTTGGTGCAGTCATTTCTTTTGGTCTTTCCATCTCATCCACTTACTTTTTGAAGCAACTATCCTCTCATTCAACATGTACAAGCACTCTTCATTCATAGTATCTCTGATCACTACATTTGAACTATTTAGAACTTATATCCACTACGACATAAGTGGTAGATGTCGACGCTTTTTTTAGCATATTTCGGCGCTTTAAAGTGCCGCAATATGTGATACTGTAAGTGCCGGTATTTGTGGTGTCACAGTACATTTAGTGACGCTTACTGTAAGTGCCGTAATGTGCATAAGTTTGTGGCGCTTTGAAGCGCCGCAATATAGTGGCGCTTCTAAGTGCTGCAATGTATTGGTGCTTTAAAGCGCCACAATATACCAGATATTGGCAATTTTTGTGGGTTTAATATCAACACCTACTATAAACCCTTGTTCTTCAATATATATACCATCAAATCCATATAAATTCAAATATCAATACAAAAGTCATTTTATTCACACAAAAAACATTCATAGTTAACATATGAATTCATACACAACCAACAAGTAATTGAATGAAGTCTGAAAAAATCTTTTACTAATCATTACACTTGAAATCAAATCTGTGATCCTCTATTAACCAACCGCTGTAATAAAAACTTGAGCTCATTCATTTGAGACTGCATACTGGTCATTTGATCATCGTGCTTCGTCGTTATTTCTTGAATCTGATGCTCATGCTTTTGATTGAGTTATTCTATTTGTGCTTTCAAATTATATATCTTTTCAGCATAAGCTCCATTGTATCCCACATCATTCCTAATTTGAGCTGAAAATCCATGCACCTCTATGGGAGTAACTCTAAACCCTTGACCTAGTACACGTCCAGAACTCTCTTCACCTATAAGCTCCGTGAAGACTTCATTTTGTATTTGTAAATTGTTGCTAGCATCAGAAGATTCTGACGGAGCAACAAGTTTGGCCACACGGGCTTCAGCAGTCACCTACAATTAAGAAATAACAAAGATAATAAACAAACTCCCCCAAAGATTGAGTAGCTATTTGCAGTGAAAGTAAATAAAAGGAACAAAAGTTAAGCAATCAGATTTTACAGAAAAACGGGCAGAGTATTCTCTCTTTTTCTATAAAACCTTCTACAAAAGAAGAACAAAAATACAATCCAAACAAAGTAGCCACAACAAGCTTTTGTATGTAATCATTATTTTTTTTCATTTTCAAGTCTCATCACATCAAGTATCTGTTTGGCTGTCATTTCTTATCCAAAAATAAATAAAGATTAACGGGAAACAAAATGGAGAAATATTTTATCTGGCAAAGGCAACGTATTTGAGAACACCAATAAAAATGATCCAAGAATAATTGATATAAGAATTAAAAATCTCTAACTTCAAGTAATTGATCCAACAAATTGTCTTCATGCTTCATCAATAAAAGTTACATCCTTGCGTTTATGGGTTTTAGTAAAAAAAAAAAACTCTTTGATCCAGTCGTGTGATGACATTGTTGTCTTCCACGTGCTGTTGTCCCTATCGTAGAATATTTCTACAACAACCATAAACCAATTTAATTAACAATCATTAAAAGAAAATAGAAACAATGAGAATTCAAATGAACATAATTATGAAAAAAAACAACCTCACTTTGTTCAGAAACCAGTAGTTCACAAGTTGTTTCCACTGGTCTTGATATACTCCTTTTCGAGCTTTATTGCTCAAAACTTGTTGCTTTTTTTTGTTCCTCACATGGTCCCTTTTAAGCACATACTTGTAGTCCTTCCATTTTTTACCGATCATCCTCAATAATATTTTGTCGATCACCTTAATCATAGGATAATGAAACTTCCTTTATCACAAAGAAAAGAAATAATACAAATAAGTATTTTTGGTGTTAAGGAGTATATGCATGTACAACACCACAAAAAATGGAAGAAAACCTCAAATTACGTTGTTGTTAATTACCCCAATCAATAAAACAATGTCCTTTTTGTAGTTAGAAGGCACCTTCTTTCAATCCGCATAACCAAGCAGACAAATGTTCTCTCTCTTTGCAACTTTACCCAACTAGCTACTTAATATTTGCCCATCATTTTGCACAGGTTGATTAAGTGCATTGAAGTGAACCATAATTTTCTTCCCACGTTCTAAGGACTACACTTGTCACGTTCGAGTGACATGTGTTTGCTTTCTCACCCTCCCTTGAGAATTTATATATTTAAAACATAAATTTTATAAATAGAATAACACTGTGATATCAAACTAGTTATAAAAAGAATGTCTTATAATACAAAAATTACCAATTATCTCATATTCTTCATTATCATTGTTTTGACTTTTTGTGGTTATTGGCCCGATTTCAGAATCACTTTGAGAGTCATGATCATCTTCAAGTTGATACTCATGCTCATGTTCAACATCTTTTTGATGTTGTGAAGACCCAACAGGAGATTGGTTTGACATAATAGCTTTGAATGAGGGAGAAATAGGTTTTGATCTAAACATGTTGAAATCTGTATACATAAAAATATAAACATGCTTATATCTTTAAAAAAAAAGACGTCAAAGAGCTATACTTATGGGGTTAAAAGAGTTATAATGAGGTGTACTGCTACTACTGCATACCATACATGTCAAGAACCCTAAAATTTTTGCTTTGCTGGTGCAGCAACCCCTGTAGAGGTACCAACATCCACTAGTACTTGCTCCGTAGAGGTACCAACATCCTCTCTTGACCGCTTCTTAGAAGGCTTCAAGGTTTTATGATAGATGTAGTTTTCACCCTCTAGTTGACTTAAAACATCGTGTTCATACAGTGGAACAGGAGCAGATCCCAACTCTATGGCTCCATCAAACTGATTCTTTTGAAAACGAAACTCATGGTTTTCTTCTAACCATCGACGATGACCCATATAGCAAAACTTTCCACCATGCTTTAACCATATAGAATGCATAGAGTCCCCACAACATGGGCAAGCAACATGCTCCTTGGTGCTCAAACCAGATAAGTTTGCATATGTAGGAAAATCAGTAATGGTCAAAATAAGAGAAGTGCACAGCTTAAAGCTTTGATTGGTGGACGCATTGAACGCATCAACACTATCCCATAATTGTTTCAACTCTTCCATTAGAGGTTGCAAAAAGATATCAATATCATTACCGAGGCTTTTTTCATCAGGAATCACCATTGAAAGGATGAACAATGTTTGCTTCATGCAAAGCCACGGTGGCAAGTTGTATGGGACCAAAAGAATGGGCAATGTGCTATAAGTAGAACTCATTGTACAAAAGCTAGTTGTAAGGATAAAGTCACGTTTCCAATAAGTTTTGATGAGTATGCATAAAGTTTGACTAGATTTTGAACAATTGACTAACGAAAAGCTAACAAAAAGTTAATAACAGGTAAGTAAGTGTATATTCTAAAAACTATATGAGATAAGTGTAACCATGGACTAACCTTAGTAGGTTAATGTAATTTACCCTAATAAAAAATAACTTATCACCGACGAAATATTATGTAGAAAATATTCCGTCGGTGATGCTTTTTAAAAAATATTAATTTTGACTGTTTTTAATAAATAAATAATAAAAAAATAACATATCACCGATGGATTCCATCGGTGATAAGAAATTTCAAAAAACTTTACTTATCACTGACGGAATATTTTGTCGGTGATAATGAATTTCAAGAAAAAAATATTAAACAATAAGAAGCATTTTGGAACTTGGTATAATTGCAAAAATGCAATACTAGATCAAGACGAGTATGTTGATGCCCAAAATCTAATCAGACTTAAAAAGAAATCTCGTAACCAGTCCTACTTGGGTAAGTCACTTGAAGGGTAGGTTGATCGTCTTTACCATAATAAGACCATTGAAGACACTAAGAGACCTGAAGAAACTTAAAGGAAAAAGACTCTTGTTTATGGGGGATTCGCTTTAAAGAGGTCAATGGGAATCATTTCTCTGCATGTTTGAGTCGATTATACCTGAAGACAAGAAATCCATGAAAAGAGGTCTCTTTCATTTAATCTTCAAAGCCAATGTAACAACACAAATTTATATCTCATTCAAAATGGTCTCCAACCTCAATTAAACTAAGTTGCAAGAAATTATTGAGATTGAAAAACGTGGTTAATTAACGCTTTAATTAAGTACATTTTTTTTCCTATCCTTTAATAATTACATGTCATTTTTTTATGAAAAACTTGGGCTTTGAACCTGAATAACATTGAACAAAATTTAAAGTTTGGGGAAATAATTGTTACAAGTGAAAGCTAAGACCAATTTGAATTTTGAATCAATTTTTTTAAACTAATGGTGTAATTTAGCCTATAAAAATATTTTAAATTTTAGATCCCTTAACTACCAATAATTGCAATTAATTAGAAAAATATAAAAAAAAAACACTTGAGTGTATAGTTTCATCAAAATTTTCCATTGGCATTGAACTTGCCACCAATATTGCGGCAATGAAAACCAAATGAAATTGCCATTAGAGGTCTTAAAAGGCACGAGTGACCTATAAAAGTGTGGTAAACTCAATTCAATTAGGGGCGAATTTCAGTTTGCAAAAGAAGTTCTGAATCCACTTTACACATTCTTCAGGACTGCATATTAGCTTTTAGAATCTAGATTAAATTGATTCTCTCAACCACGGTGCATCAAAGGTTTTTCTCACTATTTATAGTGAATTTTGATTCACTTGATTATTGGTTGGAGTCACCAACAGATTATTGAGAAATTCACCAAGAAAATGAATAAGAAATAATGTAAATTTGAATCACACAAGAATTATATTGTTCGACTTATGAGACCTACTTCTATGGATACAATTGAGGATTTTTATTAAGAATCAAAGATTACAACAAGTGTTAGCTGCGTATATATAAATCTAGGTGATTAAAGAAGTATTTGGCACTCAAATAATGTTTGACGAATAAGAAAAATGAATTTTCTTCTGCAAAGAATATTTCTTTCTCTCTATTTTATTCCTCATTTTTTCTTTCAAATGAACTGAAATAGCCTATTTATTGGAAAAATGAAATAATTGTTTATGGACGGGAACATCCGTTACAAAAACCATTGTTGCCAGCTCATTTTAGCACCATGTTATCACGTTATGCCATAGAAATCTAATTGCTTTTAGGCTGTTAGAATAGAAGAGATTCATTGCTTTTGCACTCAAGATAAAATGCCATGTTACCCAACAAAATTCATCCACATTGCGATGTACATTTTTTGTATTTACATTTTTTCCTCTTACACATGTACACGCGATTATAACTTGTGATATGTGCATATTCGATCTTCCCAAAACTTTTCAAAATAATTTTTTAAATATCTCTCCTACTCCTGACTTTTTATTTAGTAATTGCTCATCTATTTTCCTTGATCCAACTTTCTTCATATTTTTTTTAAATGGTTGCTAAACTTTCTGATAATCTTCTAGCTTGTATTAATGACTCTAAGAACATCATAACGCCTTCCATTGGAAGCAAACCTTGGCCAAATCTCTCTTTAGAACTTTCTACTAAATTTCACTCTTTTCGATACCCCTGTCATACTAACTGAGGATTCTTGCTATTACTGCCTTCAGTTATTGCTGACATTGTCACATTCTAGTTCATTTTTAAGCTGAGAATTTTACTACGGATGCTCTAGTTTTCCTAGCCTTATCAAATAAATAGCCAAAATAAGTTATGTCTAGATTCTCTAAGAATCTTTTGTACTCATCGCGCATTTGAGAAATATAGAGTTTTACCATAATTTTTTCTTCACTTTTGTCTTGGCACTTCGACAGTTTCACCATGAATTTTTCAATGTAGTTCTCTAGAGTTTTTGTAGGTCCTTGACACTCTTATGCAAAATTTATCAGCGTATACTGACATGGAATGACGTAGAACTTTTGTAAGAATTACTTCACTATCTCATTCCAATTTGATATGCTCTTGGGCTCTAAATTTGCATACAAAGTGTTCACTTTGTCAATAAGGCTCTTTGAGAACTCCCTCGTTAACAAATCTTGATCATATCTCCAAAATCCCATGACATCCAATAATCTTTTGATATGCTCCCTTGCATACAATCGTGCCATTAAATTTTTCAAAGCTTGAAACCTTATATCCCTGGGGGTTTTCCTTTAGCATTACCACCATAGGATAATGAGGAATGAAGCTAAAATCATATGCCATGGAGACAAATCTTCTTGTGGAACTCTTGAAAATGCAGTCTAGATCTTTAATCATGAAAGTTGAAGTAGAGATGTAGGAAGTGCTAGGTCTGCGTACATATGGCACTACTGGTGCAGAGAAATTAGGAGCACCACAGTTATGCTTTTCTTTTGGTTCAGAAATTAGACTCTTAATAGCTGGAACATTGGATTATTTGGAGATTTTTCTCACTTCTACTTCATTCACCATCGATTTCTTCGTTCCAAAGTTCTGCATACCAACTTTTAGATCTATAAGGTTGTGAGCACTTTCTAGTGGTGAAATCCTTAGATCAAAACCTCTATTGCCAGTGTTATGATTATATACTTCTTTCTTTTTGGAAACTTCAGCATTAGCAATTAAAGAATTGAATATAGCTTACATACTGAGTAACATCTGCCTCAGCTGTGCATTTTCACTTGGATTGAATTTAAGCGAGCAATCAAACTTTTTAGCATTGGATACCTGAATAATCCTATGTGTGGATAATTGTGCTCTTCAAGTATGACTTCATTAGTGTTAGGCATGACTAGCTCCATATCGTTATCGAGATTACCTTTGAGATTCACCATTTCACTTGAACTTCAAATCATTCTCCCAAGTGGAGTCACTAAAAAGTTTATAGTGAATTTTGATTCACTTGATGATTGGTTAGAGTCTCCAAGGGATTATCGAGAAATCCACAAAGAAAATGAATAAGAAATAGTGTAAATCTGAATCACACAAGAATTATTGGTTTTACTTATGAAACCTATGCCACAGATATAATTGAGGAATATTTATTAAGAATCAAATAATACAATAAGAACTGGCTGCGTGTACAAAAATTTAGGTGATGAGAGAAGTATTTGGCACTATGATGTTTGGTGAATAAAAAAAATGAATTTTCTTTTGGAAATAATCTCTTTCTCTCTATTTTTTCCTCATTTTTCTTTCAAATGAGTTGAAGAAGCCTATTTATAGGCAAAATGAAATAACTGTTTATGGATGGGAAAATCTGTTACAAAAACCAGTTGTTGCTAGCTCATTTTAGCACAATCTTATTAGGCTTTGCCATAGCAATTTAACTACTTTTAGGCTATTAGAATAAAAGTGATATGTTGCTTATGCACTTTAGATAAAATGCTATCTCTAAGCACATTATCCAATAAAATTCATCCACGTGTCGATGTACGTTTTTCGTATCTACACTCAATATCAAGGATTGGATTTGTTAGAATTGTTCCCCTAATACAACCAACAAGATCCATATGCCAACTCGGGCAACTATTTTTCCTCAAACTTGTAGACTTTTTTGTTGATGGAGGAAAAAAATGGCATTTCATACAAATTTCATATGGCCCGAGAATGGTGATGATGCTCTTATCAAATAGCAAGCTAATTAATTTATTGATGCTTTCCACAATATTAAGCAAAGACAAGCGCCATGAAATTCTCATCAGTCAACTTAAGGTAAATATTAATGGTAGCTTACAACAACATCACAAATCTAGGATGGGTGGAATCCTAAGAAATGAGCACGGGGACTGGATTATTGGATTCCTTTTCCTATCAATTTGCACATCGCACATGTAGTTAATCTTAAGTTTGAAAATAAACATATTGAGAATTAAACAAAATATTTTTTAATGGGAAAACCAAATTTCTTAATTACCTACTCATGTTTCTGTTTAGATTGGAGAGGATATATTTTCCATAAAAATTATTGAAGAACCAGCTATTGAAGTGTTTCCATCAAGAAAATTGAATAAAGATATGGAAATGAATCCAATTGAATGTTCTTATTTCTTCTCTGACCAAACTTTCTCTGAAGTATAAATGGTGAGGGTGAGGTTTTTGGTCCTATGAATGATGTTATGCGTTGATAGAAATCAAAAGAATGCGAAAGAGAGCACAACTGAAAAATATGTCTTCGGTAAAGGCATCAGTGCCACTCATAATGGTATTGATACTACTTTTCAAAAAGTTAGCATATCAAGGTCAGTGGAAATTTCCAATAGTAAAGAGTTTAATTTCATAGAGGGCCTCGAGATAAGCTCTTTAGTTATCCTTTTAGAAGTTGGTACCCAACTAACACAGAATATAGTATGTGTAGAAAATAATGGGTTGGTGAGTGAAAATTTGGTTAATGGGATTAATGTATATTATAAGAGTTTGGTTGGGGTCCAATCAGTACCCTTTGGGCCTTCTTCTGATCATCTTAATTATTTAGCCTTTTTAGGAAGGACTTTAGATCAGGATCAACCTTTAGTCTCTTTAGAAGGTTATGGTAGTCAGAGGCTTTGTAATATCCCAATTGGAGAAGATTTGGTTTACATAAACAATTTATTTCTTTGCCAAAGTTAAGAAAATGCTAAAGAAATAGGGGATTGGGGATTTGAAGCAGAAAAAGTCAAAAAAAAAAAAAGTAAAACACAAGGGTCTGTGAAACCTAGTACAGTTGAGCCGGATTTGATTTACGTGAAGGTATAAAATTTAGTAGAAGAAGAGATTGAAAATTCTATTTCTATTTCTAATGGCGACATTATCCACATGAATAAGATGATATTTGAAGAAGCTCATCAAACATTTGTATTGGGAAATAAAGTAGGCTTAGTGTGTGTAGGTAATGTGGATGACCTTGTTAATAAGTTTATGGAACTAGAACACAGGGATTTTTAGGAAGCAGGGAATTTGAAGAAGTAGGGTATGATTGTTTATAGTGTTTTTTTGGTGTGTTTTGGGATATTTAATTAGTTTAATGAAGTTTTTGTCTTGGAATATTCAAGGGTTATGCAGGAAAGAAAAGCGTAGGGAAGTTAAGAACTTGGTTGACAGAGTTAAGCTTGATATAGTGTTCATTCAGGAACCCAAATTGGTGGAGGTTTATAATACAGTAATGAAGAGTCTTTAAGGGTATTGTAAGTGCAAATGGTCATGAGTACCTTTTGTTGGGGCTTCGGAGGGCTTGATAATTATCTAGAGGGATGAGGTTTTTTAGAATAGATAGTGTGTCTTCTAATAAGAGGATAATGTGTATTCTAATTAAAGTTTTTAAGGGTAGGGCTTGATAATTCTGAAATGGAATTTCTCGTGTTTTGTGAATATATATTCCCCTAATTGTGATTGCGAACGTTCTTTGTTTTGGAATGAGCTTCTGATGTTGAAAAATCAACTCAATTCATCTTGGTGTTTAGGTGGGGATATGAACATGGTAGCTAATGAAGAGGAGAAAGTCGGGTTTCAACTTAATAGTGGTGTGGTACAATTGTTTGTGTAGTTTATTCATAATGCAGATAAATGGACTTTCTTTTGTTGGAAATTTTTTTTTCTATTCAAATAATAGAAAATTTTCCACATGTTATTGTTTGGACAAATTCTTGGCTTTAAGGGAATTAACTTGCTCTTTCCCTAATGTCAAACTATGGGCTCTGTCTTTCTCTATTTCTGATCATGCTTATATTTCCTTTGGCAATGAAGATTGTGGTTGCGGTGCTCTAAGCCATTTTGTTTTTTTAATTCATAGTTGGAGGATAAAATGTTAGAAGATACTATCCGTAAGTCTTGGAGGTAATATGTTATCATTGGATAGGCTTGTATTTTGAATTCATAAGAGGTTGCTATAGATAAAAATTTTCGTTAGGATGTGGAACAACAATAACCTGAATTATGTTAAAAAAAAAAAGATATTAATAGTTTGGAGCCTTCTTTGCTTGAAGTTAAGCAATAGATTGAAAATCAGATTGGTTTTAGTAAATTGAAAAAGAAGAATTCAGATATCTTATGGAAGTTTTGGTGTGCTTGCAGAGTAGATGAAAGCCAATCTAGACAAAGATCAAGGGTTAGATGGATAAAAGAGGGTGATCGTAAAGCTCGTTTTTTCAACGTCGTGGTGAATGGTAGGAGTAGAAACAACATAATTTCCTTGTAAGTCAATGGGAATGTGAAATATGATTCTATTTCCATTAAAAGAAAGATTGTTTATTATTTTCATAATCATTTTAAGAAGGTGAGCAGTTTTGGCTCATTTATAGATGTAGGATATTTAATAAATTAAGTTCTGATCAGATGTTGGCACTAGAAGCAGCTTTTTCTATGGAAGAAGTTAATGAGGCTTTAGACTTTTGTGATGGCAATCGAGCTCTTGATCTGGATGGGTTTAATCTATTCTTTGTCAAGGCTAATTGGTCAGTAATAAAAGATGATTGTATGGTATTTATGAATGAGTTTCATAAGAATGCTAAGTTGATTAAAGGATTGAATACCTCTTTCATTGCATTTGTTCCTAAAACTAATCAGCCTGCATGCATCAATGATTAAAGTCCAATTAGTTTAATTGGTTGCTTTTATAAAATTCTTGCTAAGGTGTTGCATAGATGGTTGGCAAAAGTCATTAGTCATGTTGTTAACCCTAATCAATCAGGATTTATTAAAGGTAGACATATTTCTAATAACATTTTGGTGGCAGATGAAATTGTTCATAGCATGAAGAAAAAAGTTTAAGGAGGAAGTTGCTTAAAGTGGACTTTGGGAAAATGTATGATAGTGTGGATTAGGGTTCTTGATGATGTGTTGGATAATATGGGTTTTGGAGAAAAAATTGAGACCTTGGATAGTTAAATGTGTGTCCACTACTTCCTTATCGATTTTAATGAATGGTTCAACAATTGAGAATTTTTCTATTGGGAGAGATTTAAGGTAAGAGGATCCCTTGTCTCTCTTTTTGTTTAATCATGTAGCTAAAGGACTATCTGTGATGCTAGGAAGATCTTCAGAGTTGGGTGTTTTTAAAAGTGTTGGAATTGGAAAATCTAATTGTCATATCTCTCATTTACACTATGTTGATGATATGTTAATATTTTGTAATGCTAATTTTGAGGAAGTTCGAAGTATCAAACACATGTTGAAATGCTTTGAAGTTATGTCTCACCTAAAGGTTAATTTCAAAAAAATGTAGCCTTGTTAGGATTGGAATGGATTCTGATGTTGTTAAGGCTTGGGATAAAAACATTCATTGCACTCAAGAGGAATAACCTATCAAATATTTGGGCATTCCTCTTGGTACCAATATGTATAGAGTGGAATCTTGGAGACTAGTTGTGAATAGAGTAGCTGAAAGATTAGCTTCTTGGAAGGACAGAAGTTTGTATACATCAGGTAGGGTCATGTTAATCAAACCTTCTTTGAGTAGTATTCCCACCTATTTTATGTATGTGTTTGTTGGGATTTGTCAAAGAATTAAACAGATGAAAAGTTCAGCATCAGGTCTAGGTTGTGTGCCGCGGCCTCCAATAAGTGGAGGAAGTCCTCCTTCAAGTGTGCGCCTGGACACAGACCAGCCGCGCCGCGGTCTCCAGTAAGGCAGCAAGTTTCCCCTCTTTTGAACCTCAACACGCCCTGTTCTGAGCCTCAGCACGAAGCACACCTGACACCAATTTTTCAGCACTTTGAGATGGTGCGTGGGACTTGGTTAAAACACACAGGATTACTTAGACTTGTTGAAGGGCTATGATTGATTGGTCCTCAAGATCTAAAGGTTGAGATCGTCTTCAAGATTGGTTCAAGAAATGGTTGCACTATATAAAGGATCATCTAGGAGCAATAACATAGAGAGAGTGTGAATGTGTGTGAAATAGAACACATGGTGTGTGAGAGTGCAAATACACTAAACACAAGAGAGACTCATTCAAGAAAGGCTGGTTATTTAGAGAGATAGTAGTATAGATTGGGGATTCAAGGGCTTTGTAATTGGAATTTTCTTGGGGAAAATTCCAGGGAAACACTTAGTCCTTATCACTTTCTTTTTCTCTTCTTTTGTTCTTCAAGAACTAGAGGATTCTTGAAGAGTTGTTGCAATAATTGTAAGAACTCCATTGATTTAATGCAGAGAGCTCGAAGGAGCTCACGGGGACATAGGTACATTGCCGAACCTCGATAACAATTGCTTGTGTTCTTTCTTTGATTGATTTGATTGTTGTTTATTACAAGTCATTCTAGACTTGGGTGTTTGGAAAGATCACAACCTAGGATTCTGCAAGAAGGTGATTTTCCAACAGTGGTATCAGAGCTACAATAGCGGGTATCAAAGTTGAATAGGGGGTATCGGAGCAAGACTCCAAGAATTAAAGAAAACTTCTTGGGTGATTCAAGAATGGAGTAGAGATCAAGATCTGATCTTGTTCTTGAGGTTCAAGAACGGTGTTGCGATCAAGATTTGATCATGTTCTTGAGATTTAGAAGTTGGAAAGCAATTGTGGGTGCTGCATAAATTTGGGATTTTTTCCGCAAAATGGGTTCGAACTTCATTGTTGAGAAGTTTGATGGAAAGGGAGACTTTTCACTTTGGAAGTGAAAAATCAAGGTTGTTCTTATGCAACAAAAGGTGGACTTGGCGATTGGAGAAGATGACGATTTTCCAGCAAGTTTCACGGAGGTCCAGCGGAATGAGATGAAGAAGATGGCGTACAACACCATCTTTCTGCACATGTCGGATATTGTCACAATAGAGTACAGAGACTCGGAAGATCCAGTTACCATTTGGAAGAAACTAGATGAGTTATTTCTTACTAAGACTCTCCCTAATAATATATATCTTCTTAAACGAATCTTTGCTTTTAAAATGGATCCTGATAAAGAGTTGCAAGATAATCTTAATGCCAAGATGAGGGAAGCATTAAATGGAGAATAGTTGTTCGTTAGAGGAAGGCCAACAACTCGATATGGAAACAACATACATGGCGACTACTGGGACAAACCACAAGGTAGAGGAAAAATCCATGGGAGAGTGCACTCTAAACCGAAATTTGGAGGAAAGAGATGCTACTACTGCCATAAGGAGGGTCATTTCAAGAAAGATTAGAAGAAGATGATAAGGGATGAGGGAAGAAGGCATACCAAGAATGGAGAGGCTTCGGTTGCCAAGGGAGAACAGTAAGATGATAATGTTCTTGTTGTGTGCTCAAATATGAGCAAGGGGCAAGAAGGCAGCAGGAAATGGATCTTGGATTCTGAGTGCACTTATCATATGTGTCCACTAGGATTGGTTCAAGAATTTCAAAAAAACCAATGATGGAAAGGTTTTCCTAGGGAATGATACTTCTTACCAAGTGAAGGGCATGAGAGACATCCAGTTGAGGATGTTTGATGGAGTTACTAGGCTGCTGAGGAATGTGAGATATATTTCTAAGTTGGGAAGAAATTTGATCTCATTGGGGTTGCTAGATTCCTTGGGGTACACATATAAAGCAAAGGGAGAAAAGATCAAGGTAACCAAGGGATCTTGGATAGTGATCAAAGCAGCAATGAAGGATGGTCTCTATGAGATGATCGGAGACACGAACATCAAGGATCAAGTAGCAAGCTTGATGGCTGAGATGGATAAGGCAGTCTTTTGGTACAATCGCTTGGGACATATAAGCGAAGAGGGGCTGCAAGTTCTCAACAAGAATGGTTTACTTGATGGTGACAAGGTAGAAAAACTTGATTTCTGCAAGAGTTATGTTCTTGAGAAGAAACATTGGGTTAGCTTCAACACTAGAGTGCACAAGTCTAAGGGCATTCTTGACTACATTCATGCCGATCTTTGGGGGCCAGTAAGAACACCAACACAGGGAGGTAATCTTTACTTTCTATCTTTAATTGATGATTATTCTAGAAAGGTTTGGGTTTATTTGCTTAAAAATAAATCAGATGCTTTGAATAAATTTGTGGTATGGAAAAAGCTGGAAGAAACTCAAACAGGTAAGGTAGTTAAGGTTTTAAGAACCGATAATGGTTTAGAAATTTTTAATAAGGAACTTGATCAATTCTGTAAGTTAAATGAGATTCTAAGACACAGAACGGTTGTGAAAACTACTCAGCAAAATGGAGTTGCTGAGAGGATGAATAAGACCCTTATAGTAAATGTTAGGTGCATGATTATAGGATCCGGATTACCCAAATGTTTTTGGGGGGAGGTGGTGTCTACTGCTGTGTATTTGGTTAATAGATCACCCCTAGGGCTGTGGATCCTTAAGACTCCCGAGGAGATGTGGAGTGGAAAACTCCCTGAGTTGAACAACCTTAGGACTTTTGGGTGTGCTGCATTTGCATATCAAAAGGATGATAAACTTAACCCAAGGTCTAGAAAGTGTGTGTTTCAAAGATATGGGGAAGGGGTTAAGGGGTATAGGTTGTGGTCCTTAGAGCCAAAAGGATTTAAACTCATAATAAGTAGGGATGTCATTTTTAATGAGCATTTATTTTCCTATTTGGAGAAAACTAACCCTGCAGGGGATAGTGAGCAAACCAGTTCGGTATTTGTGGAGCATAGCATCAAGGAAAATTCAGTTCAGGTAGAGCAAGGAAGGCAAGAGGGTTCAGACCAGGTAAAGCCCATTTATGAAGGCCAAGCTCAAGACACTCTTGAGGAGGCTGAACTAGAAAGGGATAATGCAACAAGTCAGAATGACTATCAGCTCATAAGGGACCGGGAAAGAAGGCTGGTCAGACCACATTTGAGATATGGTTTTGCAGCTGTAAATGCAGCAGCTCCTTGGACAGAAGGAGGGATAAGTGAACCAAAAACTTACATTGATGCCATTGGATGTAAGGATTCGTCAAGATGAAAGCTAGCTATGGAGGAAGAAATGGATTCTTTGAGGAAGAACAACTCTTGGGAATTGGTGCACATTCCAGGAAAACAGAGAGTTGTGGATTGTAAGTCCACTTACAAGATCAAAGAAGGGAACACTCCAGGGGATAAAGTCCGGTATAAGGCTAGGCTGATGGCGAAGGGGTTCACATAAAGAGAAGGCATAAATTTCACAGAAATTTTCTCACCTGGACACAAGGTGGAGGAAATGGTGAGTATCCTCATCTATGCTGATGATATACTGTTGGTTGATAACAGTAGGGATAGGATAGAAAGGTTGAAGTCTCAACTCAATTCGGAGTTCAAGAGGAAGGATCTTGGCCTTGCACAAAAGATCCTTGGATGAGAATAATCCGGGAAAGGAATAGAAACAGGTTGAAGGTTTCTCAGTCTTCCTACATAGAAAATATGCTATATAAGTTTTCTATAGAAGATGATAAACCAGGAAAGATTCTCCTTGCTGGTCATTTCAAGTTCTCCAGCAAGTAATATCCTGGAACGAATGAAGAGAATAAGGAAATGGAAAAGGTTCTTTACTCTAGTGCGGTTAGATCAGTCATGTTCATGATGGTAAGCACTAGACCCAACATTTCTTGGGCAATTAGTGTTCTCAGCAGATTTGTGAGTAATCCCGGAAAGGTGTTTTGGCTTAGGATGAAGTGGTTGCTGAGGTATTTGAAGGCTCAGTTGCAGCCGATGATAGCACTCTCAACAATCGGGGCTGAATACATAGCGGCAACGGAAGCCATTAAGAAGGCTATGTGGTGCAAAGGGTTGTTAGAAGAGTTGAAGGTCCCAAAAGAGTAGGTGGTGGTGTATTCGAATAGCCAAAATGCGTTGCATTTATGTAAGAATCCGGTGTTCCATGAGGGGACTAAGTATATGGATGTTCGGTATCATTTCATTTGGGAAAATGTTACGGAATGATGCATTCATATGGAAAAAGTAACAATGGAAGAAAATCCTGCAGATTTAGGCACCAAAGTTCTACCTTTAAGCAAGTTCAATCATTGCCTTGGACTTCTTATGATTGGAGTCGGATGATATGGTGACTCAAGTTGAGTTTAGATCCTGAGTTCTCTGCACAATGGGTTCGGGTTTAATTGCTTAGACAAATGTAGAGATTGTTAGGATTTGTCAAAGAATTAAACGGATGAAAAGTTCAGCATCAGGTCCAGGTTGTGCGCCGCGGCCTCTAGTAAGTGGAGAAAGTTCTCCTTCAGGAGTGCGCCACAGCACAGACCAGCCGTGCCGTGGCCTTCAGCAAGGCAGCAAGTTTCCCCTCTTCTGAGCCTCAGCACACCCTGTTCTGAGCCTCAACACGAAGCACACCTGACACCAATTTTTCAACACTTTGAGATGGCGCGTGGGACTTGGTTAAAACGCACAGGATTACTTAAACTTGTTGAATGGCTATGATTGATTGGTTCTCAAGATCTAAGAGTTGAGATTGTCTTCAAGATTGGTTCAAGAAGTGGTTGCACTATATAAAGGATCATCTATGAGCAATAATATAGAGAGTGTGTGAATGTATGTGAAATAGAACACATGACATGTGAATGTGTGTGAAATAGAACATATAGTGTGTGAGAGTGCAAAGACACTAAACATAAGAGATACTCATTCAAGAGAGGTTGGTTGTTTAGAGAGAGAGTAGTATAGATTGGGGATTCAAAGGTTTTGTAATTGGAATTTTCTTGGGGAAAATTTTAGGGAAACACTTAGTCCTTATCACTTTCTTTTTCTCTTCTTTCATTCTTCAAGAACTAGAGGATTCTTGAAGAGGTGTTGCTTTAATTGTAAGAACTCCATTAATTTAGTGCAGAGAGCTCGGAGGAGCTCACGGGTAGGTACATTACCAAACCTCGATAATAATTGCTTGTGTTCTTTCTTTGATTGATCTGATTGCTGTTTATTACAAGTCATTCTAGACTTGGGTGTTTGAAAATATCACAACCTGGGATTCCGCAAGAAGGTGATTTTCCAATAGTGTTTAAGATCCATGTTGTAGTAGCTCTTGAAATGGAATAGTTACAAAAGAAATTCTTATGGGAGAGTAACAATGAGAGTGATAAAATTCATTATATTGATTGGGAGGCTTGTTATTTAGCAAAAAGGAAGAAGGTTTAGGTATAGGTAAATTGATATGTATGAACAAGACTCTGTTGGGAAGTGGATTTGGAGGTTTTCTAGGGAACTTAATTCTCTTTGGAGAATGGTAATAGTTGCTGAATACGGGTATGTTATTAATAAGTTAGTTCATTCTCTTATTAATTGGGGTCCCTACTCTAGTAATTGTAGAGACATTTTGTATAACATATTTAGTAATTTGAGATTATCATTTGTGTTTATGGAGGATTTTGTATTTTATTTGGTTAATGGTAAGCTACTAGACTTTTGATAAGACAATTAATCAGGAGTGGCTGTCTTAGAATTTAGTTTCATAGAATTTTTGCACTTGCTTTTGTTCAGAGGCTTCATTTCAAATTTTGAGAATTAGCAAAATGGATCATGGGTTAGGGACATTCGTCTTAGACAAAATGTTTTTGATTAGGAGAGGAATGCATAGAAGTCATTTTGTGATGTAATTAGCAATATGGTGAAAGATAAACTAGCTTGGAAGTGGGATTTTAAAGGGATTTTTTTTTCTTCTGCAAAATCCCTTCGACAACATTGTGATAAGCAAGTGGTATCAAATTTTGTAAATTCTTGTAAAGTTTGGTATGGCATTGCTCCTCATAAAGTGAAGTTTTTTATTTGGTATTTGGTGTAGAGGAAGGTGGGTGTTAAGGAGATGTTGTTTCAACGATTGGTATTTCAGTAGATAATTTACTGTGTCCCATATGCAATGAGGTAGTGTAGTTCATGGATCAATTATTTTTGAAATGGTTTGAGGTTTGGAAAAATTGGTGTTATTTTATGAGCTTGTAGAATATTTCTTGGATTTCTCCACCAAGTATTGTTGAATTAATTTTTTAATGGTCTGGTACATGCCTTGGATCATAGTTCAGAGATGTTTGGAGGTTATGCCATTATCTGGTTTATTTGTTTAGGAAAAATGAAGTGATCTTCAAGGAAAAATCTTTCAGGGGGTCAAAAATTGTTGATTTCATTAAAGTTAAAAGTAGCTTGGTGGATTAAGGCCAAATGGTTTAATGAGATGAGTTGTTTTTCAATCTCGGATATTTTCCATAACTTGCCAATTTTGGGTAAGTCTATCGATAAAGTGAAGTGCAAATCAAGTAAGTTGGAAGCCTCCTATTGGAGATTCGGTTCTAAAGTTTAATGTAGATGGCTTAGCCCGTGACAAACCTGTTGAAGCAAGAATTGGGGGGTCCTTCAAAATAGTAGGGGAATATGTTTGGCTATGTTCTCTAAAAACATTTGTCTTGCTTACTCCAACATGGTAGAATTACTAGCAATTAGATAAGCTCTAGTTGTGTTTCAGAAGTCCAAATGGTGGGGTGTGTGTTCTTTGGTTCTAGAGACAACTCTGTGATTGCTGCATTTTGGGTTTGTTATTATAATGATGGTTGTAAAGATAAGCCTTAGAGATATAATCAGGTGTTTAATGAGATATTTAATTTTTTTTCTCTCAGGTGCTTTTTTGGTAAAAAGGATTTTTAGAGAGGCAAATATTATGACTGATGATTTGACGAAAGCAGGTAATGGTAGAGTACAAAATTTAAAGGTGTTTTTTTTTTAATTTATCTGTTTGAATCTTATTCATTCTTGGCGTCGATGGTTTCAGGGCACTGCATTCTTTTTATATCAGTGGTGTTGGTCTGGTTCGAGTTAGACAGAGTGATGAATTTGATTTCATAGTTGTCTTGCTATAGTTTCAGTTTCTGATATGCATTAGATTGGCTTGTTATGCTTCTTTGTTGTTCTAGTTTCCTTCAAGCCATAGTTCTTGTTTTGATTTGATGTAGCCCATAACACTCCAGCCCAATAAGACACCCACTGATGTAAGCCCATAACACCTTGTCCTAATAAGAAACGGCCCAATAAACCTACACATGGGCCCAGATGTCACCTACAGGGCAACGACACATGTCGAACCTCCTCGACACGGCTAAGCACACGTGGAACGGCAAGGTAATATGACCGCCACGTCAAAGCAAGGTTAGCAAACCTAACCCTTCTGCAACACGCGACCCCTGACACACGCCATCCACTGATCACGCAATTAAAGCCTAACCTATGAGCAGAGACGGTATAGGCAAGACCATACCTTCCCCACGTGGGCAATACCTACTCAGAGGACTATAAATAAACCGAGGTATGGAATTCATAATTCATTCACATTTGTATATTGACACTTGATTTACTTTAGAGTTAACCCTCAACCTCCATCTCTCCTAAGCCCTCTGCTAACTTGAGCATCGGAGCACCCTCGGAGGTCTCTCCCTCCCCTCATTTCGAGGGTCTTTAGTTCACTTCTGTTACTTGGGCAGGACCACGTCAGCACTCAGGCCACGTCAGCAGTAATGGTTTTTGGCATCAACAGATTGGCACTGTCTATGGGAAACCACAATCTCTAGCTATAGCAAAACTGAAGAAATATAAAAGAACTCATATGTTTCGAAGCCTCCAAGAAGCAATATAAGAAGGACTGACAAGGAAACCCCAACAGTATGCTCTGCTTCTATCAAGGGCAGCACCCGCAGCCAACAATCTAGACCTAGATTCCCTGCAATCCCCGAGCATGCAACCCCCAGGTCGAGTAGACGGCCTCCCATCAGAGAGCAGAGCCCTCATCTCTCCGGAACCAACTCTCCTGGTTACGAGGAAGCGGCCGCGCATCCTCATGTTGCCCCTGTGACTCAAACCTAATTCCAGGAACTCTCCCGGATGATAACTGACTTGGTAGCCCAAGTCCGAGGCGGAGGTTAAAAACCTTCTTTCTCTCCCCACCAAGCTCCCAAGCAAGCAAAGTCATCTGACAGAGATGATCCGACTTACAATCAGCCCCCTATCGAGCCTTCGCTACGCTGTAGCCGGTCCAAGGAAAGCTCTTCCTCGTAGAGCAACTTTGACCTAGACAGATGGTTCGAAGAGATGGAAAAATAAATAGACTTGGCCTTGAAACACAGAAGTCTCAGTATTCTAGATGAGCTTAGCATCCAAGACCCTCTATTCACAGAAGATGTTCTCGAGACCTCATTCCCCCTTAACTTCAGAATGCCACATGTCAGAATGTACGACAGTTCAGGGGACCCCCTAGACCATTTGCAGCACTACAAGACGACCATGATGCTACACTGACATTCTGACCCTATCATGTGTCGTGCCTTCCCCTTGACCCTCGAGAAGGCCGCAGGTACTTGGTATTCGCGTATGAGGCCGGGGAGCATTAGTAATTTCAGAGAACTCGGCTCTGCCTTTGCTTCGCACTTCCTCAGCAACAAAGGACCAAAGAAGACCTCAGAGAGCTTGTTCAACATTATCCAACATCATAGAGAGAGGCTTCAGGCCTACATATCCAGGTTCAACACAGTCGCCTGGGAAATCCCATACCTCGACCCAAATGTCCAGATGATGGCGTTTAAGAATGGAATGAGATCCGAAATTTTCAGCTTCAAGCTCACCCGAAACCCACCAAAGAACACGAACGAGGTCTTGGCCCGAGCAGAGAAGTAAATGCTGGCAGAAGATGACCAGGCATTCAAAAGAGAAAGAGAAAGAGAAACAGAAAAAGAAGAGAAATGACGTCGATGCACAGAGAGGGGCAGCTCAGAGACCCCACCAAGACAACAGGTACAAGCCCCTCCCCCGGTTCGATGGTTTCACTCCCCTCAACGCATCCAGGACTAATATCCTCATGCAGCTTCAAGATAAGTTAGTCCTCCAATGGCCTCCCAAGACGTCACATCTTGGTGGGGATCAAAGACAATGGTGTCGTTTCCACAAAAACTAGGACCATAATACTGAAGAGTGCCATGCCTTGAAGGAACAAATTGAGACCCTTATCAGCTGAGGGCACTTGAAGGAATTTACGAGGTCCAAGAGAAAGGAAGAGCCCGCTCGGCCAAGAAGAGACTCTGAGCTACTTTACCCCCGACAGCAAGAGCGGAGAGATCCCTAGAGGGACTCTAGAATCGGGTAGGAAGGGTCCAATAAGAAGAAACAGGAGGTGGTGACTACCACTCGAATCATCAAGACAATTTACGAAGGTCCAGCCACCGGAAGCGGTTCAGGAAAGAGCAGCCAAATATACGCTTGAGCTGTCACCTCTATCAGTGGGCCCCACAAGCGAAGAAAGTTAGGCCTAGTGATCTCTTTTACAGAGGATGACTTGGAGGATGTGCAAACTCCTCATGACGATGCAGTAGTGGTCTCCCTCTTAGTAGCCAACCACGAAGTGCAACATGTCCTGATTGATAATGGAAGCTTGGCGAACATTCTCTTCTATGATGCCTTCCAGCATATGTAGCTGAAGGACGAGCATTTAGAGCCGGCTTTGGCCCCTCTATATGGTTTTGGAGGATCTCCAGTCTTCGCCGAGGGAAGCATAGTCCTCCTTGTTACTGTAGGAACCACGTTGCAGACATCCACTGTACAAACCACCTTCTTGGTAGTTAAGCAGCCCTCCTCCTATAACATGATCCTCGGCCGACCCACCCTCAACAAGCTAAAGGCCGTTATCTCCACGTACCATCTGAAAGTCAAGTTTTCTACCAATGAGGGGGCGGGAATGATCAGGGGTGATCAGAGGGCGGTCTCTCGGTCTTGCTATCTGAATGCTATCAAGGAAGGGAAGAAGACCGAAGCCCTACCCCTTGAGGTGGAAGACCTTAGGGATGAGATGAAGACCCCAAGAGGGCAACCAGTGGAAAAGCTGACTCCAGTACCTCTTGGGGAAAACTCCAACCGGACCATCCAGATAGGATCAAACCTCTCCAAAAAACACAGGGAAAAGCTCATCTCCCTCCTCTAGAAGAACCGAGACTTGTTCGCCTGGTCCGTTCAGACATGCCTGGGATTGACTCCAGGACCATTGAGCATCGCCTGAATGTGGACCCAAAGTACAAGCCAGTTGTCTAGAAAAAAAAGTCTTTCACCCCAGAACACCAAGTTGCCATTAATGCTGAGGTAGAAAAATTGCTTGAGGCTGGCTTCATCTGAGAGGCGAAATACCCTGAATGGGTGTCCAACGTAGTGATGGTTCGAAAGGCCAACGGTAAATGACGGATCTGCATCGACTTTACCAACCTGAACAAAGCCTGTCCAAATGATAGCTTTCCCCTCCTGCGAGTCGATTAGCTGGTGGACGCCACTTAGGGGCATGAACTCCTCTCCTTCATGGATGCATACTCCAGCTACAATCAAGTCTTCATGTATGGACCAAACTAGAACAAGACCGCCTTTATCACCGACCGAGGGTTGTATTGCTATAATATTATGCCCTTCGGGCTCAAAAATGCCAGCGCGACCTATAAAAGGCTGGTGAACAAAATCTTCAAAGGGCGGATCAGACGAAACATGAAGGTCTACATAGATGATATGCTGGTTAAGAGTATGGAGGCACAGAACCACACATCCGATTTAGAAGAAGCATTTGGAGTACCGCGCAAACATAATATGAGATTGAATCCAGCAAAGTGCGCATTCGGAGTGACAGGGGGAAAGTTCCTAGGGTTCATGGTCACCCAAAGGGGAATAGAAGTCAACACAAAAAAGATAAAGGCCATTCTTGATATGACCTCTCCTAAGTCCATGAAAGAAGTACAGTGGCTCACTGGGAGAATCGTCGTCCTAAGTCGCTTCATGTCCAAGTCTGCAAAGAGATGCCTACCTTTCTTCAAGGCCATCAGGAAGGCAAAAGACTTTTCTTGGACAGAAGACTGCCATGAGGCATTTGAAGGGTTAAAAAGTATCTAAGCTTGCCTCCACTTTTAACCAAGCCACACCCGGGTGAAGAACTGTTCCTATACTTATCAGCTGGACAAGGCACTGTGCCCTCTGTCCTGATCCGAGAAGAAAAAGACATTCAAAGACTCATCTACTATGTTAGTAGGATCCTCCATGAAGTAGAAGTGAGGTATCCTCCCATTGAGAAGATAGCTTGTGCCCTCATGATAGCTGCATGGAAGCTCCAGCCATATTTCCAGGCACACACCATTATGCTCCTGACCGATTAACCCTTGAGGTAGGTCCTGCATAACCCAAATATTTATGGGAGAATGGTAAAGTGTACAGTGGAGCTAGGAGAATTCGATATCCGGTACCATCCATGGAAGGCAGTAAAAGGCTAAGCTTTGGCCTATTTCATTGTCGAGATGACTCTACCCACAGATTTAGGTGAAACAACTGAAACAGAGGGACCACCTCCAAGGTGGACACTCCATGTGGATGGATCCTGAAACACGGTAGGAAGCAGAGCATAACTCATCCTCTGCAGCCCAGACGGCTTCACGGTCGAGTACACCTTAAGGTTTGAATTCAAAACCTCCAACAATGAAGCGGAGTATAAAGCCCTACTGGCTGGCCTAAGATTGGCCAAAGCACTAGTCGCTGAGGTCTTAGATGTGTTCAGCGATTCACAGTTAGTAGTAAGTTAGGTAATAGAAAAATTCAAGGCCCGGGGAGAGAAGCTCACCTGGTACCTCCAAAAAGCAAAAGAGCTCGTTGCAAAGTTCAAGACGTTCCGGATAACCAAAATTTTGCAAGCCGAAAACTCCAAGGTAGATGCCCTCGCCAGCCTGGCCTCATCCTGGCACCTAGAACCAACTCAAGTTGTCTACCTAGAAACACTCCCGCTCCTAGTATAGACGAATCCCCAGTCCTGCTAGTAGAAGAATGAGCAACATAGATGGACCCAACCCTTCGCTACCTCAAAGATGGAGAAATCTCCGAGCAGAAAAGTGAGGCCAAAAAGCTAATCTCCAGAACCTCCCGATACACGATCATAATTGGGCAGTTGTATAAGAGAGCTCTAAGTATGCCTTACTTGAGGTGTCTCAGCCCTGTCGAGGCCGATTATGCTTTCCGAGAGGTCCACGAAGGCATATGCGGAAATCACCTAGGAGCTAAAGCCCTCGCCTAGGCAGCCATCTCTATCTCTGCACAAAGAGCGAGCATTAACGACTTGGAAAAAAAAGTCAAAATTACTTTAAGCTAAAGAATTAAGGGCTATCATGCTCGAGGTTTGCTGGAAGGCTGGGAGAGCAGAGGTCGCACCTGTGGAGCTCTTCGTTATCTCTAAGCACATTGATATCCAAAGGCGTGGCCAACATGGCCTTCAACATCTCCTGCTCTCGGCATAGGAGGTGTTGCCTCTTGCACTTGCCAGCACGCTCCAAGCTCCAAATGAGGGGGATATCAAAGCTCTCAGCACTCTGTATGAAGAAGAATGCCCCATTCCACCTCTTTATAGAATAAGGCTTGCTTATTCTTCGATACCCTCTTCCGTCTCCTTGAGCTTACAATAACCCACCCTAAATGACCGAGCAGGGCTATCTTGAAATGGGCTTTGAACACATTAATGTTCATCACCCCACCTACCTCCTCGCAAACGGCAAGGAATATCAGGATCAGCAGGATTGAGTTGGGCACCAGCTGACTCAGTGCGATACCAAAGTATCGAAGCACCGAACAGAAGAACAGGTGGAGAAGGAACCTAAGCCCGACCTTCATCTGGTGTTCGTAAACACATAGTTCGTAAGACACCTGGCTCGGAAGGGCATCGCAAGCCCTCTCCCCTCCCTCTGGTGCCCTCAGGTGGTACTCCATGGGGATTCTATACCTAACCCTCATCCCTACGAGTTCAGCCTCCTCCACCGCGCTTGAGATGGAGTTCGCTTCGAATGTCCACTCTTCTCTTTCAGTATCTAGGGCGTCATCCCTAATGATCATCAACGCTTGGACATCCTCCTCTCCAGATGACTTTCCATCCTCATCCTTCTTTCCATCTTCTCTCCCTGGGATGTAAGGCATAAGAGCTAGATCCCCATCCCAAGGGGCAACCTCCAGAGAAGAAACTTCATCACTGGAGGAAACGCTCATTGCTTCCTTCAACTCTTTCGACAGATCCCCACTGACTTCACTCTTGTTAGACATAGAACTCACCAGGAAACTATTTTGAGTGACTTCTTAAGAAAACTGAGTGCTCTCAAGAAATTCCTCTAGCTGCGTGCTCTCAAAGATCTCTAAGTGCAAGTGAGAAGAAAATGAGGATGGATCATCTTTTATAGAGGTTGGGGCAACATAAACGAGGAGCATTAATTTAACCATCCAAATGAAAGGACGTGACTTTTTCCATCACCCAAGCACCATTCCTTTCCCCGATGTGACAACTGTCATAAAAGCGTGACCTTCACTATACCTGAAGTGCCGCCATTTAAAAAGCAGCTGTCATCATTTATTACACCTCAAAAAGGCCCATGGGCCCAAAACAAAGAAGCCCATGGGCACAAATAAAACCAGAAGCTCATAGACCCAAGACAGAGAAAAGCCCATGGGTCCATGATCCAAATTTCTCCAAGACCGAGCGTATGAGCTGTTTTGCATACGTTTGGCCTGATTTCTCCAAGTCCGAGCGTATGAGCTGCTTGTTATACGCTCGGCCTGATTTCTCCAAGACCGAGCGTATAAACTGCTTCGCATACGCTCAGCCTGATTTCTCCAAGTCCGAGCGTATGAGCTGCTTGTCATACTCTCGGCCTGATTTCTCTAAGATCGAACATATGAACTGCTTTGCATACGCTTGGCCTGATTTCTCCAAGTCCGAGCGTATGAGTTGCTTGTCATATGCTCGGCTTGATTTCTCCAAGTCCGAGCGGATGAACTGCTTGTCATACGCTCGGCTTGATTTTTTCAAGTCCGAGCGTATAAACAGCTTTGCATACGCTCGGCTTGATTTTTCCAAGTACGAGCGTATGAGCTGCTTTGCATACGCTCAGCCTGATTTCTCCAAGTCCGAGCATATGAGCTGCTTTGCATACGCTCGGCTTGACTTCTCCAAGTCCGAGCGTATGAGCTGCTTTGCATACGCTCGACCTGATTTCTCCAAGTCCGAGCGTATGAATTGCTTTGCATACGCTCAGCCTGATTTCTCCAAGTCCGAACGTATGAGCTGCTTATCATACACTCGACTTGATTTCTCCAAGTCTGAGTGTATGAACTGCTTTGCATACACTCGGCTAAGTCTTTCCAAAGTCCGAGCGTATAAGTTACTTTGCATACGCTCGGCCAAATTCTCAAAGTTTGAGCGTATGAGCTGATTGTCATACACTCGGTCAAGTCTATCTGTGACCGAGTGTATGAAGTCCAAGCCTATGGGCTGCTTTGCATACGACCAAGTGTAAAAGCAGGAAAATATGGTATAGAAAGCAAAGTTTGAAGAAAGAGCTTTTTATTAACTTGTCAAAAAGTTACAACAAAAACCTTAACGACCTCGATGTACAAGCAAAAGAGGACCCTAATGGCCTCGAAGTACAAAGAAAAAACCAACAATTCTAGTCCAGGATAGGAGCTGCCTCAGCCTCTGTGTCTTGCTGCCTTAGCCTCTCTGTCTTGAGGCTCTCCTCTGTGGTAAGCTGCTCTCATCTTGAGCTTGGATGTTCCTCCCCTGCGGAGGGCTATCCTGTGCCTGGAAGTTCTTCTTGCCCATCTGACTGCTCCCACTCGGAGTCTAAAAGATGTTCCTCGAGCTGCCCCCTCTCCAAAGCAGGCTGCTCCTCATCCTCCTCCTCAGACTCCAGTAGATCAAGGCCTGAGGAATCTATCTCCAGGTACATAACCTCGACCTCCCTCTTGGCTTCCATAAATCCCTCAAAGAACTGCTGGCCCCCATTCTCTCCAGGACCACGGCCGTCCGGTAAGCCTCTGAGCTTTGGGATTCGGGTTCTAAAACGTTAAAACTCTCAAGAACTAAGGTATAAGGACAAGGACTCTCAGGAATAAGGGAACGAGGCCAAAGGCTCTCAACTCTTCTCTTAAGAAACAAAGCTTGCTTTGGTTTGAAGTGAAGACAACAAAACCTCCTTTTATAATAAGGGAAAACACATTCAATGAGGGCACTTAATGCGAGCGCAAAAAAAGAGGAGACCTTTAAGCATCCCAAAGCCACTCATACACCCCCCAGACGGCTTCTCACTTCCCAACGGCACATAACATTTTACTTCCTCGAGGCACAAGTACCTGAGGAAGTGGGGGGCCTGTGATGTAGCCCATAACGCTCCAGCCCAATAAGACACCCACTGAAGTAAGCCCATAACACCCTGGCCTAATAAGAAACGGCCCAATAAACCCACACATGGGCCCGGATGTCACCTACAGGGCAACGACACGTGTCGAACCTCCTCGACATGGCTAAGCACACGTGGAACGGCCAAGTCATATGACCGCCACGTCAAAGCATGGTTAGCAGACCTAACCCTTCTGCAACACGCGACCCTTGACACACGTCATCCACTGATCACGCAATTAAGGCCTAACCTCTGAGAGCAGAGACGGTATGGGCAAGACCATACCTCCCCCACGTGGGCAATACCTACTCAGAGGATTATAAATAAACCGAGGTATGGAATTCATAATTCATTCACACTCGTATATTGACACTTGATTTACTTTAGAGTTAACCCTCGACCTCCGCCTCTCCTAAGCCCTCTGCTAACTTGAGCATCGAAGAGCCCTCAGAGGTCTCCCCCTCCCCTCCTTCCGAGGGTCTTTAGTTCACTTCTGTTACTTGTGCAGGACCACGTCAGCACTCAGGCCACGTCAGCAGCAACAGTTTTTGGCATCAACACGATTGTTGTAGAAGTCTGTTACTGGGTTTATTGTATGGTAGGTGTTTGATGAAAGGTCTAATCGAAGTTAGTTTCTTTTTTTGCTTTGTTGTCTAAGTTTGGTGATTCTATGGAGATTTTTGTTTTTGTAAATTTCTAAACATGAATAAAAAATCTATTTTGCTGTTAATAAAAAAATAACATAAAAATAAAAGAGAGCTTGTTATCAACAGTCAATTGTTTTATTTACAAAAAGCTAATTTGGCCTACTTTACTATAAGACTAGTTTGTTTTTCAAAAAGATAAAATAGGTGGTAAAATCTGACCTGATCTGAAAACTTGACCTGACTCAGTCCAAACCCGATCCGATTTGAAAATACATCAAAATAATATGACCCGAATCTAACTCGACCTTAACCCGAGTGACTTAAAACCCGAAATGACTCGGATTCAAAATGACCCGAACTTGACAACTTAAAACCCTAAAAGACCGAGAAACTCGAAACGACCCGACCCGAAATGACTTGAAATTTTTTTTTTTTATAAAAAAGACAATTTGCTTTCTAAAACTGGAATAATAGTTAATTTACTAGTTATTAAATAAAATAAATTATATCATAATTAATTAATTATTGATTTACATGTGTTGATATACATAGTTCAACATTATATTAATATGGGTAATCTCATTAATTTCAAATAAAAAATAGAGAATTGTAAATTTTTCATTGTTCTTCAAGTCACAATACAATTTTATTTTTAATTGTCTTGAAAAAATATAATGAAATGAAGTAATTATATGAAATTTAATCTCCAAAATTTGGTATAAGAATATACTAATGAGAATAACTTTGTAGACCAGTTGTCTGATATCATTTACGACTGAATTTTGGGACTAAGAGCCATAACATTGCATTAAAAAAATTTGCATTGATTTATTATTAATTATTTTTCACGGATTTGACAATGTAACTCGTTTAGTCCTATTATATGCAAATATATATATTTTTAAATTAAGCATAAATATCTATTTTGTTAACTCGACATGACTTGAGACTAGATACGACATGAGCTCGAAATGACCCCAACCTGACCCGAGATTGAAATGACCCGAATCCGACCCCTGACCTCACCCAAAGTAACCCGCTATCCGAACAACTCGAGACTCAATATGACCCGATCTTGATCCGAACCGAATCCGATTGACCCAACTTGACCCGTTTGTCACCTCTAAGAAATACAATAGGGTGAGTTTGGTACTGTTGTAGCGTTTTCAAAAGTATATTGTGGCTCACAATAGTGTTTGGTAAATTATATATTTAAAATTAATGGTAAAAGTGTTATAGTTATGTAAAATATCTAAAATATATTTAATTAATAATAATATTTTTATAGTTGAAAAGAGTAATAAAAAAATCTTTTATACAAACAAAAATTATACTAAGTCAATATTTTTTAATATCTTTAATAATTAAATTTCATAAAACCTAAAATATAAATTTTTGTGGTTGAAAAAATATATTTTAACTTTTTATCATCCCAACGCAATAGTAAACATATTCTTACTTTTATATGATAAAACATTTTTTTATGTAAAATATATATATATTTTTTAAAAATGATGCTTGATTTTATCACTGTAAATTAAAATAATAACTAAAAATATTTTAATATGAAAAAATATAGAGATATTTAACAAATGAAATGGAGAGAAATAAAAATATATCAATAAATATAGATAGTGATGAAAACAAATTAAGTACATATTTTTTCATCGGTTTTTTTTCCTTTAATGTAAATCAATTATACTTTCATTATCATCTTTTTACATTAAATTACAAATTTACAATTATCATTTTACATGAATTTTTTAAACTGAATTTTACATGAAATTCATTCTCAACAAACAGAGACCTAAGTGGGACTAACTTCTCTATTTGGGCCTGTGCGCTAAAGCCCTGAGTCATATTCTACCTGCCGTTTGATTCAAATCCAATGATCGGGAACCGTCGGATCCAACCCTAAAGATTTTATCAACTACGTGATAGCCAAACCCGCCGCAATTGGGATTATTGACTTGTGGCCTTTCTCTATAACAAGCCACAGCAATATTCAGGTAGGTTACAGAAACTTTGGTCTCTGCATACGCCATCGTTTCTCAGGTAAATGGATCAGCGTTGTGATAGATTCAATGTTTTTGAAGTCATTTAATTTGTATTTTCTTTCGGATTTCTTCGATTTGAAGGTATCATTTCGGTTACTATTATAATTGCTCGAAAAATGACTTCATTTATGTTCTAGGGTTCGATTCGTGGGGTTAGGGTTTATTTGGATATCGTGCCTGTTTTCGCTAATTTGTTTCCTTTTGATTGTTCTCTAGTTTACCAGAAGAATCAATAGAAGACACGACCATGGCGGGAGGGAATTTCATGCACAGAGTTCTATCTTATCTCGTGAACGAAGTTGTCGTTAATGGTCTCGCCAACAGGTAATATTGTTCTTTTATCTCGTATTCTTTTATTTTTTTTAATGTAGATATGATATATAGTTACCTGATAGAAGCTTCTTAATCTGGCCTTTGGGATTAATCTGTTCATGATCGGTTCGTTCCCTTGAAGCGAAAGAGCCTCAAATCTTAATTTTTACTATGTTCTGCAGCGTAGAAAGTTTGGGAAGATATTTTTCCCACGAGAGGATTCTTTCGTCATGTTTTTGTTTTGATTTCTATGTTCTTACGCTCTTGAAGTCAAATGGACATTCAGAGTCTATTGGGTGTCATAGTACTTCGAAATAATCGATGTTCATGTTCTATTGAACTTCTGATTAGATGGGGACCAATTTTGTGTGTTATAATGGCGATGATGTTTCAATTTTGTGGGCATTTGTTGTTTTGAGCTTCTTTCAAGGCCGGTGGAACTTTAAGCGATTCCTGGTCGGTATGCTTTCATAAGCGAAATAATTTCAAAAGTTAGTTTTTTTTTTCCCTTTTTGCAGTGTAAGTTCCCATGCACGTTTTATGAAGCTTGAGAAAATCAATCATAAGCTAGGTAGAATTTTGATTCTCGTTTTTTATTTATTAAAAATATGGTCAGTTTGATTGTGTCTGATTTTGTGCTTGTTCCAACCTCAAATGACTTATGCATGTACTTGATTGAAGCTTACTTTTAGGTCGTAGGGACAAATTCTTTCCTGATTGGTTTGCTCCCTGAAGATAAGTGATCTAAAAAACCTCATTTTCTATGTGCAGTTTAGAATTCCATGCAATGTAGTCAAGCAGTGTTAAGAAATGGTCGCAATAGTTTAAAGTGTGGTTAACTGGTTTATGTCCAGAAACATGTTGATGCAAATAATTTCATAAATGAGAGTTTGATGTTCCATATTTTTTATTTTTTTCTTCATATTATTCTGTGGATGACGACTCTCATCGTAGGCTTGTACTGATTACTGAAATGATTGGAACAATTAACATCCAAGGGACTGAGGGTACTTTTTTTCAGTCTTTTTCTTTCCATGTGCAATCTAAAGCTTCATGATATTATCATTTATGAAACATTAATATATCATATATAGTGGTACTTTTTTTACAAATTCTTTTGCCAATGATAATTCTTTGTAGGCTTGTAATGATTGCAGAAATGACTGCATTAATTAAAATACAAGGGACGGAGGCCTTTTCTTCTCGGTGGCAAACTTGGTCTTTTCTTTTTCTCAATTTGATTTGTTGATGTTGATTTACATCGAACTTAACTTGTAATGAGTTTGCTTTTGCACGAGTGAGCCCTTCCTGTCTGTTGTAGCGATTATGCTGAGTTGAGTGTTTGGAAGCAACAATGGTGTTTTTTGTAGTCCTTGGGCCGTTTAGTGTGTTGTAGATATAGTCAATTCTTTTATTGATTAAGAGCTTAGATGGATTTATAAATACTAAAATCACACCTGATTGATAGCTGACTGGGGTTTCTTAATCTCGTTCTGTTCTTCCAGTCCTTCATTCCAGAGGTTTGCTGTCAGGACTTCAAAGAAGATGGAAGATATTTCGAGTATTGGTATGTTTTTGTTTTCCATTTGTTGCTATTATCTGTTGTTGCACTCTTGGGTTTGCTTGTGGCCTAATATAATGCTAAATCTTATATGGTGGTCATTGTTGTCCATGCAGCTGTAAAGAAGAGGCGAGAACTTACTGAACAGATGAAAGATCTTTCCAAGAATTTTGAGGTTGGTTGCTATTTCAGTATCTTGCATTATTTATGTCATCCTTAGTGGGTTGCTTTTGACGGTGTATCTATGTTGCTTTTGGTGCAGCAATTCAAAAGCCAGTGATGCTTATGGTGGAGAATACAATGTTGCAACAGATGTATGCTATTGTCCTAGATCCTTTTCTTCCCCCAGAAGGGCAGATATGAATGATTTTTGTAAATTTTAGATATGGAGTGTAATAAAGTGCCAGTCAGCACACGAAGACAAGTTATTAATCATGTTACTCCTGGTTATATCTTTGGGCTATGGCCTTGGTAATATAGATCTTCTGGTATTCTAGGAGTTTACTGAGTCTTTTAGCCATGTGTGTTGGGGAGAGGAAAAGAAGAGACATGGTGGATATGTTATCCTGAGCTGAGGGTGTGTTTGGTGCACATGTTGAGTGGGGGGATATAATGAGGTATGTAGTAGGATGAGATTTGGATAATTTTAGCATAAGTTCCAACTTATCTTATGCTTGAATTCAGTCTTATATCCGGAGTATATTGTTTTTTTCTGTGTGTGGTTTATTGAATGAATTTTTTAGAAGAGGATGTTCGATACATGATTAAAAAAATGATAGGATTACATTTTTGTTTTGATCAAAATATCTTTTATTATGTTAATTATATGTCAGGTGTAATATAATTAATATATTTTTTTTGTTCATATTAATTATTTAAAGTTCAATTTTTTTAGAGTTTTTAAAGGTAACTCTTGATATCATTATTTTTTTTCTTATGAACTAATTAAATAATTTTTTTCAATAATATGATAAGAAAATAATATGGTAATATCATTGAATGGAAAAAAATGCATTAAATTTTTTTTAATCAAATCCTTGGTATGATCTCGATCACCATCTAACAAATCAGGGCAATCGGCCTAGAACTAGGAGCCTCATTACAAAATTTCAAGTTTGAAATTTTTTCCAGAGCTTTTCTCTCTAAGCTCTTCATTTCTCTAAGAAAGTGTAGCTGCTATCAATTATCTCTTAAAACTTTTAACTACTAACTTGAGTGTTGGAGAGTTCTTGAAAATATTATTTCGAGTCCTAGCCAAGTGTTTTCAAAGTTCTTTGTGAGCAATAAGCAAGTTAGCCGTCAAACATCTAGGTCAATAGGCACCCTTGCCACATTAGGATATTTCCATGTGTGTGCATCTACCCTTTTAATTACTTTTCATTTTTTGAGCATCAACAGGAAATAAAATAACACACTAAATTCATCTAAAGAAGCCTCCAAGAGAGAGAGTGACCAGAAACGATACTTTTAACTAGGATTATGAAAAAAGTCACCGAGGCGACCAATCTAACTTATCCATTGCCACCAAAGCCGCAACACTAACTAACTAGCTGACTAATTCTCGATGAAACAAGCGCCTTGAGGCCTCACTAAACGTAAAGAGATCACGACACCAACAGGTGAATACTCTTACTCCCACTTGACTCTTCACAACCGTGATTGTGTAACATCTGGAGAAAAAGATCAGCCTATGACTCCTTAAGTAAAAACTTGACACTCAAGTAGCCTTAGTCCAGAACATCTTATGTTTTTATCTTAGACTGACTAATTTCTGGTTCTTTTTTTATTAATGTATACCGACTATTACGGTATTTATTTAAAGCATATACCGGTTGTCACAGGTTTTCCTTTATTTCCAGCATATACCAACTGTCACGGTTTTTCAATTAAGATTGGCCTCCTTCCGGTTTTTTTCTTTTATACACATGTATATGAACAATGATATGAAATATGCATATAAACAATAATATAAAAACAACATGAATTCAAATATTAAATTTAACTATCTTATCTTTCCTCTAATTTCTACATGATAAATTTCATTAGTTTATTCTCCTCATATATCACATCCATTTATTAACCATAACTAATCAAAAATTTTATTTATCACCATTATTATTAAATCAACTCATTATTCTAATAATATTTTTTTCACACAATAATTTTCTACATGTCCAATGTTTATGTCATACCTATCAATCAAATTTTTATCTACCACCAAAGCATAAGCTATTAATTTATTTTAATATTATCACTAGATATTTCATTTTTATTTAAATTACTTAAAGTAAATCTAACTCACCACGTAGCACTTAAAGCTACCCGTGGATCACCTCATTGCCCTTTCTACTCCTCTCAGCAATTTCTTCCGGTTGTTGATCATCAACACCTGACATAATATTTATATTAAATTTTTAATTTATTCTTCATAATTTACACTTTTTGAAAATTCTCAATTTGAATTCCGAAAAATTTCATGAATGCTAAAAATTCAAAAAAAACATTATATTATTACCTTTTGTTTTTCTTATCGCTTCTCATGACTCTCTATAAAATTCCTCCGTAAACCCTTTCAAAATTTTGCTCTTTTAATCTTTTTTTTCGGTTCCCAAATGTTTAAAGAAATAAAATAATTTGAAAGAAACTAAACGAAATTTGATAAATGTTAATATATATAGTAAGATTTTGTAAAAATCTTCAACAGCTCTCACAAAGCTTTCACGTTTTTGGCCTTGCTGTAACACATGCAAGGTTTTCAAATTACATTTGACAGCAAGTGTTGTCATCTGCTGTCACGTTTTTTTTAAATTAACTTTTCGCATTTGAAAAATATCTACATATTATTTTACTTTATATTATATTTATTAAAATATTTTATATATATATATATCACATCCCATTGAAGCTAATTTTTGTCGATACTTGTACCTCTTCTTTAGTTATTTTACAATTTTTGCCTTGTTTAAATTCAAATGTAATCAATTCTTATTTTCAAGAGAATTGGCAGAGCAGTTATTGCTTCATCCTACGTATACTTGTAAGACACTGACAAATTCAATAGCAATTTACTCTTCAATCTAAAAGTATTAATTACAAACTTTAAGAAAAAAAATAACTTAATGCAATTAAACACTTTGTTGTTAATATTTTATATTATTCAGTGTAGATTAGAATGAATCATTGAAGACAATGAAACGTTTTTATTTGCCTTATCATTTAAAAAATAAACACTAAATATGATGAATTTTTCTGATAATCGTCTGATCGATCTGGATGCCTACATACATTCATCACAATTTGGCACAACTCACTAAATTTCATGTATCAACACTTGGACCCTCCATTAATTTGTAGCTAGATTTGCAGATGGTAAAAACTGATTGGATGACTTAATTTAAGATGATTGCATTTGCAATTGCATTTATTTTTACTGTTCGAAGACTTTTAATTTAATTAAGTTCATGCTATTTCTTTCCTTATTTGTTTTCCTATGAATTATTTGGAGTTAATCTCTATGCGGACTGAGTCCAAAGCTTTCGAAAATCCAACTTTCTTTTGTAATAAACGAATCATATATGGTTAACAAAAAAAAGAAAAGAAAAGAAAAAGATATTTATGAGGACAAAGCTTTAGTTCAGATACAATTCTGCAAAGCTCCAATATTCTGTAACTGTAGCTTAGCATAAGAAAAAAAACAAAAGGTAAAAAATAATTACTACATGGAAAAATAGTGGAGACTTCTTCTTGGCTCTGAAAAAATTACTTCCGGGTTCTAGCTTCATCAACAGGGGCTTCCACTGCAGTGACTTCACCACAATTCTTACAACAATAAACCAATGAATTATTCTAAAAAGTTGACTTTTAACTCAGTTCACCAGTATTCAACAGTGTGACTGCATAATAATTACTTCTGTGACAATAGTATACAATTGTTTAAGCGCAAAAGAGCAGCTCCCTTTCTTCTTATTTTTATAATACATTAGCTTATTCACGACAATTATTCAAGAGATGCAACCATGGAACACACACTCCACCCCTCACCCCCACGAAAGAACAAGGAAAAAAAAAGGAAAAACATAACCAATTTTCCCATAAGCACGTCTTAAGAATGAACCTTAAGCAATTACAATCTCACCCTGAACAAATATATACCCAGATTCACTAAACCAAATTCATATTCAGGAAATACAAAGCAGTGAAACATATCAGCATCCTTAGAACCCATTTTAAGCAATTACAATCTCACCCTAAACAAATATATACCCAGATTCACTAAACCAAATTCATATTCAGGGATACAAAGCAGCAAAGCACATCAACATCCTTAGAACCCATTTTTTTGCTTTCAATAGATTTTTACTTTTAATATTTCAACCAAAACAGAACCAATGTATACCCAGATTATCATCAAATCGATATGTAGAACAGAGCAATGAAATTTCCATGTTTAAATTTCAAATGGGAAAGTGAAAAAAATAATTCAGAAGCAACGGAAAAGGGGATGCAAAGGAAGCAAAACAGAACCAATATATACCCAGATTATCAGTATAAAGGATGGCAAATTATGTTGATGAACTTAAGGATAAATTAAACAATCTGGAAGTACATGAGTATGTAGAACAGAGCAATGAAATTCTCCATGTTTAAATTTCAAATGGGAAAGTGAAAAAACAATTGATAAGCAACGGAAAAGGGGATGCAAAGGATCTAGGAACTATAAATTGAAATCAGGAGTATGTACAAATAACTAATTTGATAAGAATCTAGGAACTGTAAATTGAAATCAGTAAAAAGAAATAATTGCAATCTAGGAACTGTAAATTGAAAGTAAAAAAGAAATAATTGCAATAGAAGAGAAGGGGGAAAATATCTATAAACAAATCAGCACCTGCGAAATAAATCAGCACTTTTGAAGCATATCCTTCGAAATACATGAAACCAGAAGGTAGAAAGCTTAATTATAGGAGGAGAGTTTGAATTCGAATTTGATTCTTCATTACAGGAGACTGTGAGTGGAGGTAGAGATCATGAAGAGGGAGAGTTGATTTGGAATAGACAATGGGTTGAAAGAACGTGGGTGTCTAGTTATCGGAGACGTGGGTGTCTAGTTCTTCATTACAAGAGACGTAGGGTACGTGAGACTATGAGTAGAGATGGAGATCGTGAAGAGATAGAGAGTTGCATTGGGATTGACGATGGGGTTGACAATTTACTATTTTATATATGATAACAGAAAAAATTTAATAACTGTATATTAGTATTTTCGTCTTTTAAGGAATACGATAAAATTTAAAATTATGATTTCAAATACAATAACACAAAAATTAAATAATTATATAATGAGTTTTTTTTTCTCTTTTTAGAAAGGTGGATTCTATGATTTTATTAACAGTACAGATTTTCATAACTAAAAAAATGCTATTAATTTTGTTTTTTTAGTAAAGCTACCTAAATAGACTTTTAGTAGTTTATTTTTTAAAAAATATAATAAAAAAAGAAAATACATTATACCTGGACCCTCATACAATATAATTCCTTTGGAAGAATAAGAAAAACAAAAAATACATAGTGGACGATAGGTTATTGTTAAGATTTTGGCTTAAATCTTTATAAGGAAGAATTTTAATTGGTCTGAAAAAAGTAGTTTCCTATTTTATAGTTAATTGTTCTTGTATGAGTAGTATTAGTTCCTTATTAGGTTGTTCTTTGTATAAGTAGTAGTAGACTACTATAATGTTGTTGTTCTTTTCTTAATAGTATTAAGAAAATATCTTCTATATAAACAGGGTCTTATTTGAGACACATTTATAATTCCAATATACATTGTAAATTAGAGAGATTTACAACTAGAGTTAGGTTAAGAGCTTTGGGTGTATTGGAGATTTTGGGTTGTGAGGTTGTCACGGTAATAATTTTTTTTTTCCTAAAGTTGTTATTAAGGAATAATAAAGTTACGAGTTTGTTAATGGCATAGGCAAAGTGTTTGTCGAACCACGTTAAATTGTTGTGCTAGATATTTGTTTGTTTATTTGTCTATTTAATTATTGTAAGTTTGAGTAGGGGACTTTAGAGGTAAAATCGGTATCAAAGTCTGATCATCTATTTGTAGAAGTTGGCTGTTGCTATTTGTTGCGTCTATGCCACCATGTCGACAAGTACATCTAAATTTGAGATTCTTTTATTTAATGGAAGAAATAATTTTATTTTGTGGCTGAGTACAGTTCAAGATCTTCTAGTGCAATAAGATCTTGATCAAGCTTTAGAGGAAGGAAATTCAGAAGAGGTGATTGGATAAAAAATGGCAATCGACTCAGAGGAAGACTACAAGCACAATCAAGTTGGCTCTTCCTCCCGAGATCAAGTATACTATGTTGAAGGAAACTATTCCCAAGGATTTGTGGGATAAGCTCGAGAGCATCTATGTGTCAAAGTCTTTGACCAACAGAGTTTGTCTCAAGATGGACCTCCACTCTCTAAAGATGGAAGAAGATACAAGTCTTCATGATCACTTAAATGAATTTAAAAAGTTAGTGTCTCAATTATTGAATGTAGAAAAAACATTGAAGGATGAGGTGAAGACATTTCTCTTGTTACCAATTTTGCCAAATTCTTACAAACCATTGGTGCAAACATTGTTGGTGGGCAAGTCAACATCTCCTGCATAAGAATGAGAGGTTGATGGGAAACGAAAGCTTATCTAGTGGTAGTCAAGCACTTGTTGTGGAGAGTTCTAATTGAGGGAGGAGTGAATGGGGAGCAAACAATGGCTCAAAGTAGAGATCTAAATCTATTCCTAGAGATGATAGTGAGAATGAGTGCTTCTACTGTAGAGAGATATGACACATATAATATTATTGTAAGGACATGAAGGATGATTTAAAAGGGCTGAGAAGGATGAGTGAGAAGAAGATGATGGAAAGAGTAGTGAAAGTGTTAATATCACCAAGGGAAGTGATGAAGAGGTGCTAGCTATTGAGTACATTGAAGAAAAAGTTAATGAGAGTAATATGGTGCTACTTGATTTAGTGTCCTCCATTCACATATTCAATAAGAAGAAGTACTTTGATTATATGAAGGAACCTACCCATGTCAAAATCGCTACCATATGTGGGAAACACAAAATTATTGATGGTGAAGGAAGCTTAAGGTTGAAGTTCCATGATGGAAGCGTGAAGACACTTGAGAAGGTAAAGTTTGTTTCCTCTCTCACTACAAATATCATCTCTTTGGGAGAGTTTGATAAGATGGGATATTTATAGACTGGGAGCAATGGAGAGATGCAAGTTCTTAATGGATCAAATGTAGTTTTAGAGGAGAGGAAGAAATTATGGAGAGAGAGAACGGACGAGCTGTGAGATGGAGGAATTTAGGTTGAAATGGTGAATAGAAACTATGTCGTTTTGGAGTTTTTTTTACATATATACATCAACGACGGGATTTGTATGTATCAACGACAGGAATCCCCTTGCTGATATTAATATACATTATTTTTAGAATTTCATAAAACCATATATATATCAGCGAGGGGATGGGCATCAAAGTATCAGCGAGGGGTAAAAATTATTAGTGACGAGATTCGCCTCTTTGATAATTTTTCAGAAAATAAAGCTACCAAATCATCAGTGATGGGTTTCCCGTTGCTGATAACCACTTTTAGCGAGGGGAGTTGCCTGTTGCTACTATTTTCGTCACAGAAAAGACTCTTTCTTGTACTACTGGTTTCATGAACTCTCTCGAGAATAAACCTTATACTCTCTTAAGAAGTGACATCACTTATAAGTTTATGTCAGTGAAGCTCTACAATGTGTCTCTGTTACTTATGATACATTTACAATAATTGTCTTGGAATTCTTTAAGAGTACATAACTCAACCTCTAAGATATGTAACGGAAAATACTGATTTTTATGTTACGGGCTCACATTTTTTCAGTATTAACAATCACTATACAGTAACTTGTTTTTACCCATTAAACCTTATAACTAGTTAAGTACTAGAATAAGATCAAGTTTCCATTATATATATCTCATTAGATATCATTCTTACTAACTCTTTAGAAGAGATTTTATAAGAGAATTAATCAAGTTCTTACTTGACCTCATAAAGACAATTGTGATTGTCTCATTTTAACTTAATTGTCTTACAATCTCGTGTCTTAGACTAATATGTCTAAACTTAAATTTTTAGATACCACTATAAGCCCTTGACAAAATTTCATTATCACAAAAGATTGATATGAAGGTATAGGATGTGGCCACCAAATTTATTTTCAATACCAAATTTCTAATTAATCAATTCTTACTTTTTCTCATTTGTTGTCAAGGAAATTAATTTAGATTCCATTGTGTGAGATATACAGGTTTATTTCTTTCTCTTCTAAGAAATATCTAGGGTATTATCTCCCACTTTGGTCATTCGATTAGCGTTGGTGTATCCTCTTGATATAATCGGATTATCATGGTATCGGTGTATTATCTTGATACAATCAGTTAATATCAAATCAATGGTTTCCTTTAGATAACCAAAGATTCTACTAAATTTGTACATTCTCATAATTCACTATAAATGACTCAAAGCCTAACCTCCATTATGTTTTCTCACTTCAATTTTCTTTTAGGAATAGTGAACTCTATGTCATTTCAAATAACCCCACACTTTGAGAGTTTTAATAAATTCAATATTATGCTTTTTTCATAACTCATAAACACTCAAAATATTTCTCCTCTTTTTCGTCAATATTCAAAATTTTAAACCCTCACGGTTTAAAATGTGATAAACAAATTCAACAAATTAATAGTTTAGTTGCTAAGAGGTTCTACAATTAATTCTTCTTACATATGTATTAATAATGTGAGTTTTCATGCACAAACCAAAACAATTTTTGTCATTGTGCTTCAACACAATGTTACTCATATTCATCTCATCTCTTAAGGACATATACATTAACACAAAAATTTGTTAACTTCATATTGATATATGTAGCAATAACACATAGTTTCTAAAGCAAGTATAGACTAAAACCACTTTCATACATCAATGCATTCACAATGTACTTACTTCCTATATAACATAATATCATAAATGCATTTGACATTTAATTATCGAAATAATAAAGCTCCAAACGTTTCTCTTCTAGACTCTTGATGGCTCAAACATATTTACAGATATGATTTAAGAATATGCTATAACTAGGAAAACTAATTAAAATAGGAAAACAATTTTCCAAATTTCTTGCATTAACTATATCTTATAAGTATGCACACATACTTTGAAGATTTAATAATATGAAATCACAAACCTTATAATTTCACGACAATATTTTGTAAATTGATGTACAAAAAAACTTTAATATAAGTGTACCTTTTAATTTTGCAGGAAATGAATTAAACCTTAATTTCACAGATTTTACTTCTTCAAGTTCCATCACATAAGAAGTCGTCCAGACTCACCAATCGATTGACTTCTACTCCATTGATGCAAAACGAATAAAGACTTAAGATTGTTGGTACAATTTATGGAGCATGAATAAAAAACTGGAAATAAAGAAGATTAAGAAAAGCGAAATTAGACTTTGAGGCACAATAATAAATGTTTTTGAAAATAGAAAACTTTGTTTCAAGGCATCTAGTTGACTGAATGGTTTTATTCAGTCAATTGAATGCAGTCCAATCAACTGAATTTGTGGCTCAGTCGACTTAATGTAGTCCAATCAACCGAATCTGTGGTTCAGTCAACTGAATGAAGTCATTCAATCGACTGAAAGAAATACTTGACACATTTTGAAATTCAAATGGTCAACCAATCGACTGGACAAATCATCCAGTCCATTGGATGTTCTAAAATAATGAAAACATTTCAGCACTGAAGGTTAGTTTAGTGCATTTAATGCACCAAACTGCTCCCAAACGAGATTCTTTGGGGAGTAACTACTAGTTGGGTTTTATCTATAAAAACCCATCATAAATGAGAGGAAGAACATATCTAAGAGAATTAAATCTTCATCTTCTCATTTGAGATCATTAAAAGCTTTCAAAATCTTTCAAAATCTTTTATGAGTCATTCTTAAAAGCTTTGTACTTCTAAGAGAGATATATTCTTCCTTGTAAGAGCATTAAATTCAAGTCTATCTTGTCTTCCTTTTATAATCAATTCAAATCATTGTAAAGAGAAAGAGCTAGTGTGACTCTTAGAATGTTTAGGCATTAAACAATTCCTTGTGGAAGAGATTATTGTAAGGTTTGGGCAACATTCTTGAAGTTGCTTGACTATCACTAGTGGATTACATCAAGGAGGTTCATTGAAGAGAGTGGACGTAGGGTCAGAGTGATTCCTATATTGTCGAACCACTATAAACGAAGTTTGCATATTCTCTTCCTTTACTCATTTAAATTCAATTAATTTATTTGTTTTTTTTTGCTTTAATTGATTAAATTGTTAAAACTTGTTTGTTAAATTGCAAAAGGTTTTTAAAACCTAATTCACCCCACCCTCTTGAGTTTGTACCTTAGCCTACAGTCCCCCACTCTATAAGGAGTTGCTAATGAGCTACAGAAAAATATCCTCTATGATATAACAAAGTCTCTGAGATCTACAGATAGCAAATCTGTAGAGTCCCCTAAGAACTTTCTTTGAAATAGTGATAATTATGGTTATAAGTTTATCAAGGAAAGAAGAAAAGAAGAAGAAATAATTATAAACCAAAAATCAAGTTTTAGAGATTAAAGTTGGTTACTGAAAAATTATTTTAAGTATTTATTGTGTTTTCTAAACCTCCAATAGTCAGGAAAAACTGTTGGAAAGTTTAAATTTTGAAAATAACGAGCTAACAGTCAACTATCCAATATCACAATCATAAAAAATCTATATCCAATGACAATCGATTATCTATTAACCACAACTGACTGTCCTTGTAATTACATATTTTGTTGATTGGGTGTCAGATTCCCAATAATTCGTTCCTCAACCAAAAACACACAAAAATATACCAGAAGAACATCACCACTAGATTTTCGAATGAAGTTAACACCTAAGCATGAACCATCCATACTAGTATCATTGATATTTAATCTTAGCTGACTGTCCTTGTAATTATGTATTTTGTTGATTGGGTGTCAGATTCCCAATAATTCGTTCCTCAACCAAAAAAACACAAAATATACCAGAAAAACACCACCACTAGAGTTTCGAACCAAGATACCACCTGAGCATGAACCATCCATACTAGTATCATCGGTATTTAATCTCCCAACTAAGCCACTGTCCTTTTTTAACTATTGGAAATTTTACTGACGTATGTAATGCTAAAAAAATATTGTACCATGGAAATTTGGCCTAAGGAAAAAGTAAAAAAAAAATTGTAAAACAACTTGCACCATTGACGTTACCTTTAAAATAGTAGCAGTGGAAGATCATGGGATCTCATCATGGATGCTTCGATTATGTGCCAGCCACAACACCCAACAAACAAAACAAACTAAAAGCGATTTGGCCAAACCCAAGATTTCTTATTTGAAGACTGAAAGTTAAAGTGAAATTAGCTTATTTTGCAACTTATACATACTTTACATTTTTAACCGAATTATTTTAGTAACTTTGAGAAAATTAATGAAATTATTTTTATTATGTTAACCTCGGTAAAAATCAATTTTCATAACAAAATAATGATATCAAATTTCTTAACTTAGGCCATATTCTTAGTAAGAGAATTGATTTTTATAGCTTTGATTTTATATTTCGTGATATAAATATCATTTTCAATAACCAAAAAAATTATATCAAATTTTGTATTTTAACTTTCATATTTCACAACATAAACTTTATTTTTCATAATTCAATTTTATTTTTAATGTTGACTTTTCGTAATTTATATATCATTTTTCATAACGCAAAAAATGATATATACTTCTTTCGTCTCAATTAATATGTCATAGTGCACTATTTATTTTAATTAAATGATTATTTTTTTAATTTTAAATTAAGAAAGTAATCAAAATTTTACAAATATAATTTCATAAAGTTCACAAGTATTCAATATTTTTTTATAATTTTAAATTAATAATACATTAAAAAAATAAATTCAAAATTATTTCAAAAAATCAATTGTGACATGGAAATTGAGATAAACGGAGTATTAAATTTCACAGCTTAGCTTTCATATTTTGCAACTTAAACTTTATTCTTCATAAACAAATTATTTGTTTTAAGTATTAAATCTCACAACTCGTATTTCATAACTTAGATATTTTTGAAATTAAAAAAATATATACTTTTTGCATATAAAGGCCTAATTTATACATTATTTTTTTGTAACAAAAAAAACGATTTCAAAAAATTAATTAGGGTTTATGGGATTTAAAACAAAAACCAGTATTTACCTCTTTATAATTGTCACGTATAATCTTATAATTGGTTGATGTTTTCAAAATGTGAAATGACCTTTTTTTTCTTTGGTATTGCCACATGGCGCTTCAGTTGGCTAACATTTTTAGTCTACATCAACAATTAATCATTCAATTGATGGACATTATTGTTAAAGAGCTATGGTTGATAACATAAATTTTTATGACATAGAGCCAAAAGAGTAAAAGCCTAAATCAAAATTTTCACGTTCGGCCCAACAACCTTATGGCAAGTTAAGGTTTCCATGCTGCCAGTTTGCGCCCAAGGATCAACAGTGTTCAAATTTACCTTAAAAATAGAAACCGAACCGAAAGAATTGGTTTTCAAAAGAAATTTAGATCGAAATCTAGCCGTAAAACATCAAGGCCTTACCCTTTTTAGTTTTCAAAACCTAAAAAACTCTTTTCAAACACTAGTTTTGATGTTTGACAACAGTTTTGAAAAATAGTTTTCTAAAATTCAGTGTTCAAACACTGATTTTAGAAAACTCTCAAATGGGGTTTTCAGTGTTCATTTTCAATTTTGCAGCCCTAAAACACTACTCTCTACTCCTCTCGATCGAGTGTTCAGTGTTTCTCATCTCTCTCTCAGTACTCTTTTAACCCATATCTCACTCTGAAACCCTTGCTCTCTCTCTCAAACGATAGTCATTTCTCTCTCAAACCCACAGATTCTCTTAACCCATTTCTCTTTCTCAAACCCGTGATCTTTCTCAAACAAATCAGTCCCACTCTATCTCAAACCCAAACAACCTCCCCTTTCCTCTTCACAACTTGTCTGAGAAACAACATCACTTCTCTACATTTTTTGGCCCGAATGACCGATTCAAAGGTAAAATTTCGTTATTATCCTCGTCTTGTATCTCACTCACTTCAACTTTCAGTTCCTTCTTTCCGTTTTCCTTTTTTTCTTGGTAAAATTTGAACTGTTTCGTTTTTTTCCTTGATGGGCGTGTAATAATGGGAGTTTATTTTGAATCTTTGATCTTGTATGCGTGTGATATATCGGTTGATAGTAGGTGTTTGGATATGGGTTTTCTTTGATTTTTATTTAATTTTCTATGACAGAAATTGACGGCCTTGAAGAAGGCCTATGCCGATATAATTCTGAATACGGCGAAAAAGGCGGCGGCACGGATAATGGTGTCGGAGAGAAAAGCGCTCCGGTACCAACATAAGCTCTTTGCAACAAAAGAGGAGGCGTTGCGTATACTACATAGGCTCAAACATATGTTGCATTCTAAGGTGTAATGCTATTTTTCCAAATGGGGTTGTCTTTGAATTTTCTTTGGTTTTTAGTTTTTTGATTGTTAATGTCTTGCAGTGGATGTGTTTTTGGATTTTTAGTTAGCTTTGTTTGGCGTAAATTTATTTGTTTGGTGATTTGAATTGTTTCTGTATTGATTGTTGTTTGGATTGATTAGAACGATTCTGTAATTGATCATTTTATTATAATGAAATCATTTTATCATCTAGATTTTATGTGTTAGTTTTTAGGTTTTGCTGTTTCAGGGATTAAAGAATGCAGTTGTGTTTTATTGTTTCTGCTCGAAATCATGTCAAATGGGGAAATTTGTGATGTTGAGAATTATATGCTCTTTTTAACAACAGTTTTGCTTTAATCTTGGTCATTGGTTGGAAAATGGGTTGCTGTGTGTCCTTTAGGGGCAAAGACTGTCAAAGTTTTAACATTCTCTTCAAACATTCATACTGAACTAAGGCCTTAGTGGTGAGCTAATACCGGTGTTAGTGCAAATCACCCTAATTTACATAGTCAATGATTTTCTTATCTCTCATCATTGGCTATAAGGATTCATTGCACATTGGTCATGTTTCCTGGGATCATTTTTTCTAGTTTTATTACTTTTTGTTGGTGATGGGTATTATTCCTTTCAAAATGAAGTTTGATCTTGTAGGCATATTAATTCAGTATGAAAATTTTTGGGAAAGAGAAGTTATTTGATTCTTGTTGCTCTTATTGTTTTTTGTTTGGTTCAAATAGCTAAATTTGATTGTCGTATTTTTTAGGATAGAATTTGGTTGATCGGCAATGTGTAAGTTGCAATTTTTGGACCGTTTTATTGAAATTGCTTACTGGGACAAGGAATGTGTTTCATCCCCTCAAATTGCTGTTAACTTGTTGGTTAAATGAGGTTATCGGATTTCATTGTGCAATTAAGAAAAAGGGGTGTGTATAGGGTAGGAATAAGTACTTTTCCTAGGAGAATCATAGTATTTGAATATCAGTCTTTTATCATTTGAAGTAGAGCATTTGGGAAATAACATGTAGGATTGGTTTATATTTCCGACCTTTGATGCTTGGTGTTTTAGTAAGTGATATAAGTAACACTTGATATCAAGAATTGATGTCAAAGGCATGAAGTTCTTATAAAAAAAAGGTTATTTGTTTTTCATTTTCGAATGGGTTGGGTTGTTTGGGGTTAATATAAATTAGAACCACAGTTAGGACTTAAGATTTTCATATTTGCAAACTACTGTACATTGTTAGTTATCCAAAAAAAATTGAACTTTCTCTTCTTTAGGTTGTCTTCAAGCTTCTTGAGCAATGTCTGAAGAGATAAATGCTCAATTAACCTAAAGTTAAACTTAATATGATTATTTTCTCACTTGATTTGTTGTATATAGCGAGGTTGTTGCCGCTTTACATTTTGTTTTTGAATGATAGATTTTTATATTGCACTTAGTAATTTGTATTCTCTTATCAGGGCCATGGAAATGAGAAGTTTGTAAAATTTATGATGCCTAGTTTCCTACTGCTTAGTAAATGTGACTAACTGCCTAACCTGAACATCATACAGGGGATGTGTTTTAGCCTTCCGTCCCCTGATGATCCCTTTAATGATAGGCATGATAAAAAGGACTTTCAGAAAAAGGAAACAAAGAACGTTGCTTAGAATAGACTCTAGTAAGAGGAATGGAAAAGGCAATAACTTAGAACAGACAAGTGAGAAGATTATAACATTGAAAGATAACCAGAAAACATCACTTGCATCTATTGATAAATTGGGGCAGAAAAGCCTTGTCAACTTGGGAAGAGTAGAGATTCAGCAAGGTGGTTCCCATGGCCATCAAAAAACAGCCTGTGAAAACTCAGATTGTCCATCAAATTTTCTTATACTGAGTTTAAAAGAGATAGGGAATGATTGCATAATAATGGTACCTATGATAGTGAGGATGAGAAGCCTTTGTTTATTAACACATGGGGAGCTGAGTTTTGGAAATGATATTTTGGAGACTAGTGGATCATCTTCAACTATGGAGCAAATGGCATGGATGGTTTCTGTTGCTGCTGATACTATGACAAGAAAGGAGAAAGAAAGTCTTTCACTCAGCAACCCCTTTCTCCTATTCCTTGTACCATGCCAAGACAAAGCTGCCAAGGTTTATATGATACTTTCTTTTAGAATTTTGAGCTTCTTCTGTTGTTTTGGTTTGTAACTTCTAATAGTACTCTTTATACTATTCTTGGATGATTGTCCTAGTGCTTGAACATTTTATAATTGAAGATTTCCATAGTTTTATATAGACTCTTTTCAAATGACAAGATAAATGGGATCTTTAATAGCATCCCACTTTCTAGAGGAACATAATTGTATGCAAAATAAAATAAAGATGAAATGAATAAAATCAAATTAGTTCCTATGCCTCTAAGATGCACATTATTATTATTGTATTTCCTTGGTACGATAGATCCTTCTTAATAGAGTTTCATCTTTGACTCTTATTTTATCACTTATCTCACCTGAGAATTCATATTTTCTGCTCATTGCCATATAATTTGTCTTAATTTCAATATAGTTCATGCTCATTGACACAAATGGAGTATTCCCTGTGGAGTCGTGAAATTGTGGATGATATAATTCCACTCTGCAGGTATCCTAATATCTATCTTTGATGTTCTAGAATTTTAATATTACTGATGCTGTAAATTCAAGTGTTTGATGTCATGCACTTGGTATTATATCAGATATGTTTATGCTATTAAAATTAACTTATAGAGTAGTTCATATCACTATATCAGTCTCACTTACTTTAATCTTTTCATACCTTCTATTACAAAGAGCTTGGTATTGTGATAGTGGCATATAGCCCTCTTGGTCAAGACTTCTTTGGTGGTAAAGCCACTGTGGAGAGCTTGCCTACTCGCAGTATATTGGTACATGACTTGCAAAAAAGGGATAAGAGTAACAAGTTTCTGTTTTTGTGCATCACAGTTTTGTCTTTAGAGATATTTTTATGTCATCTCCTTCATTTTGTATCTCTATCTGTGTCTTTTCTTGCATATATTATCTCCATATGAATTGATATTGATGTTTCTGTCACAGTCAATGCATCCAAGATTCACTGGTGATAATTTAGAGAAGAAAAAATCCATATATGACCGTTTCGCCAACTTGGCTGCAGAGAGTTCTTGTACTCCTCCTCAATTAGCTCTAGCATGGATTCTCCATCAAGCGGAGGACATAATTCCAATCCCTGGTTTGTTGAGCTCTTATATGTTCTCATTTTATTTTATTTTACTAATACTCGCAGTTCAGTTTATCATAGAAAAGAAAGAAAAGGAATTGCATACTTCATCTATGAAGGGATAATTCTTACTTGTCAATTTCATGTTTTGCAGGGACAACTAAAGTTAAAAATCTTGACAACAACATTGGATCTTTGGCACTGAAGCTCACACAAGAGGATTTGAGAGAAATCAGTGATACTGTGCCTATTGGTGAAGTTGGTGGCGAAAGAGAATTCATTACTTTATTTGATTTAGGTTACAAGTTTGCAAATACACCTAGAAAATAACTGGAGGTGAAATATTGGGCCGTTCATTTCCATTTTATCAATTTATCAAAGTTGTATTTGATCAATGAATATTATATTTTAAAGTTGTCCTCAACTGTATTATTTTTAAGAATAAAAGTATGCCATCTTTTAAATATTGAACAAACTTGAATATTGTATTTGATGAGTTAATTGTTCATATTTTATCAAATTGTGAAAGTTGTATTGTATTTTTATTTTAATTTTTAAGAATTTATTTAACAAACTAACATGACATGACCAGGGGAAGAGTGTTGTCATGTTTGATCGATGATATATAAAAAATATTAACATTTAAAAAAAAATATTAATTATTTCCAAGTATTTGGTGTGTGCTTAAAAAAATATATTTAGTAAATATGAGAAATAAAATTAATTGTAGATATTAAAATTTAAACTGAACACTGAAAACTGAAAACAATTACAAGAAAGTGTAATCCAAACAGTTTTCTATTTTTAAAACAGTTTTCAAAATAAAATTATCCAAGCAACATTTCACTGAAAACTGTTTCCAAAACAGTTTTCGAGTTACAATTATCCTAATATGTTTTCTTCAGAAAATATCATAAAACTGTTTTCAGAAACCCTTTTGAAAACAGTTTTTTCTGAAAACAGTTTTCGAACACTGAAAACTGAAAACTGTTACCAAACATGCCCCAAATTGGTTTGGTTTTTAATTTTATTTAACTTTATTTTTAAATTTAAAATTTGGTTCAACTATATTAACTATAAAGGTAATATTTTACAATAAATCATCATTTATTAATTTCAATTTTTTACTCACAAATATGATATTATATTTTTAAAAAGTAAATGTATAGAAGGATCGAATTATCGGTTTGATTACATTAAAACAAAATGATAGTTTCTTGAAAAATTTAAATTTAAATCGAAACTAAACTAATGATATAAAAATTCAAAATAACCAAACAATCGGTTTGATTCGATCTGTTGGATGCACCGAACCGTTGCACACTCTTATTTTTAGGGATAGAAATATGTCAAATAACCCAACTAGTTCAAGAGGTTCGACTTAAAAAACTCAACTCAAAACAAAATTAAATTGAGTTCGAAGAATGATTTTGACTATAATAATTAATTGGGCCAAGCTGAACTCGATTCAACAAACTCATGAACCAGTTGGATTGAATTAATAATTTTAATATACATTATTTATTTAAATATTATAAACAAAATTAAAATTATAACTATAACTTCATAATGCTTGTGTTTAACAATTTTTATTGAGTCTGACCTAAAACTCAAAAATTAAGTTCAAACTAGACTCAAAACTTTAACTCTTAATCTTTTAACTAGATTAATTTTTAACTCTCGAGCTGAAGTTAAACACCAACTCGATTCCACCCCTACTGGTTACTTTTATCAAGTGAGCCTTGCAAAGGAAGGAATGCCAGACGAATTACGTGATATTAGTGGGTAGTATAAGCCTTGCAAAGGACCCCTGATTTGTTGTGAATTGTCAAGAAGAAACAGCAGCTATGGCGACCCTTGTATCGAGAAGCGCAAATCGTCTACGAAACATCCATCGATGTCTCCATTTCCACACTTTAAGCCATTGCAGATCGTCGATGCCTCAGTCGCCAATCACCGATACGCTTCATCAATCGGTTCGTTTCACCTCCATATCCCAGTCCTCTCCTCTCATCCTCTCTTTAGTCGCTAAAAATTTATATTTATGTTTCTATTTTCATAAAAAAATTCGCCAGGTTATACCTATTGGTACTCGGATCCAATTTTGGGAGATTAGCCAAAGATGTTTGTTTACTACTCGTACTATAAATGTTACTGTTAGTACGGAAAATCGAGAATCAAAGAGTTCTGGTGGAGGCGACGAGAAGTCTGGTGTTTCACAGAAGAGTAGCACTGGAAAACATGTTCGTGGTGGGGTAATTTTTTCTTATGGTTTTTGTTGATAAGTTTCTAGTCGAATTCTTTATTAGAGAATCTTTTGTTGAGTTAGTTTGATTGAATGTAATTTGCAGCCTGTTTCTTGGTTGAGCTTTCTGTTGCTGATTACCACCGGAGGTGGAATCATCTACTACTATGACAAGGAAAAAAAAAGGCCATATTGAAGGTACACTTCTATGGTGAGTTGGATATAGTTTAATGTTTCATCTTGAGAATGTTATTTTATTATAGGGATTAAGAACACAAGCACATGAATAACTAGCCCTTGTTTACAGTAATATGCTAGTGAAGCTCATGACACTAAGCGGATACATGCCAGATGACTTATTTAATTTGTTGAGTGATCTAGTTTTTAGTGCTGTCAAGCTCATATTAACTTCTGTCAACATCTGATATAGTTTCAATTAGTTCTGCCCATTGATTGATATGCATCTAAGTTGGTAACAGATATTCGATGAACCCTTCCAGCCTTGTGGTCATCAATCTTTTTAATACTGTATATACATTTATGATCTTTGTTTTTATCATATATGTCATCAAATTTCTTGCGTTGGTTCTGATTGGAGGTGAAGAAGAATATTGAAGTGTTAGGGTTAAACTACCCTATCCCTATAGATCTTGAGATGCGAATATAGAGAAGAAAATAGAAATAAATGAAAGACAAACACACAGCACACAGATTTACGTGGTTCACCAAAACTCGGATTACGTCCACGGAGTTGCAGCGATTTCACTATGTCTTGAAGAACAATACAAGAAGGTCTCACCCCTAGACACCCCTCACAGTATTCACAAAAAAAAAAGACGGCTCACTCACTTACACAAAAGAATAAGATGAAACTCTTATATTTCCAGGTTAAAATAAAACAGATACCAAACAGTGCTGAAAACACCAGATTGGACAAGAAAAAAAAACCATCAGGCTCCACACATAGCCTAACAATCTCCCACTTGGAGACTGGTCCAATCACCAACACCAAGCACCACATGCCTTCAAACAAAGCAACCATCGCCGTAACTCATTCACCTGTCCTCAAGCTTGAAGACCAACTGAAGCTGAGCACAACTTCAATTTCTCAATAGTGACACCCTTAGTCAACATATCTGCTAGATTCTCAGTTTCACGAATCTTCTCCAGTACTAACTGTTCACTGTCGAGAAAATAGCGAATAAAGTGATATCTCAACTGTATATGCTTCGTCCTGGAATGAAACACCGGATTCTTAGCAAGAAAAACAGCACTACTATCACTATGTAGAGTACCCTTCTCATTCTTCTTACCCAGCTCATCCAAGAGACCCTGTAACCAAACCATTTCCTTCCCAGCTTCAGTTATGGCTACATACTCAGCTTCTGTAGTAGAGAGAGCAACGATCTTCTGCAACTTAGAAGCCCAACTTACAGCTGTACCACCCAGAGTATACACAATCCCTGTAGTACTCTTCCTGCTATTAACATCACCAGCTAAATCCGCATCCACAAAACCCTGCAGTTTTAAACCTGCCCTTGTGAAGCACAGAGATGTATTTGAAGTGCCTTTCAAATACCTCAGGATCCATTTGACTGCCTCCCAATGGTGTTTTCCCAGATTACTCATGTACCTACTCACTACTCCCACTGCATGTGCAATGTCCGGTCTTGTGCAGACCATGGCGTACATAAGATTTCCAATAGCTGAGGCATAGGGAACCCTACTCATGTAGTCCTGCTCCTGCTCTGTCTTTGGTGACTGATCCTTAGATAGTCTAAAATGACTAGCCAAAGGTGTGCTCACTGGTTTAGCACTATCCATGCTAAATCGACTGAGAACCTTCTTCACATACTTTGTCTGTGAAAGTTTCAAAGTCCCATTGACTCTGTCTCTGATGATTTTCATACCAAAGATTTGTTTTGCAACACTTAAATCCTTCATTGCAAACTGTTTTGACAACTACCTCTTGAGATTATTAATCTTCTCAATGTTAGACCCTGCAACGAGCATATCATCCACATACAAAAGTAATAGGATATAAGAGTTGTCAAAACTCTTAACATAGCAACAATGGTCTGCCTGGCACCTTGTGAACCCGGTGCTACACATGAAGCTGTCAAACTTCTTGTACCATTGTCTTGGAGCTTGTTTCAATCCATACAAACTCATTCTCAGTTTGCAAACCTGATTTTCCTTTCCCTGCACTGCATATCCTTGTGGCTGATGCATATAAATATCTTCCTCCAAATCACCATGAAGGAATACTGTTTTCACATCTAATTGCTCAAGATGTAGGTTCTCTGCATCCACAATTCCCAGTACCAGCTTGATTGTTGTTAGCTTCACAACTGGAGAGAAAATATCTGTGTAATCAACACCCTCTTTCTGTCGAAACCCTTTCACATCCAATCTGGCCTTGTAGCGCTTGCTACCATCATGCTATTCTTTTACTCTGCACACCCATTTGTTATGTAAAGCTTTCTTCCCTTCTGGCAATTCAGTTAGTTCCCACGTCTGATTCGTCATCAGTGAGTCCATCTCATCCTTCATGGCCAACTCCCACTTGCTAGAATTTTTAACCTGCAAAGCTTCATCATAACATTCTGGCTCACCACTGTCAGTCAACAAAATATAAAACAAGGATGATGAGAACCGCTGTGGAGGTCTAATGTTCTTAGAAGACCTTCGGACAACACTTATGGGCGTACACTGTTCTACTTGTGGCTCTGTATTCTCATCATTTTCCTGACTCCTACTCTGCACTGTGCTCTCAGAAAATTCATCTAAGTCAACAAACTTAAACTTCTTTGGTTTTGGCCCTGTAACAACAGATTCTGCACTTGACCTGTCTTTGTACATAACCTGTTCATTGAAAATCACATTTCTACTCCTGATGATTTTTCGATTTTGATTATCCCAAAACCGATAACCAAAAGCTTCATAACCATAGCCAATAAAAAAACATTTTCTGGACTTAGCATCTAGCTTACTGCGAGCATCAGAGTCAATATGAACATAAGTTAAATAACCAAAAACTTTTAAGTAAGAAAGGTTTACCTCATTTTCACTCCATACCTCTTCAGGTATCCTGCAATCCAAAGGAACTGATGGTCCTCGATTTATCAAGTGAGTCGCTGTGCTAACTGCATTGGTCCAAAAAGTTTCTGGCAACCCAGCATGCAACCTCATACTTCTAGCACGCTCATTGAGGGTTCTGTTCATGCGCTTAGCCACACCATTCTGTTGTGGTGTCCCGGGAATAGTCTTCTCCATCCTAATCCCATTAGCAGCACAAAATTCTCTAAACCCCCCAATCTATGTACTCTCCATCATTATCAGACCTCAAACATTTACCTTTAAACCTGTTTCAGTCTCAACCATGGCCTTCCATTTCTTAAAGGTCTCAAATACCTCATATTTATTTTTCAGAAAATAAATCCATACCTTCCTGCTTGAGTCATCAATAAATGTGATATAATACCGCGAACCTCCAAGAGATGCAACTGGGGAAGCTCCCCACAAATCTGTGTGTACCAACACCAATTTTTCAGACTTTGGAGTTCTGCCTCCTTTCAAGAAACTGACCTTTCTCTGTTTCCCAATAATGCAGCTCTCACACAAATCAAAGTCAAGGGATTTCAACTCTGGCAGTTTCCCTTTAGACAGCATCACTTTCATCCCTTTTTGGCTCATCTGACCAAGCCTGCGATGCCATAGGTTTGTATAAACTTTTGCATCAACCACTGCAATAGTATCTCTCACACTTGAGGTCATGTACAGAGTACTCGTTTTTGTTCCATGAGCCACTACCATGGCTCCCTTTGTAATCTTCCAAGTACCAGCCCCAAATGTCACCGTGTGACCTTCAGCATCAAGCTGTCCTACAGAGATCAAGTTCCTCATCAATTTTGGAACATGTTACACTTTCTGTATCAACCACACAGACCCATTCGGCAATTTAATGCGAACGTTTCCCATACCCACAATATTCAAGGCTTCTCCATCAACCAAATATACCTTCCCAAAATCACCTGTCACATAGTGCTCCATGATTTCTCGGTGTGCAGTGGTATGGAAAGAAGCTCCTGAGTCCAAAACCCAAGAGTCAATGGGACTGTCAACAGAAAGTAATAGGGCATCCTGTAGTTCTTCTGTCACAACATTTGCAGTATCGTTCTCATTCCTTTTCTTCTGCGGTTCTCTACAATTTTTCTTAAAGTGGCCAGTCTTGCCACAATTCCAGCATTCCAGTTGTCGTCCAGATCTGGATTTACTCCTACCTCCTCTTCTGGATTTTGATCTACTCCGATTGGAATTTCTATCCTGTGCTTTACCTCTTGTCTCAAGATTTAAAGCGGAACCAGAACCCGAGGTTTCACCCGCATCTCTCTTGCGAACCTCCTCGCTTAAAATCAAATCCCGAATATCTTTATATTTGAGTTTATTCTTCCCTGCAGAATTGCTCACCGCCATTCTTATGGCTTCCTAACTGTTTGGCAAAGAAGCCAAAACAATTAAAGCATGGATCTCATCATCAAAATCAATCTCAACAGAGGACAATTGATTAACAATTGTATTGAACTCATTCAGATGCTGCGCAACAGGGGTACTTTCCGCCATCTTCAAATTGAACAACTTTTTCATCAGATGCACTTTGTTGTTAGCCGACGGTTTTTCATACATATTGGACAAAGCCGCCATCATATCCTTGGTGGTCTTCTCCTTCATAACATTGTGCGCAACTGATCTTGATAGAGTTAATCGAATAACTCCCAGTACCTATCTATCAAGAAGATTCCATTCGTCTTCTTTCATACTATCTGGCTTTGCCCCTAACAGAGGCAAATGTAATTTCTTCCCATAGAGATAATCCTTGATTTGCATCCTCCAATACCCAAAATCTGTGCCATCGAATTTCTCGATTCCTGTCGCCTTTCCTTCTTCTCCGGCCATCGCTCCCACTCAAAAAACCAATAGCTCTGATACCAATTGTTAGGGTTAAACTACCTTATCCCTACGGATCTTGAGATGCGAATATAGAAATAAATCAAAGACAAACACACAACACATAGATTTACGTGGTTCACCCAAACTCGGGTTACGTCCACGGAGTTGCAGCGATTTCACTATGTCTTGAAGAACAATACAAGGAGCTCTCACCCCTAGACACCCCTCACAGTATTCACAAAAAAAAGACGGCTCACTCACTTACATAAAAGAATAAGATGAAACCCTTATATTTCCGGGTTAAAATAAAACAGATACCAAACAGTGCTGAAAACACCAGATTGGACAAGAAAAAAAAACCACTAGGCTCCACACATAGCCTAACATGAAGTTCAAACTTGTACTTCTGTTGCATTGGTTGATCATGCTTCTATATCTCAGACTTATTATGTGTAGACTTTTGATTTACGGTGGCAGTTTATGTCTCATCAGTTTTAGTATTATATTGTTTCTTCTTCTCTTTCACATGTATTGACTAAAGTTCTATCGTGCAGAAATAAGTAATGCTTCAAAGGCTGTAAAAGAAGGACCATCTGTGGGAATAGCAGCCATTGGGGGCCCATTTAGTCTCATAAATGATGATGGAAAACGTGTGACTGAGAAAGACTTCTTGGGAAAATGGACGCTGATATATTTTGGCTTCACTCACTGCCCTGATATCTGCCCCGACGAGCTACAAAAGCTAGCTGCTGCAGTTGATAAAATAAGTGAGTTGGTGTCTTAATTTGATAGGGAATTGGTAGATTTAGAACTAAAAAATGGACTTTATAACTTCCTTTGTTCAAACAAATTTTCTTCTTTCTTTTTTGTCCCTGTTTCTGAATCCAGCTCAGGAACAAAATTCTGGTCTGTAAACAAATTCATATTTGGAGCAGGCCACGGGGCTTGTTGGACACTTGAGTGATTTCTTAAATCATGACATCACTCTATAGAGGGTATTGCTTAGACCTTGACTTTCTAATGGTTATTGGAATCATAACGAATGGTGGGTGTCAAGGGTTGGCTGGGATGTTGGAATTTTTACCCAAAATTAATCCGGCAACATTTTTGACATATAATATTGTCTATGATATGGATATTTTTTTCTTGTTGTCACATAGTTGCAAAATTTGTGATTGTTCTTGTTCTTATATTTGTAGAGGAAAAGGCTGGCATTGAAATTGTGCTGGTGTTCATCTCTGTTGATCCTGAAAGAGATACTGTTGAGCAAGTACGCGAATATGTAAAAGGTGCTTCTTCATACATTTCTGAGGATAGATGTGCTAATTATATTTTCATTGATCTAAGTATGTCTCTGTAATTTTTTTCATTGATCCAGAGTTTTAGTCAAAATTAATTGGATTAACTGGAAGCCCAGAAGAAATAAAGTGAGTTGCTCGTTCTTACTGAGTTTATTATATGAAGACAGCAGAGGAAGACTCAGATTATCTTGTTGATCACTCCATAGTCATGTACGTTTTAGTTTCTTATGCATATTGACGTTATATATGTGCCTGCTATACAAAATTGTCATGTTTTAGTATACGTGCTTGCGTGAACTGAAACACAATTCTTTCTGAGTCTTACTTTTCTTCTTCCCTTTTTTTATTTTTTATTTTTTCATTATTGTCTTGTGGTGTGGAGTAAAAAAATTTGCAATTTTTTTGCACCGAATTAATATGCAATTAGTTCTTGATTAATTGATTTTCCCTGCAGTGTATTGTCTTTTATAATTGCAACACCTTTGTCTCTCTTTTTTCCCCTTTATTCCTCCCTTGGGTCTTATCTGCATAACATGAATTGTCTGTATTAAATTAAGATTGTTGTGGAAATCATATTATTGTTCCACAAGAGGAAAAATAATTTGGAGCAAGTTGAAAGTAAATGTATGGTGTTAGAGATGAACTTTATATGAAGTTTGAATAAAACAAAAGGGGATATATATTGATCTTGATTTGATTTGGTTAGTCACTTATGTAATGAAGGTGCAAAGTCTTGACAAGAGGAAATATCAGGTATTCTGAATGGAAGTTGTTGCAGGTCAATTGGAAATTATACCGTTGACATCAATGAATTGTGAATACTTTTCGACTCTCATCTTTTCTGTATGGTATTGAAGTGTTTCTAAATTAATCTTGTCAACAATTTAGAGCTGATATACTTATCACAATTGCATTTGATTGTCACCAACAATGTGATTGTGTGCATTTTATAAGCGGGCATGATCCATGTCTTCTTATGGAGTATATGATAGGTTTTTTTGTTCTTGCATTGGCAATGCAGAATGCATAATGCATATTACAATTATTTCTCACTCTAACAACCGTCTGATTTATTCTGGTATGACTATTGTCTTATGCAGGTACTTGATGGATCCCAAAATGAAATTCGTGAAGTTTTTTGGGAATAATGTTGTCGATTCACTTGCTGATGGCATAATCAAAGAGAGAAATAAATACAAGAAGTAGACATTTATACCATTTTTTTTTAACATGAAGTGATTTATGATAGTTCTGAAGTTCTATCATGAGATAATTTTCATAAGGTTCATTGTTTTAAATGCTGATGCTGCCAAGAAAGATCAGCAATAGATTGGAATGTTAATAATCTCCGGATCTGCATTTGTTGGTACTTTTTTCATTTGGGTAATTGAATGATTTTGTTACACTTTTTTTTTTTTTTTTTTTTTTTGTGATAATCGAATGATCTTATCTTGTTGAACATTGTTTTAAGTGTCAGTAATTGCCCAATAATTGTTTATGATCCTTGTGCTCTTACCAACCAAATATCTGAACCTGTTGGGCGCATGAGCATCAAGCAATCACCAAACAATCGTACATAACTAAATCACCTTTATTGTACACATTGAGTTTGCATCTTTAGCATCTGATTGTCGTGAAATACATTTAACTAGTCAAATTTGAGCGTTTGTACCCTGTTTGGTATCAGCTGGAATGGAATATCAATCAAAATCCGTTGCAATGAAGACGTTTGGTATTGTGATCAATCAGGGAACGCGAAAGACCAACATCACACTCCAAGTTGTCCTTCAGATTCCTTTGACGGTTGGAATATGATTGTCAAGATTGGAAAGCATTAAAAAAAAATAAATATTAACAAACAGAACTAAGATCTTTTTTAGTAATTTAAGAAAATTATTTTTCAAATGCATTATTAAATGAATAGTACATCAACATTATAGATAACATGATATTCATTCAATATTATATTTAAATTTTTTTTCAAATTATTAAAAATGATATTCTTTCCAACAAATGTAAGTACGTTCAACCAAAAAAAAATATTTGTAGTTTACTTTTATCCAAAACCCACGTCCCCTAGGTACCTCTTAATAAAAGGCCAAACTAAATGAAATTCATCAACTTAAAAAAAAAATTAATGCCTCAGTGTATCCAAAAAGAGCACCTTGGACTTCAAAGATGCATTCAAATACTTCAAACCCTACAAAAGAAAAAAAAAATTAAATCAAGTTTTGTGGTACAAGACGAACCAAAAATCCCTTGATAATATTAGAAGCTCTGTATCCTCCACCACCAATGATAGCTGAAAGGTCCACACTCATACCCAATTTTTATCATCATATTCTAGGATAAACAATGAAATATATATAAAAAAAAAACTAATCATGTAAACAACCGATAGGTTATTACAACATTATATAAAAAAATAATGTTATTTTGATAAATACCACATAATCTAAAAAAATCATTCATATTCAACTTACCATAATATCCAAATATTCAACTGCGAGTTATAATCAAAACTTCCACATTTTCATGGAGAAGAGCTTCTCCAGTTGCTTAAAACTCTACTTTTCTCTTTCTCCTTTCTATCTTCTCCCTCTTCCTTCTCTCTCTTTTTTTTTTTTTTTTTTTTTTTTTATCTTTTGAATTTTTCATTTATTTCAAACCTTTTAAATATGAGAATTCAAATGAGTTCTATAATTTAAAATAAAAAAATCAAACATAACGATTCATTTCAATTTATTTTATTTAATTTTCATTTGGTTCCAAACGAACTTTAAATCTGTCTTTAATGAATCCCAGTCCAATGAGTCGATGTGATCAAAATTCTAAGAATAAAAAAAAAGTGTCATGAAATTAACTACCAATACCCAAAAAAAATTTAACTATGTATCTTGTATCATGACAGTACAACAGTAATAAGTAAACAAATAAAGATATCAATAAAAAAACAATTTAAAATGAAAGCATATAAAAACTAAACTCAACACGTCGTGCCTACGTTGCCCACCACCTCCACCATACGTTGCCCACCACCTCCACCAATGCTACTCTCTTAGGTGCAAACATGTACAAAGATGTATTACTCTTTGCATACTCTATGAAAAGCATATATAACCCATCACGTGCACTTCATTAAACTTTTCTTATACAGTTGCATCATCAGAATACAATTTTTTAAAAACGATAATTCACAAACTTTAATTTATAATGAAGATCAAGTACTATAGCAAAAGCAAGCAATAAACTATATTAGTTCCAATATTTGTCAAATTTCTTTTTCATTTCTTCAGTCACATTCCTTATGCAAATATCCGGGCTCTCCAAGTCTCCATCGCCTCTAGTAGGCACAACTCAATTCTCCAAATATTTTCAAAGTACAAATTGGCGGTAGGATATCAAATTCAGAAGAAAAAAAAGAATGGTAATCTCATAAAAAAATAACTTCCTGAATGCTTCCAACCATTGACCACTAAACATTTGTTGAATTACAATTGGAATAAGCATCTACCATCGTCAAACATTTTTTTATATAATACTTTTGGTAGTTTGGCAATGACAATGCTACCATTGCCAAATTACCAAAGTAATTACAATAAAATAATGTACTCTCAAGTCTCAAGCATTAAATATGTGGAATTCCACCTAATAAGTACATTTAACCACAACGGTGTACAACTACTCAATCTAACCCGTTAAATACATTCACAAAACATTATTTTTCAATCTAAGTTGTGTTGGGAAATAATCACCTTCAAGATGCCTAGGTGGTGATCTTCCAAACACCTAAGTCTAGAATGACTTGTAATAATCAGAACAAAAACAGAAATCAAAGAAAAGAAAGAACACAAGCAATTTGTTATCGAGGTTCGACAATGTGCCTACGTCCCCGTGAGCTCCTCCGAGCCCTTTGCACTAAATCAATGAGTTCTTACAAGTTACAGCAACACCGCTTCAAGAAACCTCTTGTTCTTGAAGAACGAAAGAAGAGAGAAAAGAAAGTGATAAGGTCTTGAGTTACCCTAGAATTTTCCCCAAGAAAATTCCACTTACAAGTCCCTTGAATCCCCAATCTATACTACTTTCTCTCTCTAAACAGCCAACCTCTCCAATGAGTCTCTCTTGTTTTGTGTCTTTGCACTCTTACAATTGATCTCACTTTCACAAGTTATGTCTTTCACACTCTTGAGATTGAAGCTAGGTGACCCTTTATATAGTGCACCATTTCTTGAACCTATCTTAAAGTCAATCTCCACCCTTAGATCTTGAGGACCAATCAATCATAGCCCTTGATCAAGTCTAAGTGATCCTGTGAGTATTGATCATGCAATATGTACCTTTCCAAAATGCTGATGAGAGTGCATCAGGTGTGCTTCAAGTCGCGGCTCAAAATAGGGCATACCGCAGCCTGGAAGGGGGGAGGCTTTCTGTCATGCTGAAGGCCGCGGCTTGGGGTTGTTGTGCCGCGGTGCACGGGGCCGTGCCATTGCGCGCACACCTTGGGCCGCGGTGTACAGCTCCTCCCTCAACTTTTGTACTTCTTGGAGGCCGAGGCGCGCACACCTTGAGCCGCGACGCCAAAGCCTGAAGAAGCTTCATTCTTCAACCATTTTAATCCTTAGATAAATACCAACAATCTCTACCTTTGTCTAAGCGATTAAACCCGAACCCATTGTGCAAAGAACTCAAGATCCAAACTCAACTTGAATCACCATATCAACTGACTCCAATCCTAAGTAGTCCAAGACAATGATTGAACTTACTTAGAGGTAGAACTTTAGTACCTAAATCTGCAGGATTTTCTTCCGTTGTGAATTTGTCCACATGAATGCATCCTTTCGTAACATTTTCCCAAATGAAATGATACCGAACATCCATATGCTTAGTCCTCTCATGGAACACCGAGTTCCTACACAAGTGCAATGCACTTTGGCTATCCGAATACACCACTACCTGCTCTTTTAGTACCTTTAACTCTTCCAACAACCCTTTGCACCACATAGCCTCCTTGATGGCTTCTGTTGCCGCTATGTACTCAGTCTCGGTTGTTGAGAGTGCTACCACCGGCTGCAACTGAGCCTTCCAACTTATACAACATCCGTTTAAGTTGAAGAAGTAGTAGGTAATCGATCTTCTTTTGTCCCGGTCTGCTCCATAGTTCGAATCAGCATAACCTTCAAGACAGATGGACTTACCCCTATTCTCATAAACCAGCCCCACATCTGGGCTTCCCTTCAAGTACCTCAGCAACCACTTCATCCCAAGCCAATGCTCCTTTCCGGGATTACTCATAAACCTGCTGAGAACACTTATTGCATGAGCAATGTTAGGTCTAGTGCTTACCATCATGAACATGACTGATCCAACCGCACTAGAGTAGGGGACCTTTTTCATTTCCTTATTCTCTTCATCCGATCTCGAACATTGATCGCTGGAGAACTAGAAATGACTAGCAAGGGGAACCTTCACTGGTTTGCTATCTTCCATAGAAAACTTAGATATCATCTTTTCTATATAGGAAGTCTGAGAAATCTTCAATCTGTTTCTCTCCCTTTCCCGGATTATACACATCCCAAGGATCTTTTGTGCATGGCCAAGATCCTTCATCTCAAACTCCGAACTGAGTTGAGACTTTAATTCTTTTATCATCTCCTTACTGTTCCCAACTAACAACATATCATCGACATAGATGAGGATGATCACCATCTCCTTCACTTTGTGCCCTTTATAGTACAAGCACGAATCATAGTAGCTCCTCATGAAACCCAAGCTAGTTACAAAGGAATCAAACCTCTTATTCTATTGCCGAGGTGATTGTTTCAGGCCATAGAGAGATTTCTTCAATTGGCACACCAACTCTCCCTGCCTTCCTTCCACATAGCCTTCGGGTTGCCTCATATAGATGGTATCATCAAGCTCTCCATGTAAGAATGATGTCTTCATATCCATTTGCTCGATTTCCCAATCAAATTGGACCACCATAGCCAATACTATCCGTATCGTCTTGTATTTCACAACTGGTGAGAATATTTCAGTGAAATCTATGCCTTCTCTTTGTGTGAACCCTTTCACCACCAGTATAGCTTTGTACCGATCTTCATCCCCTGGAGGGTTCCCTTATTTGATCTTGTAGATCCACCTACAATCCACAACTCTTTGTTTTTCTGGTTTGGTCACCAATTCCCAAGAGTTGTTCTTCCTCAAAGAAGTCATTTCTTCCTCAATAGCTAGCTGCCACTTTGGCGAATCCTTACATTCCATGGCATCCATGTAAGTTTCTGGTTCAACCCCTCATTCTGCATAAGGAGCTACTATATTAGCATCCGCAAAACCATATCTCAAAGGTGGTCTGACCACCCTTCTTCCTTGGTCCCTTATGAGCTGATAGTCATTTTAACTTGCTGCATCAACCCCTTCTAGTTCAGCCTCCTCTTGAGTGTCCTGAGCTTGGCCTTCATTAATGGGATCTACCTGGTCCGAACCCTCTTGCCTTCCTTGCTCTACTTGAACTAAATTTTTCTTGATGCTATGCTCCACAAATACTGGATTGGTTTGCTCACTAGCCCCTGCAGGGTTAGTTTTCTCCAAATAGGGAAATAACAATTCATTAAAAATAACATCCCTACTTATTATGAGTTTCATTATTTTTGGTTCTAAGGACCACAACCTATACCCTTTAACCCCATCACCATATCCTAGAAACACAAATTTTCTAGACCTTGGGCTAAGTTTATCATCCTTTTGATGTGCAAATGCAGCACATCCAAAAGTCCTAAGGTTGTTCAACTCAGGGGGTTTCCCACTCCACAACTCCATGGGAGTCTTAAGGTCTAAAGCCCTAGAGGGTGATCTATTAACCAAATATGCAGTAGTAGACACAGCTTCCCCCCAAAAACATTTTGGTAAACCGGACCCAATTAACATGCACCTAACATTTTCCATAAAGGTCCTATTCATCCTCTCAGCAACTCCATTTTGCTGAGGAGTTTTCACAACCGTTCTATATCTTAGAATCCCATTTAATTCACAGAATTTATCAAAATCCTTATTAAAAAATTCTAAGCCATTATCGGTTATTAAAATCTTAACTACCCTGCCCATTTGAGTCTCCAGCAACTTTTTCCATACCACAAAATTATTCAAAACATCTGATTTATTTTTAAGCAAATAAACCCAAAATTTTCTTGAATAATCATCAATTAAAGAAAGAAAGTAACGATTACCTCCCTATGTTGGTGTTCTTGCTGGTCCCTAAATATCCGTATGGATGTAGTCAAGAATCCGTTTAGGCTTGTGCACTCCAGTGTTGAAGCTGACCCGATGTTGCTTCCCAAGAACACAACATTCGCAGAAATCAAGTTTTTCTACCTTGTCACCACCAAGTAGACCATCATTGCTGAGAACTTGCAGGTCTTTTTCACTCATATGTCCCAAGCGATTGTGCTAAAGAACCGCCTTATCCATCTCAGCCATCAAGCTTGCTGCTTGATCCTTGATTTCTGTTTCTCCGATCATCTCATAGAGACTATCCTTTATTGTTGCTTTGATCACTATCAAAGATCCCTTGGTTACCTTGATCTTTCCTCCCTCTGCTTTGTATGTATACCCCATAGAATCCAGCTACCCCAATGAGATCAAGTTTCTCCTCAAATCCAAAAGATACCTCACATTCTGTAGCAGCCTTGTGACTCCATCAAACATCCTCAATTGGATGTCTTCTATCCCCCTCACTTGGCAAGAAGTATTATTCCCCAAGAAAACCTTTCCATCATTAGTTTCCTTGAAATTCTTGAACCAATTCCTATGCGAGCACATGTGATAAGTGCACTCGGAATCCAGGATCCATTTCTCGCTGCCTTGCCTCCTGCTCACATTTGAGCACACAACAAGAACATCATCTTGCTATTCTCCCTTAGCAACCGAAGCCTCTTCATTCTTGGTATGGCTTCCTCATCTCTCATCCTACAGCCTCTTCTTGCAATCTTTATTGAAATGACCCTCCATATTGCAGTAGAAGCATCGCCTTCCTCTAAACTTTGGTTTGAAATGCGATCTCCCATGGCTCTGCCCTCTACCTTTTGATCTCTCCTGGTAGTTGTCATGGATGCTACTGCTATTCTGAGTTGCTGGCCTTCCTCTAACGAATATCCCCTCTCCACTTGATGCTTCCCTCATCTTGGCTTTGAAATCATGAGCCCTTATAGCATTGATCACAATTTCCTTGGTTAATGTATCTCTTCCATATTCAATAGCATTAATCAAACTTTCAAAATAATCAGGAAGAGAATTCAATAACATAACAACCATTTGTTCATCCGGGAATGTTGTATTACAACTAGCCAAATCTTGAACTAGTTTATTAAATACATCAAGATTATCTTGCAACTCTTTATTAGGATCCATTTTAAAAGCAAAAATTCTTTTAAGAAGATAAATCTTATTAGAAAGAGTTTTGGTAAGAAACAACTTATCTAGTTTCTTCCATATGACAGCTGGATCTTTCGAGTCTCCGCACTCCCTTGTGACATTATCTGAGATATGTAGAAAGATGTTGCTATACGCCATCTTCTTCATCTTAATCCGCTGGACTTCCGTGATACTTGCTGGAAAAGCACAATCTTCTCCAATAGCCAAGTCCACTTTCTATTGCATAAGAACAACCTTAATCTTCCACTTCCAAAGGGCAAAGTCTTTCTTTCCATCAAACTTCTCAACAATGAAGTTTGAACCTATCTTGCAGAGAAAATCCCAGATTTATGCAGCACAATTGCTTTCCAACTTCTTCTAAATCTCAAGAACATGATCGAAGATTGATCTCAATACCGTTCTTGAATCACCCTCAAGAACACGATCAGATCTTGATCTCTACTCCGTTCTTGAATCACCCAAGAAGTCTCTTTTGATTCTTGGAGTCTTACTCCGATACCTTCTGTTCTAGCTCCAATACCCACTAATCTTGGCTCTGATACCACTGTTGGGAAATCACCCTTAAGATGCCCAGGTGGTGATCTTCCAAACACTCAAGTCTATAATGACTTGTAATAATCAGAACAGAAACAGAAATCAAAGAAAAGAAAGAGCACAAGTAATTTGTTATCGAGGTTCGGCAATGTGCTTACGTCCCCATGAGCTCCTCCAAGCCCTCTGCACTAAATCAATGAGTTCTTACAAGTTACAGCAACACCTCTTCAAGAAACCTCTTATTCTTGAAGAACGAAAGAACAGAGAAAAGAAAGTGATAAAGTCTTGAGTTAACCTGGATTTTCCCCAAGAAAATTTCACTTACAAGTCCCTTGAATCCCCAATCTACACCACTCTCTCTCTCTAAAAAACCAGCCTCTCCAATGAGTCTCTCTTGTTTTGTATCTTTGCACTCTTACAATTGATCTCACTTTCACAAGTTACGTCTTTCACACTATTGAGATTGAAGCTAGGTGATCTTTTATGTAGTGCACCACTTCTTGAACCTATCTTGAAGTCAATCTCCACCCTTAGATCTTGAGGACCAATCAATCATAGCCCTTGATTAAGTCAAAGTGATCATGTGCGTATTGATCATGCACTACGCACCTTTCCAAAATACTGATGAGAGTGGATCAGGTGTGCTTCAAGCCGCGGCTCAAAACAAGGCATGCCATGGCCTGGAAGGGGGGAGACTTTCTGTCATGTTGGAGACCGTGGCTTGGGGTGGCTGTGGTGCGGTGCATAGGGTCTTGCCGCAGCGCGCACACCTTGAGTAGTGACACACAACTCCTCCCTCAACTTCTGAACTTCCTGGAGGCTGAGGTGCGCACACCTTGAGCTGCGGCGTCAAGGCCTGAAGAAGCTTCATTCTTCAATCCTTTTAATCCTTAGACAAATACCAACAAGTTGGTTATGCACAAAATCTTGCATGCTACCATTATCTAAGGTAAGCATGAAAACCTTATTGTGAATGCCCTGACGTTTTAGTAGATCATAAACTTTTTCATATAAAATAACTCCAATGTATGGAGGAGGAACATAAGAGAACTTTAGAATTTTTCTATTTAACTTCTACATATATAATGCGTAGTAAGACAAATAAACCCCTTAGTGGTGCATGATGTCCACAAATTACAAGTCAACCATATCCTGCTAGGAACTTGCTATAAAGTATATATAAGTTTTCTTTATACTTTGCATGCATTTTCAGACAACTTACCTTAGCAGTATTCTGAGATATGAATTTGACACTATTATTTAAAACAACATGTACTTTTCCATTATATTTATGCTTAATCCATGTAAATGTGTAACCATAAAAGATAATAGTTTAAGTTAATGTGTCACAATAAGCTTCATAATCTACCTTCTTACTACCTTGTGTATCTTATAGCACAAACTATTTAGGTGTCTTAAAACATTGGAAGTTCCAAAATAAGAATTCACATTATATTCTTTGTGCTTGCATCCTCCTCTTTGCGATCAAAGTTAACTCCAGGAACAACTTCGAAGTCTTCCCAAACCATAGATCTAGAAGAATACTTTCAGCTAGAAACACTATCTCCCACTATCTTAGTATTAATATATGAATCTGTTGAGATTAGATTAGATTTGATATTCATAAGTTTATATATTGAACTGCTGAATTGTATTCTAGTCAATAAATAATAAAAAGAATTCTTTTCAATTCTTATTTTTAATATGATATCAGAGTAAAATCTCTCTTGGGATCTTGAATAATTTTTTTTTCTTTTTTCTTCTCCAAAAAAAAGAAGATTCGTCTGCACTGTTCACATCACTGCTCCTGGGTACTGTTCATAACACTATTTTCGGGTACTGTTCGCAGGTAGAAAAGAAAGTTTAATAAATATATTAGTAAGAAAAAAACATTAAAAAAAAGAAAGAATTTAAAAAAAAAAGGCCATTCTTATGGCTTTAGATAAATCTACTTTGGTGACTTAAGCTTGGAAAGGTGGTCAAGTTGATGTTAATAGTAGTAGAGGACATGGTTTTAGTTATCTGAGTCATCGTAATGGAAAATGTGGTCACAAAATTGGTGGTAGTAGTATATTTGTTGGTTGTGGTTGTGATGGTCGAGGTTCAGTTCGTCAATGTACTCACTGTCACAGTTATAGGCATACTCGAGAGACATGTTAACACTTGGTTGGTCATCCCCTAGTTGCTAATGGTGTGACTTTTGATTCAGTTGAATGTAATCCTGTGTTTTCAACTTCTCTGGCGGTTTCCAAAGCTGCTCATGATGAGCTCTTATAGTATAAGGCAGCTCACCAAGCATCTTCTATGACTACTCTTTTGACTCAGAAAGGTACACCGATTACTTGTTTACTCTCTAGTAGTTCTTCATCTAAACCTTGAGTTCTTGATTCTTCAGCCACTGATCATTTTCCAGGTACCATTTAATTTTTTTTTTTAACTTTTTCTCAGTCATCATCCTTACCTGATGTTACTCTTGTTGATAAATCTAAAACCACTGCTAGCGGTATTGGCACTATGCATCCTAGTTTTTCTGTCTTTATCATCTGTACTTTATGCTCATTTTTCTCAGTATAATTTGCTATTTGTTAGTTGGCTTACAAAAGATCTAAACTGTTTTGTACTTTTCTCCCTAATTTTGTTCTTATTCAGGATCTGATGACGCGGAAGATAATTGGTGGAAGGCATGAATCCAATGATCTTTATTATTTTGATCATGTGTCTTCTAAACTTGGCTTTCGATATTTTGTTACTTTTGTGGATGATTATTTCAGGCTTATCTTGCTTTATTTAATGAAAGACTATTATAAGTTATTTTCTATTTTTTGTGCCTTTTGTGTTGAGGTGAAAACCAAATTTAGTTCGTCTGTCAAAATCATTCGTAGTGATAATGCTCATGAGTATTTTTCAGATCATTTTACTACTTTCATGACCAATTCTGGCATCATCCATCAGTCATCATGCTCTCATACATCTCAATAAAATAGGGTTATAGAGAGAAAAAATCGGTATTTTTAGATATTGCTCGTACTCTTTTATTTTATATGCATATTCCTAAATTGTTTTGGAGTTATGTTATTCTTATTACATGTTACTTAATTAGTCGTACTCCATCCTCTGTTCTTAATGGAAAATCCCCGCACTGTGTTATTTCCTAATGATACACATTTTCATTTATCTCTTCGTATTTTTAGGTACATTTGTTTTGTTCATCAGCTTAGTCCAGACATTGACAAACTTGATCCTTGCTCCATTAAATGTATTTTCTTAGGCTATTCTCGTACACATAAAGGTTATCGATGTTATAGTCCCTCACTACAAAGGTATTTTGTTTGTGCTGATGTTACATTCTTTGAGCCTACCCCGAATTACTTCGAGTGTCATGCTATCTTTGATCTGGCTGATTCATTTTTTTTTTGTCCATTACATGTTCCCATGCCTCTTACACGGTCAGGTCCTCTTCCATCAGTTTCTTCGTCTGCTCTTCCATTGCAAGTTTACTCCTGTCATATTTCGGTGTTATGGTGCTAGAAATTAAAGGACTAAGGAACAGAAAATGCAAATTCCATGTATAGTGCTTCAGCAATATCGGTATTTCTCTGACCTTATGCCCACTCTCTTCAAGGAACCTCCTTGAAGTATTCCATTATCAAATAGTCAAGCTACTTCATGGTGTTGCGTAAACTGTACAATGATTTCTTTCAATTAAGGAAGTCTACAAGGAAGTGTTTAACACTTAAACACTCTAAGAGTTACACCAACTTTTTCTCTTTACAATGATTGGAATTGAAAGTTTGAATATAAGAGAGATTTGCAATAAATACTTTTACAAAGAAGATAATCACTCTTTCAAGTACAAAGCCTTAACAATGGATCATAAAGGATTTTGAAAGCTTTGAAGTTTTATAAATGAGATAAATAGTATTCCACTATCAAATAGTTAAGCAACTTCACGGGTGTTACATAAACTGTATAATAATCTCTTCCAATTAAGGAAGTGTTTAACACCTAAACACCCTAAGAGTTACACCAACTCTTTCTCTTTACAATGATTGGAATTGAAAGTTTGAATACAAAAGAGATTTACAATAAATACTTTTATAAAGAATATATCTCTTTTTTAAGTACAAAGCTTTAAGAATGGCTCGTAAAGGATTTTGAAAGCTTTGAAGAGTTATAAATGAGATCAATACTGTATTAAATGATAAAGAGTTATTAGTTCAGCTCATTTAAATAGGGTTTACATATTCTCAACCTAATTTGACCATTATTCACGAATGCTTTGAATGGCATTTCAGAATTCAAAATATAGTTGTTATTTTCGAGTATTCAATCGATTAAATATTTTTTTAGTTGATTAGATGAATTTTGAATTTTAAACTTCTTTGTTAGGTATTTCATTTAGTCGATTGAATGGATTGTTCAGTTGACTGGATCATAAGGAAAAAGTTTCTGACCTTCATCCAGTTGGCTGAATTGATTCATTCAGTCGACTGAATTGATTCATGTTGTGCGTTTATCTACCTAAATAAATAAGCAAATAATCAAACTTGTTTTACTTGCAAGTACACAAGGTCAACTTTAGCATAGTGTGCAAGTGCGAGATCATCTCCACAGGGATTGGTGAATTTTGTTTTAGAATCAGTTTCACAATGTAAAAATTGATAGAAATAAATATTAAGTCTAGATTGATAATGATAAGAACATAGAGCTTTGATATCCACTACTAATCATAGTTTCCCAATAATTAATGTGCCAATGCTCTAGCCCTACCATGAATACCTAATAGTTGTCAACCTAAGGGCATGGTATCTACTCCTTAAGATATTAATCTCCTTAAGCAATGAGTTAGGCATGGTATCTACTCTAATTCTTTTATTTATTAAGGGATTCAACATGGTGTATACTGAGTTGTTCCTTAAGAGAGCATAAGATCTGTGGAAATCAATAACCACACGAGACCTAGGGTATGATGTATACTCCCGGTTTCTCATGTTGATTAACCCAAGAATCTGGCGTGGATTTCATTTGTTACTATCATCAGACCCAGGACTCGGTCATCTAAATTGATCTAACTAACTAATCAATACCACATGCATACGTTGATCAAACACACACATATGAGGAATTCAATAAAACATGCATTAATCAATTAAAGCATCATAACATGGCTATTTGCAAAGGCAATCAATGAATATATATATATATGGAAAAGAATAATTAGGGCTTCAGTTGAGCCCTATTAAAGGTTTAGTTATACATGATAAAATAAAGGAAAGAAGAAACCCAAGAGAGCTCCATTGAAGAGTCGTCAATTCTTCGTAGAATCCTCTCTGGCCTCCGACCTCCCGACCTAAAACTAAAACTAAAAAGGGAGATACTGTTTTTGTGTTTACAAGTCTATTTATAGGGTTCTAAGGACACCTCAAAACCCTAATTTCCAAAATAAGACCTGAACCATTATTTCCAAAACAAGTTCTGTCGGTTTACTGTACGTGTGCTCTTGCACACGAGCGCAGGCTGTGCTCGATCCTGGCGTGGGCACTGGGTGCTTGTGCGCTCGATCACACTCTTCTGTGTGCTCGATCGCATCTATTTGGTTCCAGATCTTCAGTTTTCTTCCTTAGAGCTCCAAAATGCTATATTTTCTTTTAAAACCTATAAAAAAAACACGGAAAACACAAAATTGAAGTAGAATATACTGAAATATATAAACAAAGATCCTAACAACTGTAAATTAAGGGGCTTAAATATGAATATTTAAGCACATATCACACCTCTAAACTTACATATTGCTAGTCCCTCAGCAATACAAAACGAAAAACTAACTGAAAAACAAAATCAAAGATAAATTCATCATTCATGTTATCTAAAATTTGAGTTGCACATAAAACCATGATATTTGTTCATAAGTAGGCTTAAAATATAAACACATCATCACAATGAAGAAGGGTTTTTAATTCTAATTACCGACACAAGGCTAGTTTAAGGCATCATAAGTTTGACTTAGCGTGTGGTGGATTAGCACATAAAAGATGAAGCTTCTGAATAATTTCGATGTATAATGTTTCGGTGTCTTTACATTCATCGAATTCCCTATCAGAATGAACAATAATGGCATAGTTTTATTTCTTTTCTTTTTCTTTTATCATGAGCTCTTTGCCATGTTAAGTTCCATTAAGCTTTCTAATTAACCCATGTAGCGAGTGTTTAGCCAATGACTCCCAAACCAAATGGTTTTAGGGCATTAGGTGTAAAGACACCCCTAAGGACTTACTAACTCGAGTAAAAAAGGCTACGGAACTAACTGGTCTTAATGCTTCCAAGTAAAATCCCCACCTTTTGACGTGAACACTCACTACTTACTGAGGTAAGAGGTCCAGTTACTCAGTGAAAACTTTATTTAATGATCATTTTATGCACTATTCTCACCTTTTGACATGAACACTCAATACTTACTGAGGCAAGAGGTCCAATTACTCAGTGGAAAGTTTATTTAATGATCATTAGGAGCATTTTATTTTCTTTTTTTTTGCATAATAAACTTTTTTTCTCTATTTTTCTATGACAAAATGTTATTCTAATAAGTTATCCGATTACAGTTAGGTCATGGAAACATATATATAAAAATTATAAGTCATACCTCACACCATTATGTGCTAATGTGCTCGTCTCAGATTTATATCAAACTTGTGAATTCTTAAATGCCTTGAGGTAGGTAATTTAGAATTTTAAAACTTTATTATTTAGATAATGTGTTCTAGATTTTAAGCTTACTAATGAAGTTTTATCATAGTATTTGTTTTAAATCAACCAAAATTTTCAAAACAATATGAACATGCATTTATCTTTTCAAAAATACTAAAAAAAACTGGGAAAAAGTGTGTGAATGTGTTACCCATACCCCCAAACTTAAATTACACATTGTCCCCAATGTGTGAATAATATGGAAAGATCTGACCTGGGAGATGAAGAACTAGCTGGGCCGGTATGGCTCATAGCACACCCCCAAACTTGAACGGATGCACATATTGTCCCTAAAAAAGAAAAACTAACGTAATACGGGAAAACAAGAAGTATTAAAAGTAAATAAATAACAATAAATATGAAAAACAATAAAAATAAAAGAATAAGCTATGGGGTACCTCCCATGAGCGCTAAGTTTAACGTTTTCAGCCAGACACTCTTATTCCCTCCCAGAAAAGCATAAGTTGAATGCATCAGCAACTGTTTCAATGCCAAATTTGGTGCTTAGATGCTTTGGAGAGGCCTCTAGGTGGTGTGCAGCCTTAAAGATGTCATCAGTAACATCTTCATATGCAGGCTCAACATCCGATCTTGTTAACCCATGGGTGAGGGTGGCTTCCAATGGAGTAATGAGATGGACCTGAAAAGCTTGCTCAACAACACCTTTCATAATACATTCATTAGAATATTCCATATTATCTTGGGGTAATTTTAATGTATCAAATATTTTAAATTCAACCGTCTCACCATTTATATTTATACTTACAATACCGTTTTTTCACGCAAATCTTTGTATCAGCAGTTCTTATAAAGGGTCTTCCTAAGATGATGGGTAGGGGTAATGGCATAGAAGATTCTTCCATATCTAATACAATAAAATCAGCAGGTAAAATAAATGGACCTACCTTTACCAAGATATCCTCAAGAATACCTCTTGGTCTTTTGATGCTTCTGTCTGCCAATTGCAAGGTGATGGAGGTTGGTTGAAGCTCCCCCAAATCTAGTGTCTTGAATATAGTGTATGACAGCAATTTGACACCAGCCCCTAGATCCAATAGTGCATGCTAAAAAATCTGGTTACCTATCTTGCAAGGAATGGTGAAACTACCCGGATTTTTTTAGCTTGGGTGGTAGTTTCCTGAACAATACCACACTCAACTCTTCGGTTAAAGCCACTATTTTATGCTCCTGAAACTTCCTTTTATTAGTGCAACTATCTTTTAAAAATTTAGCATATGCAGGAATTTGTTTAATCGTATCTAATAAAGGAATATTAATTTCTATTTTTCTCAAAGTTTCAAAGATATCATGCATTTTAATTTCTTTTGTTGGCTTTACTAACCTTTGGGGGAAGGGTGGTGCATTCCACTTCTTTATTTCACTTACCTTTGATGTGGATGTTGTAATTGGAGATGTTTGTGCAGGCTCATCAGCTCCTATGATCTTACCATTTATAAAAGTTATCACGACATTTAGTTGTTGATGTCCTCTTGGATTAGGAAGTCCTTGGGCGGGGAGTTCACCATGCTTTCTTTCACTTAGCTCCTTAGCCAATTGCTCCATTTGTACCTCGAGTCTTTGAATGGCTTGCTCATGCTTTGCAGTGGTTTCCCTTTGCTCAGTCTGGAATTGTCTTGTTTCTGCTATGAATTGTTCTTGTGAGATCATCAACTGCCATATAAGACTCTCTAGGCCACTTTGCTTTGATTCCAAAACTGATTGGCTGCCGGTTGGGAATTCCTTTGCTGCCATTGAAAGTTCACGACATTTTGATTATTGCTCCATGAGAGGTTGGGGTGGTTTCGCCCTCATTGATTGTAGGTATTTGCATATGCACTATTTGGTCCCACATAGTTCGCTTGCTTGGGATCTGGAGATGAATATAAATGGTAAGTCTCAGTAGTGTGATCAAATTGAGAACATAAAGCACATACCTAGAGTTGTGTAGCTTGTGGTCGAGGTGAGATGTTCTGAGCAGTCATGGCTTTTATAAGCATATCTAGCTTCTTCTCTATAGCAGCCATCTGATTTGAAGATCCACCATTTAGGTTCACCTCATACATGCCCTTTTTCACACCTTGTCTACCTCTAGATGAGAATTGTTGTGTGTGCTCACTTAAGGTCTTAAAAAGCTCCATGGCTTTTTCACTACTTTTTTTCCATCAGCACACCTCCACAACTTGAATCAACTATACCTTTATTCATGTTGTTTAGACCTTCATAAAAGGCTAGTACCAGCTCATCTCGAGGTAGATTATGATGTGGGCATTTGAGTAGCAGCTTGTTGAAGTGTCTCTATGCTTCAAAGAAAAGGTCTCTATCCCTCTGTTGGAAAGATTGAATCTCCTTCCTCATTTGTCTTGTCCTTTGAGCTGGGAAAAACTTCCTTAAGAATATACAGGCCAACTCTTCCCAAGTATGGATCGAAACTGTAGGAAATAAATTGTACCACAGTTTAGCATTATCTTTTAAGGAAAGAGAGAAAGGAATTAACCAGATTCCTTCTTGGTCTAGGCCCCGGATATGCTGGAACTTGCAGAGATCAAAGAACTCTCGGAGGTGCAAGTGTGGATCTTCAGCAGGTGTACACCTAAAATGAGTCAAAACATTGAGTATCTGCGGGGATATATAATAGTTGTCCTCTGCCTCAGGTTGATATGCAATGCATGAAGGATGGTTGAGGTTCCGTGGGATGAAGGATTGCTTCATAGGTCTTCACTCAAGTGGTTGTTGGTTGTCAAGCTGATATGCCATCGGTGTATCTCCCTCGAATTATTCTTCTACCTCCTCAAAGTTGTTTCTAGGCCTCTGTCGAATGGTTCGCTCAAGCTCTGTATCGAGTGGAAAGGCTGTTGGGTTCCTGGATCGGGGCCTTTACATGAATCAGCAAAACTGCTTTAGTGCAGTAGTTTCAGTGCTGCTGCTCGAATAGCCTCCGCCTCAAATGCACTCGAGCACAACCTGATCTGCGCTCGATCGTAGAAGTGCGCTCGATCGCACTTAAGCTTGCACTCGATTGCAAGGCCAGAAACAGCACTGCTGCAGTACCTGAAACAGAACAACAGAAAACGAAAAGAAAGTAAAAATTAATTTTTTGATAAAGAAACTATAAACATAATAAATAAAATTAACGAAATTAATTCCAGAAATAAATTTTGCACAATCCCCGGCAACAGCACCAAAAACTTATTGTGCGTTTATCTACCTAAATAAATAAGCAAATAATCGAACTTGTTTTACTTGCAAGTGCACAAGGTCAACAGTAGCATAGTGTACAAGTGCGAGATCATCTCCACAGGGATTGGTGAATTTCATTTTAGAATCAGTTTCACAATGTAAAAATTGATAGAAATAAATATTAAGTCTAGATCGATAATGATAAGAACATAGGGCTTTGATATCCACTACTAATCATACTTTCCCAATAAGTAATGTGCCAATGCTCTAGCCCTACCATGAATACCTAATGGTTGTCGACCTAAGGGCATGGTATCTATTCCTTAAGCTATTAATCTCCCTAAGCAATGAGTTAGGCAAGGTATCTACTCTAACTCTTTTCTTTCTTAAGGGATTCAGCATGGTGTATACTGAGTTGTTCCTTAAGAGAGCATAAGATCTGTGAAAACCAACAACCACACGAGACCTAGGGTATGGTGTATACTCCCGGTTTCTCATGTTGATTAACCCAAGAATCTGGCGTGGATTTCTTTTGTTACTATCGTCAGACCCAGGACTTGGTCATCTAAATTGATTTAACTAACTAATCCATACCACATGCATACGTTGATCAGACACACACATATGAGGAATTTAATAAAATAGGCATTAATCAATTAAAGCATCATAAAATGGCTATTTGCAAAGGAAATCAATGAATATATATATGGAAAAGCATAATTAGCGCTTTAATCGAGCCCTATTAAAGGTTTAGTTACACATGATAAAATAAAGGAAAGAAGAAACCCGAGAGAGCTCCATTGAAGAGTCGTCAATGGTGATACTATTTTCTATGTTTTACAAGTCTATTTATAGGGTTCTAAGGACACCTCGAAACCCTAATTTCCAAAATAAGACCCAAACCATTATTTCCAAAATAAGTTCTGTCGGTTTACTGTACGTGTGCGCTCGATCGCACACTATTGTGCACGAGCCTTCTTCTTGAGCGCGAGTGCAGGCTGTGCTCGATCTTTGCATGGGCGCTGGGTGCTTGTGTGCTCGATCACACTCTTCTGTGCGCTCGATCGCACCTATCTTGCTCTAGATCTTCAGTTTTCTTCATTAGAGCTCCAAAATGCTATCTTTTCTTCAAAAACCTATAAAAAACACAAAAAACACAAAAATGAAATAGAATATACTGAAATATATGAACAAAGAGCCTAACAACTATAAATTAAGGGGCTTATATTTAAGCCCTTATCAAATCATTTAGTTGGCTGGATGACCTAAAACAGAGTTTTCTCTATTTTCATATTGTTTTATAAAAAACAATTCCAGCCAAAATCAGTTTTTTTAAGATACTTTTAAATCAGAATGAGCCATATAGTAAGCTAGGTACTTGAAAGAAGAGATTTACATTAGTTAAACATCTATCTTAGTACCTAATCTTGATCTTCAATTTATTCTTTGGTTGAGTACTTAGTTTGTTAAGTACTGGTTGTCTTTGAACTTCTTTGCAGCTTTAGACACTTAGACAAATTGGTTACCACAATTTAATATATTTTTGTCATCATTAAAATCAATTTAGGGTCAATAATCTTCCCATTTTTTATGATAACAAAACCATGTTGAGAAAAACTCTTTAAAGAGAGTAAGTGTTTAGGTTTTAAGAAAAAAAATGGATAGAGTCTTCTCTGTTTTTACAATAAAAACCTCTTGCAAGTTTTAAAAACAGCCCAACCAGCAATATAAGCAGTTTATAAGTTATTTTAATCACTTAAAATACTTAAAAAGCAAAGCTCCCCCTAAATCTATGCATACATACACTTTTCACCTCTTTTATCCATTTTCTCCCATTTTTTCCTTCTTCACAAAAGTAAGACCAAATCACAGAGAAGTAAAAATTTATTAACATAAATAAAAAGATAAGGATAAAAGAAACTGCATATTATATTTGAGCTCAAAATAGAGAGATTAAGCTTTGTAATACTCGTGTTCTTAAAGTAATTTGATAGATATTACATGGAATTAAAATAACATATACATGAAAGATTTACTATTAATATAAAAAAAACAGACACCTGGAAGCTTTTATTCTCACAAAGAAAAAAAAGAGGACAAACACCTAGATGCCAAGTGTAGTCTACACATGCAAGACACCAAGCAAAAAGGAAACATAAAGAATGACTGTTCTTTAAGTATGGTTTTGGTATAAATTAAGTTTTTTTTTTTTGTTTAGTTTTGTTAAAAATTAGTTTTCAATAAATTTCTTTCTCAAAATTATATTCTCTCTCTCAAATTGCTCTCTTTCTTTAAACACATGGGGACTGAAAGAAATGTTGAAAGAGTGAAATTTTGAAGAAGTTTACAGGAGAATTTTAAAGAAATTCGAGGGAAACTTTAAGGAAAAAAAAGGTAATAATGTGAATTTTAATTTTAAAATTATTCATACATGAAATTACCTAAAATTTGATGTAGAAATTTAAAGGTATGAATTATGGAAGAATTGAAGAATAAATTAAAAATTTTAATATAAATATTATGTCAGGTGTTGATGATCAACAATCGGATGAAATTTTTGAAATGAGCAAGAAAGACAATGAGGTGATCCACGTGTAGCTTTAAGTTCTACGTGGTGAGTTAGATTTACTTTTATTAATCGAGACCAATAAAAATATGAATTTATAATATTTGAATAAATGGGTGAATTATAATGATTTAATGATATATTTTTCGTTAAGTATGGTAATTGATTAATTTATTGATTAGGGATTAAATAGTATGATGAATATTAATTATATAAGAATTTATAATTTAAAAAGGATGGATTAATGAAAAATATGCTGAAAAGTTATATAAAATTTATGAATATATGAAAAAATGAAGGAATTAATATGATATATGAGTAGACAATTTAATAAATATAATAAAAATAATAATTTTGAGAAAGAACTAGATAGTTGAATTGAATGCTGTGATGTATGATTGCTTGCATGTTATTGTTCATATGCATAAAAGGGAATACTAGGAAGGTAGCTAGTCTGGCTGAAAAGACCAAAAAGGTAGCCGGTCTGGCTGAAACATGTCGACATGTGGGAAGACGTTCCCAAATGATAATGTGAAAAGATCTTACGAGAAAGAAAGAAAAAAAATTTAAATTCATGCATTATATTTGTTTTAAATATTTATTATTAATGCTTGAGACGCTACATAATCAGTTTTGAGTATAGAATGTTTGATAGATAGATAAGTCTCATAATAAGACAATTTTGATGATAAATAAATAGAAAGGATGACATAATAAAGAATTTTATTATTGACTGTTTATATGATCTGAATTTTTTGATGATATTGACTCAGAGATATGAAATTGGTAAAAATATATGAGATATATGTATTGAAAGAGGATAGTCTGATAATTTATTATTAAAAGAAATTGATGAATGATTGAATTAGAATGTTAGAAGAGATGGATGGCTAATTATACTGATATAACAATGAATGAATATAATTATAACTATACAAATTGGACTTCTAGTAAATTTAATTCATTAAGCTTGTAAACCTCACTCCTCATTGTTAAATAATTTCAGGTAGCAAGCAGGACATATAGACTTGTGAGCTAAGATTCAGACTGAGTTACTATCTGTAAGTCTCGTGATCCACATCCTCAGAGCAATGAAATTTTTTTTGTAAATATTAATGCATAACATGTTGTATATATTGTTTCAATTGGGATTTTAATAATGTAACTCCCCTGTTGAGGGTTGAGGATTTATGTATGTATATATTTTCAGTTGATGTATATTTTTATATTGTTGCATATTTGTGTCGTATTGGGATTTCAAAACGTGACGACACCATCTTGGGGGTGGCTAACCCGGGATGGGTTGTTACAATTTTGGTATCAGAGCATTATGTTTTATGATTCTGTAGACTATAAAATTTGTTTTAAATAAGTGGAAGATTTAAACAAACTACATTTTAATGTAGAGTCTGTGGATGAAACGTGGACGTGGTAGAGCAAGAGCTAGAGTTTTGTATAAGAGAGGACGTGGTAGACCCCAAATATTTAGAAGAGTTGAAGCGGAAGGGGAGGTTGAGTCCGTGGTTCATGCAAGGGAACAGGTTGCCAGTGCAGCTGGTACTAGTAGAGGTGGGAGAGAATATGATATTAGGAAGGATGTGTTGAGAGAAGTTCTTGATCGTACTATAAAAAGAATGAATGCAATAGAAGAAAGGGCTGATAATCTACATAAGAGATTAGAGGAAAGTGGTAGAACAGAACCTGATGTGGTGAGACAAGAGGCTTATGAGGGAGATGGTGTGTTTGCACATGAGATGCAAAGGGATTGTTTTGTGAGATTTATTAAGTTTAAACCCTAGTCTTTTAGAGGATATGTAAATCCTATTGAAGTTGAGCAATGGATTAAACGTGTTGAGAAATATTTTGAAGTCTTACCAATGACAGATAGACAAAATGTTGTTTTTGCTTCATTTAAGCTGGAAGGTGACACTTCTTAATAGTGGGAGAATATTCTGCCTAGATTTAGTACACAGGTAGATCAACCTTTAACTTGGTGTAAGCTTAAGGATATGTTCTTTGCGAAGTATTTTCCAGATACGTTTCGAGCACAGTAGGAGAAAGATTTTATTCATTTAAGGCATAATACCTTATCTGTGGTTGAGTATAATAGTAGATTTATAGCCCTATCAAGGTTTTTACCTGAGTTAGTAAATACAGAGGAGAGAATATGTAAGATATTTATAGACAGGTTACACTATGAAATTCGAACTAAACTCTCTTATATAGGTATTGGGAATTATGCTATAATGTGGATAAAGCATTACAGATTGAGAAGTATGTGATCGAATTTAGAGGTAAGAGGGATTAGCTGAAGAGATCTAGATTTGAGGGACCCATAAGTGGTAGTAGTATGAGTGTGCAAGGTGGAAGACCACCCTAGAGGGTGCGTTCCTTGTCATAAAGAACTGTAATACAGAGTCAGAGGCAAACAAGATTTATTGCTTCTGTAACTCAGAGTAATATCGGTAGGACCCCTAGATTTTGGAGACAGGATATAAGAACTGGAAGTTATGGTATAAGAGTAAGTATGCCACCAAGGGGAAGTAGTAATCTGGTGTATGATCGAGAGACAAGAGTTTACTATAGATGTAATCAGACAAGGCATCTATCTCGGAGTTGTCCTACTTTGATGTGCTTTGTATGTGGTGAGGGAGGAAATATTAGTGTAGATTGTCCAGTGTGGAAATCTGTTGAGATAAGTGCTGGAGGTGTTGGGAGAAAACAAATAAAGAGAGGTAGTGGATTAGGGAGTATACGAGGCAGAGGCAGATGATCAATAGTTGAGAGAGGATGCAGTGGTCAGTTACAGCCCAAAGACAACAGAGTCAATGTGTTGACCCAACAAGATGCAAATGTCACTCCTGATATTGTTATGGGTATGGTATCTATTCTTGATAGACCTGCTAGATTATTGATTAATCCTGGTGCAACCCGTTCTTTTGCATCTAGTGTTTATATGAAATCTATTGATGCTCATGTTAGTTATTTGATACATGCTATTATTGTTTAGGTTCCTACGGGGGATAGGGTTATTATCAGGACAATTTATCGGGGTTGTGTGATTAGTATGGTTGATAGAGAATTTGAAGTTGATTTGTTATCTTTAGATATGACATATTTTGATTTAATTCTAGGGATGAATTGGTTATCTACATATCATGCTTGGGCAGATTGTTTTAGGAAGAATGTGGTGTTCAAGATACCAGGACAAGATGAGTTTAATTTTCAAGGAGAACGTAAGATATATGCTAACTGTCTTATTTCTACCCTGACTACTAGTGGATGGCTGAAGAAGAGTTATGAGGGGTATTTGACATATGTGGTGGATTCTAGAAAGGAGATTAGGAATTTAAAAGAAATCTTGGTAGTGAAATATTTTTCTGAAGTGTTCCCTGAAGAGTTTTCTGGTTTTCCTCCCAAAAAGGAGATTGAATTTTCTATTGAGGTGATTTCGGGATCAGCATCCATATCTATAGGACCTTACAGAATGGTATTAGCTGAGTTGAGAGAATTAAAATTTCAGCTTTAGGAATTGCTAGATAAACAATTTATTCGACCTAGTATGTCTCCTTGGGGAGTCTCTATGTTATTTGTGAAGAAGAATGATGGAACGATGAGGTTGCGTATTGATTATAGGTAGTTGAATAAGATCACCAATAAGAATAAATATCCTTTGCCCAAGATAAATGATTTATTCAAACAGTTACAGGGGGCTAGGGTGTTTTCTAAGATAGGCTTGAGATCGGGTTATCATCAGTTGAGGATAAAGGAGGGGGACGTGCCTAAGACTTTTTTTAGGACATGTTATGGCCATCATGAGTTCCTTGTGATGCCATTTAGGTTAACTAATGCTCCTACAACATTTATGGATCCAATGAATCAGGTGTTTAAACCATTCTTGGATAGATTTGTGATTTTATTTATTGATGATATTCTGGTAGGAGCATGGGTAACATTTAGAAATAGTGTTGGAAATTCTGAGGAGAGAGAAATTGTATGTAAAGTTATCTAAGTGTGAGTTTTGGTTAAGCGAAATATCTTTCTTGGAGTATGTTGTGTCAGGAGATGGTATAGCAGTTGATCCATAGAAAGTAAAGGCAGTTTTGAATTGGGAAAGACCCACAAGCGTGACTAAAATTAGAAGCTTTTTGGGGTTGGTTGGTTATTATAGGAGGTTTATCCAAGATTTTTCTATGATTACTGGACCATTGACCAGACTGACCAGGAAGGAAGTGAAGTTTATGTGGTTAGAAGAATATGAGAGGAGTTTCCAGTTGTTAAAAGAGAAATTGACTACTGTTCCGGTATTAGTGCTTCCTTATGGAGATGAAGGATTTGTGGTATATTGTGATGCATCACATCTGGGGTTAGGATGCGTGTTGATGCAACATAGTAGAGTTATAGCTTATGTTTCTAGGCAATTGAAGAATCATGAGAGAAATTACCCGACCCATGATTTAGAATTGGCTGCTATAGTTTTGCTTTGAAGATTTGGAGACATCATCTGTATAGAGCCACTTGTGAACTTTTTACTGAACACAAAAGTTTGATGCATTTACATACCCAAAGAGAGTTAAATTTGAGGCAGTGGAGGTGGATGGAGTTGATTAATGACTATGTCTGTACAATTCATTATCATCCAAGGAAGGCTAATGTTGTAGTTGATGCATTGAGTAGAAAGTTTACCGGGAGATTAGGCATTATTGGGAGTCAAGATATTAGCTTGATGATAGAATTGAGAGAAATAAGAATGCAGTTGAGTATTAGTGATAGAGGAGTATTGATGGCAAATATGGTGGTACAATTGATCGCTTGCTACAGATGTAGAGTAGAGATGAGGTGATAGAGAAGATCAGATAGAAAATATTGAGTGGGAAACCGACTAGGTTTAGAATTAGAGAATAAGCTATAGTGGTATTGGGACATAGATTTTATGTTCCCAATGATGTGGAGATGAGAAAGGAGATACTAAGAAAGACTCATGATTATGTTTATTATATGCACCCGGGTAATAATAAGATGTACAGGGTTGAGACAAAATTATTGGTGGTCAGGGATGAAGAATGATGTAACTGAGTATATTTCTAGATGTTTGATTTGTCAACAAGTGAAATATGAGAATAGACATCCTGCATGTTTATTACAGCCTCTTCCAGTACCTGAATGGCCATGAGAGAATGTGAGCATGGATTTTGTTTTTGTTTTTCCACGTACCTAGAGAGGTCATGATGCTGTATGGGTTATAGTGGATAAAATTTCTAAGTCTTCGCATTTCCTTCCTATTAAAACTACATGGAGTCCTGAAAAGTTGGTTAAATTGTATGTAGCGAAAATTGTGAGATTACATGGAGTACCTTTAAGCATTGTATCTGATAGGGATTCTAGATTCACTTCTAGATTTTGGAGGGGTTTTCAAAAAACTATGGGTACGCAATTGTAATTTAGTACAGATTTTCATCCTCAAATTGATGGGCAGACAGAGAGAATCATCAAAATACTAGAAGATATATTGAGGGCAAGTGTATTGAGTTTTCAGTGAGCTAGTATGCTTATTTACCTTTGATTGAGTTTGCATACAACAATCAGTATCAAACTAGTATTGGGATGGCACCATTTGAGGCTTTATATAGTAGAAGGTGCAGAACTCCAATATGTTGGGAAGAAGTTGGAGAAAGAAAGATATTTGGTCATGAAATGATAGATTTGACTACTAAGAGGATCAAACTGGTTAAAAACAAACTTAGAGCAGCACAGAACAAACAGAAGGGATATGCTGATAATAGAAGACGACCTCTTGAGTTTCAGGTTGGTGACTAGGTATTTTTCATAATATCTCTATGGAATGGTGTATTGAGATTTAAAAAGAAAGGAAAGTTAAGTCCGAGATTTGTGGGGCCATATGAGGTAATTGAAAGAGTGGAGCCAATAACATACAGATTGGATTTGCCTCCAGAGTTAAAGCAATTACACAATGTGTTTCATGTTTCACTTTTGAGAAAGTGTTTACATAATAAATCCCATAGTATTCTGAATCAGGCTGTAGAACTTCAGAAAGATTTGACATTTATGCAAGTACCAGTCAAAATTCTAGACATAAAGGAACAAATCTTACATAATAAAGTTATTTCTTTGATTCAAGTATTATGGCCAGACAAAGATGTTGAAAAAATTACTTGGGAGCATGAGGCAAGAATGAGGAAAGAGTACCCCACCTTTTTCATGAGTTAGGTAAGAAAATTTCGGGGACAAAATTTTTATAAGGTGGGTAGAATTGTAATACTTGTGTTCTTAAAGTAAAGGTAAAGAAGTAATTTAATAGATATTGCATGGAATTAAAATAATATGTACATGAAAGATTTATTATTAATATAATAAAAAACAGACACCTGGACGCTTTTGCTATCACAAAGAAAGAGGGGGGGAGGGGGACAAAAACCTAGACACTAAGCATCCAGGTGTAGTCTACACATGCAAGTATCTTGCATGCGAGACACCAATTAAAAAGGAAACATAAAGAATGGTTGTTCTTTAAGTACAATTTTGGTATAAATTAAGTTTTTTTTTTTTTTTTTTTGTTTAGTTTTGTTAAAACTTAGTTTACAACAAATTTCTTTCTCAAAATTATATTCTCTCTCTGAAATTGCTCTCTTTTTTTAAACACGTAGGGACTGAAAGAAATGTTGAAATTAAAATTTAGAAGAAGTTTACGGGAGAATTTTAAAGAAATTCGAGGGAAGCTTTAAGAAAAAAAAGATAATAATGTGAATTTTATTTTTAAAATTATGCATACATGAAATTACTTTGAATTTGATGTAGAAATTTAAAGGTATGAATTACAGAATAATTGAATAATAAATTAGAAATTTTAATTTAAATATTATGTCAGGTGTTGACGATCAACAATCGGGTGAATGTTTTTATATTGTAACATATATGTGTCATGTTGGGATTTCAAAACGTTACGACACCGTCTCGGGGGTAGCCAACTCGGGATGGTTCGTTACAAGCTGTCCCGAGAAGAATCAGAAATATGAACATTGAAGCTCAAACAAAGGCATCTAGAATATTAGAAAGCAAACATACTGTAATGACCCATCCAAGGTTGGCCACCCTCGAGACGGCGTCGTCACATTTTGAAATCTCAGCACGACACATATATGCAACAATATAAAAACATCAATCAACTAAATGTATATATATCTATGTACATCAATCTTTAACCCTCAACATGAGAGTTATATTATTAAAATTTCAACTGAAATAATATACACAACATATGGAGCATGGATATTTACAATTTTTTTTCATTAGTCTGAGAATGTAGACCGTGTGGCTTACAGAAAATGATTTGGTCTGAATCTCAACTCATAATTCTATATTTCCTGCTCGCTACCTGAAATTATTTAACAATGAGGAGTGAGCTTCTCATGCTCAGTGAATTAAATTTACTAGAAGTACTCGATTATATACTTTTAGTCACATCTTATAATTCAATCGTTTCTAAATCACCAATATTAATCATCTATTTCTTTACATATAATTATTCAATCTTTCAAATAATCTTCCAATATTCATTCATCTATCATCTTATATAATTCAATAATAACATTCTATTATCACTACTTATATCATAATTCCAACCATTTATCAATCTCTTTTTAAATTAATCATCAAACATATCAATTTTTCTTCTCGTATATTTAATCATCGTGAGTCATCAATTCAACATCATTATTTACCTCGTTATGAGGGTCACAGCATATAATCGATCAATCAAATAATTTTTATCATATAATACTTTCACATTTCTTTCTCATCATATTTGTCTCTCTGTGAGACTCATTCGTCTATCAATAATTCCACAATCAAGATTGATATTTTAGCATCTCAATTAATAATAATCAATATTTAAAACAAATGTAATGCATGAATTTAAATTATCTTTCTTTCTTTCTCATTAGATCATTTCATAGTATGATCTGAGAACGTCTTCCCACATGTCGACATGTTTCAGACAGACCAGTTATCTTCTTGGTCTTTTCGACTAGATCGGCTGCCTTTTCGGTCTTTTATTTTCAGCTAGACCGGTTGCCTTTCCTGTCTTTTATTTTCAGTTAGACCAGCTGCCTTCTTGGTTTTTTATTTTATGCGTATGAGCAATAATATGAAAACAAGCAGATCAATTGCCTTCCTGGTCGTTTATATTATGCATATGAGCAATAATATGAAAATAAGCATACATTTAAGCATTCAATTTAGTTATTTAGCTCTTTCTCAAAATTATTATTTTTATCATATTCATTAAATTATCTCCTCATATAACATATCCACTTTTCAATCATATTTTTTAGAAATTTCATAAAACTTCTCAGCTTATTTTCCATTCATCCATTCTTTTTTAAAATATAAATTCTTATATAATTAATATTCAACACTTTCCAATTCCTAATCAATAAATCAATCAATTTTACATATATAACAGAAAATACATCATTAAATCCTTGTAATTCACCCATTTATTCAGATATCATAATTCCATATTTTTATTGGTTTCGATTACTAAAAGTAAATCTAACTCTCCACGTAGCACTTAAAGCTACCCGTGGATCACCTCATCACCTTTTCCTACTCTTTTCAGCAATTTCTTGAGATTGCTGATCACCAACACCTCAAATATGATGAAGTTTTGCTATCATAATTAAATGATTATACTATCTCTAATATTGGAGAATTTTTCTTTATATTTTTTTTGTAAGAAATTTGAATTGAAGAAAGAAGAAAACCAAACGGGATTTGGTAAGAAAAATAAAACAAAACAAAAAAATAGTTTTTTCTATTAAAAACCGTCCAACTGCCACCATTTCATCTTTATTCCCATGAGTTGGCTAACATGCACTTCCTGCATGTTTTATAGCCTACACCTAAACTAAGCATCCATGTGTATCACCACTTTTTTTTTTCTCTTTGTAACCACACACACTATCGAGGTGTTTTTTTTTTCAACAAAATTATTTCATTCAATAGTAAATCTTTCATGTATATATTATTTTAATTCCACGTAATAACTATCAAATTACTTCTTTACCTTTACTTTAAGAACACGGGTATTACAATTCTTCCCACTTGTTGGAAAATCACCTTCTTGCAGAATCCCAGGTGGTGATCTTCCAAACACCCAAGTCTAGAATGACTTGTAATAAACAACAATCAGACCAATCAAAGAAATGACACAAGCAATTGTTATCGAGGTTCGGCAAATGCCTACGTCCCCATGAGCTCCTCCGAGCTCTCTGCACTAAATCAATGGAGTTCTTACAATTACAGCAACACCTCTTCAAGAACCCTTTTGTTCTTGAAGAATGAAAGAAGAGTAAAAGAAAGTGATAAGAACTAAGTGTTTCCCTGGAATTTTTCCTAAGAAAATTCCAATTACAAAGCCTTTGAATCTTCAATCTAGACTACTCTCTCTCTAAACAACCAACCTCTCTTGAATGAGTCTCTCTTGTGTTTAGTATCTTTGCACTCTCACACATCATGGTCACATGTTCATCCTTGAATTGCTCATAGATGATGCTTTATATAGTGCAACCACTTCTTGAACCAATCTTGAAGTCAATCTCAACCCTTAGATCTTGAGGACCAATCAATCATAGCCCTTCAACAAGTCTAAGTAATCCTGTGCGTTTTAACCAAGTCCCACGCACCTTTCAACATGCTGAATCAGAGGCACCAGGTGTGTCTGGCACTGCGGCCCAAAACAGGGCATGTCACGGCGCACAACAGGGTTGAAAACCTCTAGTTGTTGGATGCCACGACGTACACCTCCCTATGCCGCGACGCACACCTGGGGGGAGCACCTCCACCTTTGCTCCTTTGTTGGAGGCCACGACGCATACCTCCTGGGCCGTGACGCATACTTGCATCTGATGCTGAATTTTTCTCTCTTTAGTTCTTAGACAAATCCCAACAATCTCTACCTTTGTCTAAGCAACTAAACCTGAACCCATTGTGCAGAGAACTCAGGATCCAAACTCAACTTGAATCACCATATCATCTGACTTTAATCCTAAGAAGTCCAAGGCAATGATTGAACTTGCTTAGAGGTAGAACTTTGGTGCCTAAATCTGCAGGATTTTCTTCCGTTGCGACTTTATCCACATGAATGCATCCTTTCGTAACATTTTCCTGAATGAAATGATATTGAACATCCATATGCTTAGTTCTCTCATGGAACACCGGATTCCTGCACAAATGCAATGCACTTTAGCTATCCGAATACACCACCACCTGCTCTTTTAGGACCTTCAACTCTTCCAACAACCCTTTGCACCACATAACCTCCTTTATGGCTTTCGTTGCCGCTATGTACTCAGCCTCAGTTTTTGAGAGTGCTACCACCGGCTGCAACTGAGCCTTCAAGTACCTCAGCAATCACTTCATCCCAAGCCAAAGCTCTTTTCTGGGATTACTCACAAATCTACTAAAAACGCCAATTTCCTGAGAAATGTCGGGTCTAGTGCTTACCATCATGGACATGACTGATCCAACCGCACTAGAGTAAAGGACCTTTTCCATTTTCTTCTTCTCCTCATCTGTTCCAAGACATTGTTCGCTGGGGAACTTGAAATGACCAGCAAGGGGAATCTTCACTGGTTTACCATCTTCCATAGAAAACTTAGACAACACATTTTCTATGTAGGAAGACTGAGAAACCTTCAACCTGTTTCTCTCTCTTTCCCGAATTACGCTCATCCCAAGGATCTTTTGTGCAAGGCCAAGATCCTTCCTCTCGAACTCTGAATTGAGTTGAGACTTCAACCTTTCTATCATCTTCCTGTTGTTACCAACCAACAGCATATCATCGAAATAGATGAGGATAATCACCATTTCCTCCACTTTGTGACTTGGTGAGAAAATTTCTGTGAAATCTATGCCTTCTCTTTACGTGAACCCCTTCGCCACCAGCCTAGGAAGAAATATGGAAATATGTCTGATGAGTAACTTAAGAAGAGATTGTGTAATAGTGGAATTATGAAATTAAGTAGTGATTACAGAACATTGTTATTGAATTATTTGAGGAAAAAGATGAATGAATATTGGAAGATTTTTTAGAAATAATTGAATTATAAGATGTAACTGGGAGTATAAAATCATATACTTATAATAAATTTAATTCACTGAACTTGTGAAGCTCACTCCTCATTGTACAATGATTTTGGTAGCAGGCATGACATATAGTTTGGTGAGTTGAGATTCCGATGAAGTCATTATCTGTAAGCCACGTGCGTGTTCACATCCTCAAAATAATGAGAAAATAAAATAAAAATTTATTTGTAAATATTCATGAATATTACGTTGTATATAATGTTTAAGTCAAGATCAGAATGATGTATCTCCCTTGTTGAGGGTTGAGGATTGATATAAAAATTTCTGTTGGTATTATTTTTATTGTTGTATATATATGTCGTGCTGGGATTTTCAAAATATAACAACACCGTTTTGGGGGTGGCCAACCCGGGATGGGTCGTTACAGTTTTGCACACCAATTCAACAAAGAGTTATATTGGAAGCATTGAAATGTTTAGTCAAGCATCCAAAATGTGCAAATTTAGAAAATCTATCAATAATCACCATGATGACAATATATCTATGCTCTGGAGGAACGTTGGTGATGAAATCCATTAAAATATCCTCCCATACTTGGTCAGGTATAGAAAGGGGCTGTAAAAGGCTATGAGGAGCAACATTTATAGTTTTGACTTGTTAACAAATGAGGCATTTTTGAATAAAGGTTGTCACATCTTTCCTGAGTTCTCTCCAGTAAAAATTATTTGCCATTCTAGTATAAGTTCTAGAGATACCTGCATGACCTCCCACAGGGGAACAATGATACTTCTAAAGTAGTTGCTTCTTGAGTTAAGAAGTGGGACAAAGGAAGATTTTGCCATTGTAGAATAGTAGATCATTCTTATAGGACCAGTGAGGTAGTGAAGCAGGTTAAGAAGTAAGATCAGAAATTAGTTTATGTCTAATGATGTCTTGAGAAGCTTGAGGAATTCAAATGATGGCATAGTAAAAGCTAAGAAAACATTATCATTAGTGTCATTTATGGAAGATATCCTGGAAAGAACATCAACATCACTGTTCTCCATTTCTAGTTTGTAGCATATGACATAATTGTAACCCAAGAGTTTCTTGAGATAATGTTGTTGTTCTTAAGGCTTCGTTGATATGTGTAGATATAAAATTAAGACCCCAATAGGTACTGCCTCTATTTACTAACAACTGAAGTGACTGCAAAGAGTTCTCTGGTATAAGTTGAACTAGATTTTAATCTCTTACTTAACTTCATGCTGTAGTAAGCTAGAGGATTACCCTTCTGCATAAGCACAACTTGCATTGCAAACCCAGAGGCATCAGTCTCTAGAATAAAGGATTGATTGAAATATGGTAGCAGTAGAACTAGAGTTTTAGCCATTGCCAGTTTGAGACCATCAAAGGCTTGTTGAGCTGTAGCATTCCATCTATAAGCATATTTCTTTAGAAGATCTGTTAATAGGCCTGTAATAACAGCATAACCTTTCACAAACTTTCTATAATACCATGTGAGGCCTAAGAATCCTCTGAGTTGCTTCAAGTTGGTAGGTGCTGGCCACTTTAGCATAGCCTGTACCTTAGATTTATCTGGTTAAACTCCTTGGAATGCGATCAAATGTCCCAAGTAATCAATGGAGGTTTTGGAAAATGCACATTTAGATAGTAGCATACAAATCATGCTACAGGGGTGATTTAGAACTATAGCTAAATGAGTGGTATGGTGAGCTAGAGATTTGTTGTATTTGAGAATGTCATCAAAGAAAATGATGACAAATTTTATGAGAAATGAAAAAAAAAGATTTGATTCATGGTTGCTTGAAAAGTTGAAAGTGCATTAGAGAGACAAAGAGCATCACAAAAAAATTCATAATATCCTTAATTTCATAAGAAGACAAAGTGTATTGTGCTAGTTGTGTATTTCTCCATTTTTCTTTAAATATTAAGGGCATGTTTGGTAACAGTATTCAGTTTTCAGTGTTCGGAAACTGTTTTCGAAAAGAATTTCTGAAAACAGTTTTCAGTTTTCAGTGTTCGAAAACATGTTTGGATAACAGTGTTCGAAAACTGTTTCCAAAACAATTTTCAGTGAAATGTTGTTTGGATAAACAGTTTTCGAAGACTGCTTTGAAAATAGAAAACTATTTGGATTACATTTTCTTGTAATTTTTTTCGTCTTTCAGTTTTTAGTGTTCAGTTTAAATTTTAATATCTAAAATTAATTTTATTTCTCATATTTACTAAATACAATTTTTTAAGCACACACCAAATACTTGAAAATAAATAATATTATTTTATTTTTAAAATGTTAGTATTTTTTTATATCATCGATCAAACATGACAACTCTTCCCCTGGTCATGTCATGTTTATTTGTTAAATAAATTCTTAAAAATAAAAATAAAAAATACAATACAACTTTTACAATTTGATAAAATATGAACAACCAACCCATCAAATACAATATTCACGTTTGTTCAATATCTAAAAGATGACATACTTTTCTTCTTAAAAATAAGATAGTTGAGGACAACTTTAAGATACAATATTCATTGATCAAATACAACTTTGATAAATTGATAAAATAGAAATGAACGGCCCAAAATTCTTCCTTCAAAAGGATTTGCCTCAACTGCCCAATTTGGTTGGTTTACCATCCTCACATCCTATGAGTCAAATAATATATTAATATGTGAAATATATTCCTAAGAAAAAAAATAATTCAGTAACTTAAAAAAACTAAATTAACACAAATTTCTGTCCCAGTTCTGTCTACGTTGGCCATGCAATTTTGATGACCTTCGTGTTTCTCATTGAGTTTGTCAATGAAATAAGCTATGAATTTCTCTTCTTTTTGTAGAATTTCATTACAAGTAATTCTAGAGGTCAAAAACCACTACTATGACAAGGGAAGAGAGAGAGAGAGAGAGAGATTATGATATCACACTAGCAATTGAACCTATGCAATAATCGTATAATTTTCATTTCATGTTCAAATTCCCTGTGGCATTACAATGTCTTGTCTACACTCGATCTATAACAAGTAAACTCAATTGGTTTCAATAAATTTACATTTGATAGAATGAAGAAATTGCTAAACATATGCTAAGAGTGCCCGAAGATAATTTACTCTACTAGCGAAAATAACTATTTACACAAATGAAGTACTACTAAACTGAAAAATCTGAAACATATATAAAGTGTATTAGTTGCATAATGTATATGAAACCAACACTTCACAGGACTGGATAATATATTCCCCAAGTGTATTTGCTCTAATAGGGTCTTTTAATGCTGCAACAGTATAGCTGTGTTTCTTCAGCAAAGCAGCAGAAAATCCAGCTGCCCAAACCTGCAAGGACGAGAATCCAACTGACCATTATATGGTTAGTCACTATATATACAACATCGACATAAAGCAGCAGAAAACATTACTCATAGCCAAGTGATTCCACAGGTAAATTAGTGATGAGAAAGCTTGAAAAGTAGGATAAGGATAATTGCAATGACAAGAGCTACGATAACTGAAGCAACAATCCATTTGTTCCTGGACATCCTCCGTGACATGGCACTTACGACTTTTTTACTCTTGTCAATGGCATCATCGACCCCATGGAGCTATAAAAGAACAAAATAAAGAATTAAAATAAAATCGTAAGTCAACATCTCAATAACCTCCTATTATTGTTAACATGTTAGTCCTTATTGTCCACTGGAGTATGGAAATGATATCCATTAAAGGTTGGTTAACTGCAAACCAAAATGAAGAAGAACAGTGACTCGACTGACACAACTGAAACTGACAAGCAAACATGCTGGACAATCCCCCAACTCTAAAAAAATAAGACTATATATGATACCTTGTTATGGGCATGTAAAAGAGTTTGACGCTGTTGGTGCAGATCTTCAAGAATTGAGACACCAAGCTCTTCTGTCTCCATTATGGTTCTTCTACTCTCCTTGATCCTATCACCTGACTGGTTTAGTCTCTTTACTGACATAGCCAATCTTTCTCTTTGACCAGCAGAAACCTGTACCAGTGTTTATCAGTCCAGACTTTCATCTGCAAAAGTAAATCAATACAAGACCCATTCCCAAACCATTACAGTCATAACTCAAACAAGCATGGAAACCCCATAAACAGCATGTAACAATTTCAACAAAAACTTACAAAAAGCTTCTTCTAACTAGATAAATAATTTCATAAAACTATAGTGGATCAAAATGGTACTTTCAACTGTTGTAGCTAGTCAGATGTATAAGCACAACTCCCGCATTGAAATACCCATTATTCTGTGGAAGATTCACATTGACTACAACCCTGAAGCACCTTCTCCAAGTGAGAAGAATAGTCAAAATTCTCACTGAAAACTCAAAGAAGAATCATGTTATAAAGACACAATAGTTTTTCTCCAAGAGGTCATGGAGAGAATGGCATAAATCTCCTAGAGGTCATTGTGGGAACTGAAAAATGACAATGGAAACAACTTCCAGTTATTAACAATTCTAAGCATGTTTCGAAAACAAATTTAGTCTTTTCGAACTTGAAATTCAATTATAAATTCTAGCATGTAGATGTTAATCTTACAATATGAAGCTAAAGGAGGCTTGTTAATGAAAAACACCGTATAAACATCGTTAACAGGTCTCAATATTTAGTTACTTTGAATTCTGAAATATTTTCAAATCCTTTACAGGCTCTAAACCATATTAAATAATCCCATAAAGCAGTTTGGTATTGAATGAGCTTCTGAGGCTCTGAACCAAGATGCTACTCAGTTGACCCCTACTAGGATAGGATCTTTAGCAGGACCATAACTGGGTAATGACCATTTGTTCTATTTTTTTTTTCTTTGAGCTATAACTAGTTGTAAGGACATATAGAAACCTTGGCCAACAAGCAGCCCCAGCAGCTCAATTTGTATCTTGGTACTACATGATATAATTCCCATTCCACCAGAACATAAAGCAGGTAAAGATCTTAAACCTGTTTCCTGTATATCTTTTCTTTGACGGTTCCACATGACATCAATCTGTACACAACAACATCCTTATTCTGTCTGATTCTATATGCTCTATCAACACTTTGGTTATCCGTACTGCAAAGAATGTAAATAATCAAAATGGACAATTATCTTTCTTGGGAAGCAGAATAAACTAGTGAACCAAGAGTTTTCTTAAACCATGCAATTTATATATAACATCATAACTAGAACAGATGATACAGCATAGCAATTTCATATTAAAAAAAATAGAAACAAGCATATCAAAAGCAAAACTTGCAATAATTCACTGCACAAGCTAAGCACAACACAGAAGAAAAACAGAAAGACATTATATCCATCCATTAGTGGGTATGTTAGGAGTGAGGAATATGAACAAATAGAAAAGCCATCCAGAAGTTGTCTGAGCTACAGACAGATGAGCTCTCTTTGGGCATCAAATAAAAACGATATGCATCCCAGATGATCTTCAAGGCTAGAAAATTAAATTTCAAAGCCTTTCAAATTTATCAAAAAGACGGCAAAGGTATTACACTGAAAAGAATTAAAAAGAAAGAGGAAGAAAAATAAAGTCCAAATTTAAGTTGTAAGAAGAGGCATACAAAAATTCCAACAACCATGTAAGTAAACACAATAATTCAGTAATTTTTTTTCAACAAATTTTACTAATCCAAAGGAAACCAAAAAACTAAAGCAAGCACCTCGGATTCCAAGCAGGATCAACCACAATCACACGATCTGCTTTTGTAAGTTTGAGGCTAAGACCACCTACTTGAGATGGAACTGCAACGAGGACACCATCAACCAATCAACCCAAAATAACTGCAAAAAAAAGAAACCCAAAATAACCAATCAACCAACCCAAATCAATGATGGATATCACCCAAAATTCCAAAATTAAATCAAAACCCACCCAAAAAATCCAAAATTACCAGAAATAGCTGGTGTGAGGACACCATCACTAATCACCATACAAGCCCCAATCAAAGCCAACATAAGCAAAACCCTCTGCAACATTCTATGCTTCTCTAGAGTAGATTTTAACCTTGACCCAAAACTTGATTTTGGTGCCGACCCAATGCTTTCTGTACTCGCTGAGCTCCTCATCTGCCAATTGGCAATTGGGCAGTGAGTTGATCCAGGCGTGTCGACACAGCAACGAGGCCTCCTTCACCTTCATCATTATCATCAGCTTTGAGCACTATGAGCACATATTTGAGCAAAAACAAATGGGATAGGAGAGATGGGTATCTTCTCGTCGTCCGTTCAGATGGGTACTGTAAGAGAGAGTTACAGATTGGAGAGATGGGTATATTTTTTCAGGGATTTGAAGTGAGGTAAGGCTGAGTGACAAATATGTGTTTGGGAAGTAGGAAAATGAGAGGAAAATTTCTCTCATCTCTTCTGGGTTTCTTCAAGCTCGATACCGTCGCGATTTGTTGAAGATGAAAGGAGAGAGACTCGGTGAAAGTGAAAAGCAAGGAAATAGGGAGAGAGAAGATGAAGGCGTTGCAGAGAGAGAGAGAAGAGCTTTGTGAATTGGAGATGGAGAAGGAGAAGGCGAGGTCGCGAGTGAGAGAAGAGTTCTATAAACATGGAAAGTGATGGTCAAAACTGAGCACTGATTTGAGCCCGAAAACGCCAATTTGCAGTGTTATCAAATCAGTGTTTGAACAACAAATTTTACAAAATTGTGTTCAAGTATGGTTTTTGAACACTACGTCCCAAACAAGAGTGCCAGTGTTTGAAAAGAGTATTCAGTGTTTGAACACTGAAAAGAGTTTTTGAAAACTCTCGCCAAGCATGCCCTAATTGTTTCAATTTTTTAAATTGAAAAAATTTGGAAAAATATTATATCTTTACTGTAATTTTTATTGTACTTTATTATTATATTTTGATCTTTCATAATCCGTTTTAATTGATAAAAAAATAATAATATATTATATACTTTAATATTTTTTTTTAAATCTCCAAACAAGATTATTTTCTTTCATTTTCCTACATTTCTTTTCCCCTGACTAAAAATCGTTAAGATATTTATTCCTTTTTTCAAGTCCCTCAATTATTCAACAAATCAATTGATCGAATTCACGATCTCTTTAGGGTTTTTATTTTCTCGTCTCGTTTTTTCTTGCATTGAACTTCGTGATAATGGAAATTTTATCATCTTCGAATAAATTCAAACTCTATGACCAGCTAGAGTTGCAGGAATTTGAGGATAAATACGTGATCAAATCCGTTGAGTCTCCTCATCAAGGTTTCTCTATTGGTCGTAGCAATGGAAGCATCGAGCCACTAAACGGTACGGTATTCGGTTATATTTCAATTTTCTTTTGTTTCATGTTTGTTTGGTGAGAAATTGCAGGAAAAAGAAAAGAAGCTATGTTTTTAAAGTGTTGATTCGGTTATATTTCAATTTTCTTTTGTTTCATGTTTGTTTGGTGAGAAAATGCAGGAAAAAGAAAAGAAACTATGTTTTTAAAGTGTTGATTCGTGGAAGAATTAAAATATTCACGATTATTTGGCGTACTGTTGGAATAAACTGGAAGTTTATTGTATGATGTATCGTGAACAGAGCTCTGTTAGTGAGAAATGATCAAATTACATGTATTTATGGTTGTTGAAGTTGAGAGTAAAACCACATGCTAACTTATTGGTAATTTCCCATAAGCATAACAGTACAATTATTTTAGTCTGGTAAGCTAAATGAAGACCGAATCAGCTTGGTTGAGCGAAGTAGAAGAAAGAATCAATTGCTTATTGCTGCACCTCCAAAACTGTCAAGAAGAGAATTTCCCTTGAATTACTATGGCGCCCCAAGTCAAAAGTGAAGCTACTGACGAACTGTTAGGAGTTCCTTTTTAAACTGGAAACTTAGTGCCTTGTTAATTGTTGCAGATAATACTTGTTCTGGAAGTCCATCCAAAGTCTCCACTATCTACGGGGTTGGTGGAACAATTAGATTGCTTGCAGGTATTTCATTGCTCTGAATTTTCCAGATACACAAATCTGCCTAAATGCTTGCTATTTTTTGAGTCTCAAGTCCATGGGTTAGTTTTGTACACAATTTTGAGTTGATGTTGTTTGTGCCTCGGCGTGTGGATTTGCAACATCATTTTTTTTTTTGCATATTGTTCTATATAGGCATTTTGCAGTGAGTTTAAGGTCTTCCTGTGAGCTTCATTTTGTTATTTGGATCTTATCCCTTGAACTTTAAAACAAAATCAGGGCTGACAGTATCATTGTAAAATTATCAGGCTTTAGCTACCTGTCAGGCTTAATAGTTTATGAAATAAATCATAAATCTTATATGTATATTTAGTCATTAGATGAGGTTTTATATAAAATTTGTCTTGCTTTTGTGTAGGAACATATGTACTCGTAATAACTTCACGACAAGAAGTTGGAAACTTTCTAGGTTTCCCTGTTTTCCGTGTCGTCTCTATGAAGTTTCTGGCTTGTAATGAGGCTTCGAGGTTCTCAACTTCTCAGGAAGTAAAGTTCAACTTTTTTCTCTTTAAAATGCTGTGCAGGCATCATTCGAGATGGTCAAATTTTCATTTCCTCAAACCTTCACAATCTTTTTCGTGCAGAAAAGAGATGAGGCTTACTTCATGACTCTGTTGAAAAAGGTGGAAGCTACTCCAGGATTGTACTATTCATATGAAACAGATATAACATTGAAGTAAATTCTTTTTCCTTGCAGCATGCTTATGGTCTCTGGTTTTATTTATTTTTTTTTTCTGGTTATCGTATTCAGATACAGTTCTATGGCCCTAAACCTGTTTTTTGAGATGCATTTGATTATGTGTACCAGCTTGCAGAGAAGATATAAGTTAGCGGAAGGGTGGATGGGTAAACCAATCTGGAAGCAGGTTAGTTTTCATATTGGGGGTTATCATTCAATAAATTAATATCCTAAAATAATCTTGTATAAAATCTTTCCCCCCATCTACAGTTGCTTTGTTCTTACTGAGTAATTTGAATTTCTAATTTTCTTTCTGTGTTTCAGTCTGACCCTCGATTTGCTTGGAACAGAAATCTTTTGGAGGAACTCATTGAGTGTAAGGTTAGATATTCCTTGTGTTTGGAATTTTATTTTACTTGAAATTAAATCATGAAAAATAATTTCCTCTTTTTTACACATTTGTTCTTTGTTGTGGCAGCTTGATGGGTTTATCATTCCTCTTCTACAAGGAAATATCCTTATTCTCATATTCCTTATGTTTTTGATTGATTTGATCTCTCTTTCTCTGTGTTTTTTTTTTGGGAAGTTCGGGGGGGGGGGGGGGGGGGGGGGTGGGGGAATGTGCACATGCCTACCTATTATGTGTATTGGGGACAGTAAATTAAATTGTGTTATTCTCCAACCATGTTTGGTGTTTTCATTTAACAAAGGTTTAAGCTTTCAAGCTGCTCAGCTAAAGATAAAAAGTTCAACTGCCACAATTACATTAGTTTCAAGGAGGTGTACAAGACGTCTAGGTACGATGTTATGCGGATTATTTATTCTCATACTTATTCTTGCTGCTATGTCTAGGTAGTCTTTAGATTTTTAATCATCACGTGGTAATCTGGGGACTTAGGGACACGTATGTGGAGAAGAGGAGCTAACCTTGAAGGGGACACTGCTAATTTTATTGAAACTGAGCAAATACTTGAAACTGAAGGTTTTAGGTTCTCATTATTGCAGGTAATATCTACTGTACCAGTAGTTGTTCAGAAAATGATTTTATGCCTTATCATCTTGATATCCTAATTATCACATTAGCATGTCCTTATTGGTCTATATACATCATTGATTTAGCATTGCATAAAGATGATGCTGTGTGGTGTGTCTTAAGGGTTGTTGGCTTGCTTATGTCTGTTAGCTTAATATGCATGGGCAGCTTGATATAGTTAATATTACGTATCTGTAAATACCTTTGTGCACAATAGTTTTTATACATACACTAAAGGCAGTGCATACACTGCACATTCTAAGCTTGTTCATTCATTAGTCCTTGAATATTTTATTGTCATTATCATTGTTGTAACTACGAGTCTTATCGTTGTCAAATTGTCGTCCTCATCTTCATCATCATATAATATAATTTGGATTGGAAGGACAGCACACTTACTCTTCCTGCTGTATGATAGTCTTATGGTGTTCCACTAACCAAATTATATTTACTACTAGCTACATACCATGCTATGCACAGGTTTGTTTACTTATTCGTTTTATGTGCAGATTTTTTTCTAAAAAAAAGTTAGTATTTTTATGTTTTTATCTCCGATAAATAATGATTATAATTTATAATCTGTATTCTTTAAATCGTCTCTCGAGTAAAAATTGTTTCTATTTCCTTAATCTCAAATGGCATTGTGTATTTTTTTTTATTAAGGAAATGACATTGTGTATTAGGTTTAACTTAGAGGTATTGTGTCTGGATTTGAAGGTAAGCGTCTCGAAACCTCAAATCCTGAGTACAGTAATACTTATAGTTAAAGAGTATTAATGGGAGGGACATGTGCTGCATTCACAAGTCAACTTTTATATTCTAATTGGAATATCAAGACACAGGTTGCAATCATTTCTCCGATAATATTGCAATTTATTCCTCCAGTTATCGGGGAGGTATGACTTATGCTTTTATGTACATTGTTCTCTGTTTTTCAGATTCGAGGCTCAATTCCACTTCTTTGGGAGCAGATTGTTAATTTGAGCTATAAACCACGACTTAAAATTATTAATCACGACCAAACAGTATACTTTTACTAAAAAATTCAGATCTTTTTTGTAATTTGAGTTGCATTATGATGTCTGCCCATTGACATCCATGTATTTGGTCCTGGCTCCAGCCAAAAGTTGTGGAGTGCCATTTCCACGATCTTTTACAAAGATATGGAGAAACTGTAGCAGTTGACCTAACAGATTAAGTAAGGCTTCTTTCTCTATTCTCTTTCACTCCTAGGCAGAAATCTGGGTTGTGATATTAGTCTATAAGCTGTTTCGGAAGCCAGATAATTTGGCCAGCTGGACAGAATTGGAAATTGTTTCCCTTGAGATTTGTTTGTGACTACATGATCGGTATCAAATTTTAGAAATTCTCATAACTAGGTGGTTTTGAACTTTGTCCTGCTTGTTATAGTTGCATATTTAGTTGGCCACTTTGTGCTTTACTTGCACAAATTGTGATCACTTTTATGTGAAACTCACTTTTTTTTCTTATATTCCAGACTTACAAATATTTTATCTTTTGTTTATTGAACAAATGTAGCATGGATATGAAAGTCAGTTAAGTATGGCATTCGCTGCTGAAATGCAAAAGCTTCCAAATGTGAGGTGACATTATACTCTTCTATATATGTATATACATTAATCCGCAAACAATTTTCAATTGTTGGCTGGTTACTAATTTAGATTACTTCTTAACTTATCTGCTTGGCCTTCAGATTGCATTAACTCATCAAATTTATTGATTCTTTTACCATTGTTTGGTGAACATAGTATTGATTATATTTCACTTGAGACACTTTCATCAGTACATAGTTATGATAATGTTAGTATGTTACACAACTTACACTAGTTATGTTAAGATGCAGTCAGTTTCTATCAATCATCCTTTATCTTTTTTGTTTCAATTCTTTTTGCTGAGTGTCAAATGTCAAGATAACATGGTTAATGTTTTTGGTTAAAGAAAAGAATTAACAGACTAAAATATGATGGAAATTAATTTTTTAGATTACAGTACTGAAGGATAAGCCATCTTGGGTCTGAGGTCATGCTCCATTATAGCTTCAAGTGACAACTTTATTTACCAAAAAAATGTCATATAGCTTCAAGTGGTATTATGATGTTTGAATTTTTCTTGAAGAGCATGCCGCAGTATAATGTGGGAAATGTCTTTTTAAGAGGGCAGACAGGTGCCAAAATTAGGTATTGGCTACAGCTGGGAGTTAAGGATTGTGGGGAAGTATTCAAAGCCGGTGTAGGTTGGGGACCAAACAAAATTATGAAGTGTCTATTAGTTGCAACTTGCAAGTTCTGTACTTTAGAGAACATAAGCTAATTGGCCTCTCATGATAGTTTTATATTATTTCTTTTCTGTCTTTTTTTCTGGAAAAAACCTTGTTAGTACCCATTCATTTTGTCAACTTCTTGCTTCACTCAAATGATAATAACATCCTTTGTACTGCAATTCCATCTTCTCTTAATTTGATTCTTTTTTCTCGGGGAGATGAGCTGATGAGGTGCTTTCTAGAGAACTTTAATATTATTAACTAAATTATTCATTTGTTTATTGCAGATACATCTCATTCGACTTCCATCACGTTTGTGGCAACTCAAACTTTGACAGCTTACAATTACTATATAATCAAATCTCAGAGGAATCTGAGAAGCAAGGGTAATAAGACAAATTGAATTTTATGTAGACTTTTTGTGAATAAGCATCGCATGATCCTGCTTTGCTAGCTATCCATAATTCTGTTTTTAATCAATACTATTCCACCTGAGCAGATACTTCCTAGTAGATGCAGACGGAAACATTCTAGACGAGCAGAAAGGGATTATTAGATCTGACTGCATTGATTGCCTTGATCGAACAAATGTTACCCAGGTTTGTGGGAAAAGTGGTATGTTTGGCCTTTGTTATTAGTTGTACTATTACCGTTGTTAGTACGTAAGTATCCATGTTGCCTGAGGGATATATTAGAAGTGCTGTACTTTAAGACGAGACGTGCTATCTGGCTCAAAAGTCTTACTTTTCTTTTATTGTTGGAAACAGAGTTATCTGGCCAAAAAGTCTCTAAATGTACAATTGCAAAGAGTTGGGGTACTTACTTCTACCGAGTGCATTTCCATGTTCGTTGAAGATTATGGAAAGTTAAGAACATGTATGTATTTTTTCGTACAATTGCTACTAATTTTTTTGAATTAGAACTTTTCTGTCTTCTTCCTCATTCTATATTCTTATCTTACTTGCTCTAGTGTGGGCTGAGCAAGGGGATGAGATAAGCCTCGAATATGCATGGACCCATGCCCTGAAAGGGGACCTAGTTAGGTGAGTTAAGTTTATGTTGTGAGTTTTAAATTACTCGCAAGCGTACGAGTCGTTTGCAGTATAACGTTGTGCAAGTGCGAGGTCGAATCCACATGGAATTGCGTTGTGAAAGTATATTTTCAATCTAAACTAACTCTATCTTAACCTAGTTCCGAATATCAGATGATAATTTGCAAAAGAAATTAAAATTAAACTAAATTGATTTTTAAAAATTAATAATTAACACATTGAGGTTTCCAAATCCACCCCACCGAAGTTAAGCATATATGTTCTAAAAATATAGCCTATCAAAACATTTCATGAATCCAACTATAAGACAAAAAACAAAGAATATCTCAACTAAACCAAAGCATCCAATATATCCACTCTCAACAAATCACAAAGGAAATCCAATTTAATCGAAAAACATTCAATGTATCCATCAGATGAAACGCAAGGAATATCCAACAGACAATTTAAACTCAATCAATTATAAGATTAACTCAAATAATTGACAGAACATTTATACTAAAAATTGTCAGATTTGTACAAGCAAATCTAAACTACTACGCCAAACAACGGTGGGGCTTCATCTTCAACCTTAGCTGAAGAGTCTAGCCACTCATAACTATGAAACTACAATTCATAATAAAAGTGCTAAACATTTAAACTAAAACAACTAAATGTAAAAAAATAAATAAATAACTTTACATGGGAGAAATTCCACTTGCTGACGGGCGGTGCTTCCCCTCGTGGTGACAAAGCCTTCGAGATCCACTAGAATGCTAGCGGACGTCCACCGGTAAACACCAAAGTGGCTCAGGAATTGTACATTAAAGATGAAGTGAGGAAGGGCTTATATAGGGAAATATCACAAGTGCAATATGCTTCCAATCCGACGTGGGAAACTGCAGATTTCAGTTTTTGCTCTTTGACCTTCGTCTATTAAAACTGCCATTACTTTCTCTAGAAAAATCATTTTATTGATCCGTAAAATTCTCCAGAAAATAGATATCGGGATCTTTCCAAGCATATATGACTCATCTCGTGGTTCTTCCTGAATCAATACAGTTAAATCCTCAAAAATGGCTGATCTGTCACGCTGAAATCATGCACAGCCTGACCTTTGTCTACTAAAACCACCGTAACTTTCTCTAGAAAAATCATTTTATTGATCCGTAAAATTCTCCAGAAAATAGACATCCGGATCTTTCCAAGCATATATGGCTCATCTTCTGGTTCTTCCTAAATCAATACAGTTTAATCCTAAAAAATGACTGATCTGCATGAGCAATTTTGGTAATTTAGTGAAACTTCTTTCCAAGCTTGTAAACCTGTAAAACAGCGAAAACAACTCAAAGTAACAAATTCCTAAGCTAACAAATGTAAATTAAAGGGCCAAAATATGCAATATTTGGCACTCATCAGTTTACAATCTACGATTTTCAAGAATCATTATCTCTTTACATCCCATTTCGTGATGCATTTTGGGTGCACATACTGCAGGTATGGAAAACAGACAATTGGTGGATTTATCAAAGATGGAATGAGTTCTCTCTCAAGATATTATTTGAATAATTTCCATGATGGAATTCGACAGGCAAGCTGCTTCTTTATCTTTCAGCTATTAAACACTGGCGTATCAATAAGCCAGGACTTGGGATACTCAATGCTAGCCGAAAATTGGTTAAATTTAAATTAATGTCTTTTCAGGATGCAATGGATCTTATAAGTGGCCATTATACTGTCAGCAGAAATAATCCTTCTCCGTTCCAGCTTAATGCATTCGACTCATTCTCTGTATGTAGTATCAATTTTATTTTGGTATTTGCTATCCATGTCATCTAGTTTTTGTTACTTTATACTGTCTACTGTCAAGGAAAAGAAAAAAAAAGATATTCCGGATAATCTGGAAAATCAGCCTTCCTTTACCAATGTGACACTAATATAGATGACCTTTTTATTACTAGAAAACAGTTCACCTTTCCACTTAAAAGAAAAGAGTAAAAAAAAAAGGGGGGGGGGGGGTTGTTGGGGTTTGGAGGCTGAGCTTATGCTGGTTTTACCAGTTTTCTAGTCAGATGCTGGAAAGTGTGTAATCCATGTCAACTTTATAGATTGCTCATCAAACGATTTTTTTTTTCTGTTTTTGTTTTCATCCCTGATTAACATGCTTTATGGTTACTTAAAATTTTTCAGTATCTCCCAGTAGCATCAGCCTTGCTGATTGGAGGTTTGACATTGACATCTTTCACACTTCAGCAAGGTATTACTTCCTTTATATTTTGGTTTTTAATGCGAAGTGCATGTTCTCATTTTCTAGTTTACATTCCCCATATTTACCAAGTTTACAAGGAGGGTTAAATATGTTATCATGTATGTTTTACAGTGGGGCAAAACACTCAGAAATACGTGTCTTTTGTTCTCTGTGCTGGAGCGACTGCTGGAGTAACGGCAGTGGTTAAAGCTAATGGAAGGCAGTTCTGTTCTAGGCCTCGCCTGTGCGGCCTTCTATAAGATTTTTTAAATTTGTCCAAGCTGCAGTTCATAAATTGTACAGAATACATTATCTGAGCAAAGCTTTGTAGATTGGCTGGTAAGAGTTTTTCTTGCAAGTGCAGCAACTAGCAAAGCTTTTGCCCTACCTGCCAGTTACTCCGTAAAGACATTGATAGCATTGCTTTTGAAGTTGTGAATTTGGACCCAAATCTGTCCTAAACTTCTAATTACTCTTCTCTTTTCTTTTTTTCTGTTTCGTTAAGCAACTTCTAAGCTATTTTAGTTACATTCGTAACTGGTCATAAGTCAACTTTGGTTATAGTCAGTGCTTGGATTAAAGGAAATCCTTTAATGAAAAGCTTAAAAGGAGTGTGATTATTTTTCAGCATCAGATCATTTCATCTTCTTAAATTTGATGTATCACTAAGTTTTTCTCGAGAATGAGAATGTTTTTTTGATGCCGAAATTAAGATGTTGAGACTGAATTATGTTTTGAAGGGGAACACGAGGAAGACTAGGATTAGAGACTTTAATCTAGGAATAGAAAGATATAGAGATAATTATGTAATTAAAAATATTAAGAATTATTATCTTAGTTAGCTTCTTTATTTGAATAGGATTAAGATTAAGTTTATCTTCTTCCATTGTTATCTGATCTGTTGTTCTCATCTTTTTAGGATTTAGTTTTTATCTTTAGGTTAGGATTCTCATACATATATGAAAGATTTATTTGTTATTCAACAGCTTATGAATGAATTCAGATTAAATTATCAATTTTCATATTCTGTGATTGAGTGTTGAATTGTCCATGTAATTTGGTTCGTGTTCCTATGTGATTTGGGAAGATCCATATGATTTGGATCATCTATATTTAATTTTTCCGTTTCTTTTCAATTCTTTCTACTGTATTGCATCAAGTGGTATCCGAGTCCTAATTTCTCCTGTGAGAAACAGCTGTGAATAGAGAGTTAGGTCGAGCCCAGCTCAGCCCGAACGAGCCAGCTCAAAAAAAAATCCCAGGTTTTCTTTTTAAATTTTTTATTGTAATTATCTGTATTTTTTTCTTGCAAAAAAAAAAGAAAAAGAAAAAAGAGTAGAAGAAAAACTGCAAAAAAGGAAAAAAAAAACAAGAAAGTGAACAAAAAATTAATTATGTTTTAGGTATTTTAGTTTAATATCATGTCTTATCGTACCTGGATTTGTATTAGAAATCTACAAGCTTAGTTGTTGCTTGGATGCGCTGAAATTCAAAGTGATCAAATATGGTTGATGTTATTTTCCCCGACGTATGTATGAAGAATATAAAGAGCTTTAATATTGGGTTTATCGTGATGAGAGACGACTTAAAAAATTACAGCACCAATATGAGTATGAGTATGAATGTGAGCAGAGTTCTCGAGATGTCCACGCTTTAAATGGTAATGATAGTTATATTTATGATGATGAGGAAGTTGGATATAAAAATTATTATTATGCTCTTAAAGATGCTAATCATGGTTGTGTTGGGTATGATTGTGTTTACATAATCCAATTTTTGAAAGAATATAAAGAATTGTACAAACCCTTGGATGTTGTGACAGTGCAAGAAGATCCCGAACTTGATAACTACAAGCCCACTAATGATAGAGAAGACTCCACAGAGCACCAAGATGAAGTCGGCGTGAATGAAAATATTCAAGTAGGGGTTGAACATGTCTCAATTCCATGTGAGACTGTTGTAGTTGAACCATGTCAGCCATATGATGACTTGGTTATGCCCATTGAGTCTGTTGACTAGGTTCAAGATCAAAATGCCGACAAAGATGAAGGACAAGTCGACGACCAGCTTGATGTTGTTTAGTATATTAAACCAGTTTCATGTGAGGTTATTTTATTTGAACCAGTTTAAGAAGATGGTAAGTTTGCTGAGCACATTGAGATGGTTGAAGAGATTCTAGACAAACAGGACAACAAGCTTGATTGTTCGACAGAGATTCGAGTTGATACATCTGTCTATCATATTGAGTGTCTTTCGTACTTGGTTTCAAGTATCTAGGTAACAGATGTTTTCAACGAAATTTTTTCTCCTTCCTTCCGAGACTTTCATGACCATGCTTTGTTCCTCGACTTCTTTGATCTCTTACTACGGAATTGGGGGATATAGAGATAATTATGTAATTGAAAATATTAAGAATTATTATCTTAATTAGCTTCTTTATTTGAAGAGGATTAAGATTAGGATTAGACTTATCTTTTTCCATTGTTATCTGATATATTGTTCGTATCTTTATAGGATTTAGTTTTTATCTGTAGGTTAGGATTCTCCTATATATATAGGAGATTCATTTGTTATTCAACAGTTTATGAATGAATTCAGATTAAATTATCAATTTTCATACTCTATGATTGAGTGTTGAATTGTTCTGTGTAATTTGAACTATTGTTGCATGTGATTTGATTTAATATTCCCATGTGATTTAAGATATACTAGTACATTAGTTTCCAACAGCTTTTAATGCACCAAAGCTGGGCTATAAGCTACTAATAAGGGAAACCCTAACCTTACTCTGCCATGAGTCTTTAAGTTTATGGCTGCATGTAATGGCTGCGGATAATCAAAACTCATAGGATCAACCAACTCCACTGCTCAATCCATGAAAAAGTTTCAGACATTCGACAGTGTCATTCTCGCACTGGACTAAACTTCATTGCTAATACTAATTAGGTTTGTACAGATAATATCTTTAAGGTTTTTTAAAACCATCAGTCATTCATTGTGAAAATGACATGTCACACTGACGCACATGCAATTGGGATCGTTCTAATGCTTGCCACCTCACCATTGAGATACCGTATACCGGAAAGCTTTTTAATCTCCTTCACTGATTGATATTTAATGCAATAAAAGAACTGGTATCAATGACAGAATCCTCTTGTTCTCAATGTAGGAAACACATACCAGAGCAAGCCAACTGTCATCATTCCCTATTGTCACCGTCGCCGCTCATCTTTTCCCAGCTGTACAGTAATAGTCATCACCACGATACTGCAACCGACCTGCTGATTTTATGATGTCGAAGAAATCATGTCTTTATTGGGAGATTTTTAGTAAAAGATTTCGTGATAAAACAATACATTTGGTTTTAGAAAATATTCACATTCATAGTTAAAAAAATGCAATCAAACATTAGTTTTACTACCAATTGTGATTTTTTTACGAACAAGTTTTTGTTCTGGCAAAAAATTATCGAGAAAAGCAAAATGTCTTCGTACACCATCATTCATTAAATCAATATGAACACAAGGATCGTTTCGGACTCTGTTAAAAGACTTGTCTGAAGAACAGGGGCAGAGACTGAGTAGCTTGATTAAGGAGACGAGTGGAGGAGAGAGTGGCGACGCCACCGTTTTCGGAGGCGGCGAGACTACGTGGGAGGCAACGGTAGACGGCGGGACTACGTGGGAGGCATCCGGTAGACGGCGGGATAAATGAGGAGGAATCATCGGTACTCGAAACATTGAAAATGGGAATTTATCATTGGCGGCGAGTGCAGATTCGTTGAGGTGGAGAACCACTTTGAAGTAGGTAGTGATACTGAACACTGTGCAGTAGGTGTTCTTGACAGCGGCAACGCAGCATCAGATTGCGGTTAGGACTCGGGTTTGCAATTTGATGCTGAGAGAGGAGTGAAATTAAGGAGTTTGGTGGTTTTATTGTTAGCTTTGGCTTTCACTACATTTTAGATGGGCAGTAGACTAGTAATAGATTTCGTGATAAAACAATACATTTGCTTTTCTTTCTTTTTTTTCTCTTTTCTTTCCCCTGTTTCTGTGGAGGGATATGTATAATGAGAGAGGAAATTATAAAATCTGACAGCTGAATCAGGGTGAGCTGTTGTTCAAGCATCAGTCTTAGTTTTTCTGGAAAATAAGGACCCCGACTCATGATACTTAGATTGGTAGAGGAAAAAAAGCAGTGGAATTGAGAAAAACAGAGACGACATTTCACTTGCGTCGTGGCCCATACAGGAACTGTGTTAACTTATTCTACTTCCCTTCCAGAGATTATAGGTACATGGTGTATAGGGCAAAACCTATCTTAACCCAATTCATTATGCAACAAAACAAGTTCCCACGTTACATTGTCAAATACGGCTCCGCTGGCTTGATACAGGTGGCTTGAAACTGGCAAGTCCAGTAACTTCCCTACCAGTCACCAAACTGTTGATGTCGTAAGTGCCTTCATATGTGTAGATGGGTTCCAAATCACAAAATGCCTGCATGAAGTGTGATTCAAATAAGGTAAATAAATCAAAATGGCAAAAAAACAAATCAACATCTCATCTTTTCAGCAAGTAGTTAGTAGGTAGCCTAATCTTTCATTAAACCATAGCCCCATCAACCACAAGGGCTACCCGAGATGAAAGATCAATCATAAAGTAAGCAGCCTCCCAATTGCATGCTTAAAAGTTTAATGCACTCATATCTTATACGTTTGCATGTTAATTGAACTACTGAAGAGCATATCCCCCATAGTTGATGCAACGGATATGCAAAATGATCAATATAATACAACCTGATGCGACCAATGAAATTGAGTCAGTGATGAGCATGAATACCTTTGCAACTAGGAAATCAGCTAAAATTCCATTGCCGCCAAGTAATTCCCGCCCAAGAGCAGACGTCTCCCTTGCCTTTGAGGTGATCCAAGCCTGGAGACCATAAAGGTTAGTCACAGTTAGGGAGCACAAACCACCGATAAAAGAAGAGAATTGAAAAAAAAGCACCCATATGTATGACAAGTCTTAAATTTGCAATTGTACCTTTCCCAAACTGGCTTGACCTGTAGTCATTTTACCCTTCTCATACAACTTGCAAAGACGCCAACCAACAAGAAACATTGCCTGAACATTACCCAGAATGCTAACAAGTTTCTGTTGGTTGATCTGGAAAGCTGCCAATGGTGCTCCAAACTGTTTCCTCTCCTTCAGGTACCTTTAAATCACATAAAACTCAGAATATATCAATTCAAAGCTCGAAAATAAGTAGTACAAAGAGAAGAACAGCATGCATAATAATACCTGCAACACATATCATAGATGCCCATTGATATGCCTATAGGTTGCCAGGCGACCATTACACGTGAAACAGCTAGGACCTGCTTGAAATAGAGGTAATTAAACAAACAGCATTAGAGTCAGAAGGACCGGAAAACAAGATGATAGAACATTACACTTAGAGATGAGAAACGAGAAACCAATCAGCATAACAGATTTATACATAAATATACTACAGGCACAAAGATACAAAGTATTGCATGAGAGATCTAATTACTCAATTTTACATCATGCAAGCAACAAGATGACAGAGTTACATGTGATTATTCCTAGGAATTATTTTATCCACCACACTAGTTATCCAACACTGCAATTTAGATATTTTATGCAATGTGAACCTTACTGAGTATGTCAGAACTGAAGCAAATTCAAGAAGATGAGCCCACTATACCCAGGTAGACTACCAAAGATTTATGCACGGGACAATCCAGGTTGATTATCAGAAATATAAGGGAAAGGGAAAAATAACAATTCTCAAGAAAAATCTTGTGTATTTTAATTTGTCTCTTTGACTTGCTACTAGATCCCAAGGAATCATGCTGGCGACTTCGTCTCATAACTGTACCAGCATGTGCATTTGTATTTGTTTGAAACACTTGTTTGGTGTGAGACCATTCAAGAGGGTGGGAGTGCCATGAAGAACTGCCATGGAAGCTGAAGCACACAATTATGGTGGAACAGTCTGCATAAGAGTATCAATCTTGGCTACCACACTGTCTTAGGGCACTAAACAGTTTCATGCTTTACATTTGTAACATTCCAGATTTTCTGTTCCTCCATCTTCTCGGCATCCAAAGATGATTTCTACCCACAGTACAGATAATGATCAACCAAAAAAATTACAGCAAGCAATAAATGTATTTGATTAAGGGAAGGAGCATCATTGAAGGGAACTCATTATAACAGCACCTTACTGGTGTCCTGAAAAGAGTTGATGCCAGGTAACCAGTCCTCATCAGGGACAAAGACTTTCTTTAAGAGAATATCTCCATTTTGAACAATGCGCAACCCAATTTTATTTTGAATTTTTGTAGCTGTTAATCCAGGGGCATCCTTCTTTACTATGAATCTGAAATAAAAAGCAGAACTCTGCATAATAAGACCGTGGCACTAAGGAATACTAATTCTCATGCCTAGTTTTGAATATCAAACCAAGTTAGAAAATGCATGTGTATGAGGAGTACAGTAGTTTTTTATCTTCTTTGTCAAGAAAAATAGAACAGACTTCTCTCCGAGTGTCCAAATGATTGCCATGCACAGTCGTTATGTCAAATATTGTCGACCATGCCAATCATTGATAGAAAGAAAGTGTACTATATACATGACATTTGACATACCCATTTATTTGATTTGTTGTAGTGTTCCTCGCAAAAATAACTAACAAGTCAGCAAAGGTACTGTTTCCTATCCAGCGCTTTTGACCCTCAAGTACCCAACCTCCTTCAACCTAATCATAGACAACAATGCATAAAATTTAAGAAGGTTTAGTATTAACTACAAAACTGGGGATAAGAAAATAAATAAATAGATGAATACAATAGGTGGGAGATCGGACCTTTGTAGCAATTGTTCTCAAACCACTTGCATCACTTCCATAGTCTGGCTCTGTCAAAGCCTTAAGATGTTTTGAAAATAAAAGGAAAAGAGAGAGATTAATATTTGAGTTATTGCTTTAGCAAATAAATACACTAAACACATACTTGAAGGCCCTGTACAGTGTTAGAAAACAGCTACTTACCCAACAAGCCACAGTGTTGAGCTGAGCTAAAGAAGGTAAGTACTTCTGCTTCTGTGATTCGGACCCGCATAGTGCTACACTTTACAGGCCGGATAAGACGTATAAGGTCATAGTTTATTATGAGCCTCTTGTTTACAGAAGAATAAAAAGAAAAAAAGGAAGTTATATTGAGATCTCACCAATAGTAAGCATTGCCAGAGAAGAATGCACCAAAATGAAAGTAGAACAGCTTGCATCAACTCTAGCAATCTCTGCTGTAGCAATAGCACTACCAGTGATGGAGAGACCAGGACAACCATAACCCTGAGAAACAGAACTAGCTAAATATCCAATTTCTACCTCAAGAAAGCAAGAAATGAAAAACAAATGCATAAATGACCTTGATCGTGCCACCAGAAATACGCAAGGCACCAAGCTTTGGGACAACATGAAATGGAAACTCTGCCTTCTCCCAGTACTGGAAAAAAAAGTGTAAAACAGCCACTCATATGAGCATATCTGGTTATATATGATAGTCCAATGCATACAGATAAAAAAGAAATGCCCAAGCACAAAATGCTAAAAGAAAATGCTGAAATATTCGAAAAAAAAACGGAGGTGTGAGAAGCATACCTCCGTCATTATTGGAGCCACTTCTTTTTCCATACACTCTCGTACTTGCATTCGGAGAGCCTGCTCCTCAGGAGTCAATAGATCATCAAACTGATAATAATCTGAAGCTGAAATATTCGAAGTTCAACACATTGGGACAAGTGAACAGAAGAAGGAAATTTGGGTTGCTGTACATAAGTAGAACTTTTAAAGAAAAAAACTGAAGCCCAAATGCTAAAAGAAAATGCTGAAATAGTATTTACACAGAAGCTATTAGATGTAAAGACAAGTACAATATCTTATGGTCTAAGATTTTCTAACATATAATAATAAATTAATTTTTCAAGCTTTGAAAAAAAAAAATTCAATGCTACAAAAACAGAGGAAGAAAACAACAATTACAATAATGAAAAACTTGATGTCTCAATACATTTTAAAACAGCTATAGGTCAAGTTTTGACTTGAGAGAGGAGAAAAGAAAATTAATTGATTAATTGCATAAAATAGGAAAGGAACTTAAGTGATGAAGCATGTGGCATATGCAGAATGAAACACGAACGAAAGAAATGTACACACACACAAGGAAAAGAAAACGGGGGCGGCGGATGAAAACAATGAGGTTCTGCACGTGTGAGAAGTTAAAGACTAAAGACCACTGATTAACTTAAAAAGCGAAGAAAAAACTAATAACCTATCTAAAATAATCTACCAAATCGAAAAGTTGTTCTGAACAATGTTCCACATTAGGATATAGTAAGCTCAACAAGATATAGATGTCGTTAAATTTTTTTTATAGATGTATAAATTGTTAGCAGTAACTAAAATCTTCACATAGAATCAAACATCAAACATAACCGATGATCATAGTTCTCACCAGAAGGAGGAAATACAGATGCAGGAGTTGCTTGAGGAAATGCAACAGAAATATCCAACGCCCGTAGATTAAAATAAGAACTTTTCTCCCTTTTGTCAAAATCATCTGCAATACAATGAAATATTAATTTGACTAAACAATAGAAAAATCATAGTCTTAATAACTTGGCAGATGATGAAAGTATAGGCCCTTATCAAGCATAGTTCTAATGAGCTGCACGAGATTCAAATTGCATCATCCTTCTACTCCACGCAAATCATCTACAAATTCTAATATTCCAGCTAAGAGAAATTTTGCCACTTTTGAAAAAAGTACGCAGTATTAAAAAAATCTATCAAAGCTCAATTCAGCACCAAAAGAACAGGCTTAATGTTTTAGCAAACAACACTTGGTTGAAATCTTACTGAAATGTTTTCCTCCATCACCTATCAAAGGTGGAAACAAATAGAGAGATGCAAGCCATTGATTCATACAGAGAGCTCATAATTACTCTTGTACTATCGAGATCGATGCTTTCAGCCTTCTCTTTCTTCATAACACCAAACTTTCTCCGTAACATTAGGCTTAGTTTTTTTCAAAGAGATAAACTGATGAGCATGTGAAATTCATAAATTCGTAACCATTCCACTCTCATAATAGAAATTTACTAATTTAGCTTTAATATTCATCATTCCAAAATGGAACACACATACTCATTGAGAGAGAGAGAGAGAAGATTACATATTTGAACAAACTATTGTCAAAGTCCATCTAATTCCATCCAATCTCAATGAGTAAGATCAACTGCCTTAATAGAATCAATAGGAAGACCGTTAAATCTCTAATCCGCTTTGTATATAGATTATTCCACTTGTTAAAGATCTAATCTAAGTCCGGTTCAAAGAATTCCAATCGAATTATCAAGTAACACCATCCCAAAAATCATATAAAGCTGCTAACAAGTCAATCCACCACTCAAATCATATATATTTCCAAACACAAATAATTATTTAATTTTCATTTCTAATCTAAATTGAGAGTCAGATATTAAACTAAAAAGATTATGATTAAACACCGTACAACAAAATAAACGAAATTAGTGAATTCTCAAACCAGAAGAAGAAAATAAATCGCAAAAATGTGAAGACAAGAAACAGACCTCGCTTTGTAGATGAGTCAAGAAGTGTCATGGTGGAGAGAGAGCAAAAAGTAAAACTCAGAATTGAATGTGGTTAGGTGTTTTTTTTCTCTCAAAAGGAAAATTGCAGCGGACCTAGAAAGGGAAACGATAAGTCCAAAGGATCAAAAAGAGGTTTTGTGTGACAACGGAGGGGAAAGGAGGCACGCAACTCTAGATAGCTTACAGTTGAAAGTTGCTTTCTGGATAGGGTTTTGTTTTTCTTAAGTAGGGCCTTGTTAACGATAAGGGATAATAATATGTTTATTTTTACTCTCTCTCTCACACACACATAATAATTAAAATAAATAAATATATCATAATACATGTAAATAAAAAACCTTTCGTTTTAAAGGAATGAAAATAAAGTGACACGTGGAGCTAGAGTTTGTTTTATCTGACCCTTTTTTTTTTTTCCCTAACGTTTTGTCTGAGTGGTTTTTGTGATCAATCTTTTTTGTTTGTTTACTTTTACTAGATGTCATCATCCTTCTTCTTTCTCGCTTTACTTCTCCATCTGATTTCACGATCTTATTAATTTACATGTTAAATCGATACTTTTTGACAATAAAAGGATAGAAACTTAAAACTGCCTTACTCTTAAATGGAAGCCATTGAAGATTATTAGTACATCGCTGCTTTCTATTGAGTTCAGTTAAGTGAAAATTTAAGTCAGAATAGCCTTTGTTAATACTATCACACTGATTTACATTTTGTTATTGTTAAGAATCCCATAATCAAAGTAAGGAAGCTCTAAACTACTTGTGATTATTGTTAATGCTGAAAATATGCTAGATGAGTTCACATACCCTTGCACATATGAAAGATACGTAAGCTAGAAGTTCTCCCGAGGGTTATGCCCTAGGAGACTCTCCGACTCCCAAGTCAGTAATCTGAAAGAATAATAAGAGAACAATAAAGTTAAAAAGCTGTATAATTGTAAGTTGTGTCTATATACCTTTGATAGTGATAGCCCCCTTATATAATGTCTTGGAGAAAAGTCCAATTAAGAGAGTGATTGATCAATAAGTATTATGATAGGAATAAATTTCCATAGGTAAGTTTGAAGTTATCCATAAGCTGGAATGTCGTAATGGTGTCAGGACATTGGTTTGAAATTACCATTATGCCCTTTACCAAGAGTGGCGATTTGATTAGTTGATCAATCTGGCTTGATAAATGACCTTTTTACCACTGGAGGTTGCAATGTGTCTTAATGTCATTGGAGAGGGAATTTTCTCCTATATCGGATGCCCCCCCACTTCCTTGAGTGTAGTTATGTGATCGAGGAAGTAGGTTATTTAGAGCAATTTCTTTCTGTGTCGTGTAGTTCTGATATCATTTAGGTACCCGGGTACTAAGAAGGGGAGAAGCAGACACTTAAAGTTGTTTGAGCAGCTTAAGGGATAGTGCAGGGCTATCTTTCGAACATCTCATGCCTAAGGAGGATTAATAGCTTGACACTACCTGCTTAGGAGGGAATATAAACTTTGAGGAGCCCTAATAGCTCGGTGCTACTTGATGAGAGTCATAAAATGCCTCTTATCAATACTTAATTGTTAGCATTTTAGGGTTAATCTAGGTTTTAATTGCACTTTTATATGTTAACAACTCTAAAGTAACATTCTTGGATCATTGATCTACTTCGGTGCATTTTCAGGTACTTTAAGCTCAAAAGAGGAGGAAAAGTTATCATTACTTGAAGCACAAAGACTCTAGGCATACTGGAGTGAAGGAATACTTCCGAAAGGACAAGATGGAGGGCTTAAAAGAGCAACAGCTGCTGCCCGCAGTGGAAAAGAGTTTCACTAAATTGCTAGAATTGCCCGTACAGATCAATCATCTTTGAAAATTAAACTGTATTGATACAAGAAGAGTCAGGAGATGAGCCATATATTCTTAGAAAGATCCGGAAGTCTATTTTCTGGATAATTTTACGGTTCGTCAAAAGGATTTTTCTAGAGAAAGTTACGGCAGTTTAAGTAGACAAAGGTCATGCTGTGCGGGCTGTGCGGGATTTCAGCGTGATTTTGGGCTTAAATCCCACATCCCACATTGGTTGGAAAACACATTTCTATATCCCACATCCCACATCGGATGGGAAACACATTGTACTCTTGGTATTTGCCTACTCCACTTCAGCTTTGAGGAATCAATCGGGGATGAATCCAGAGGGCCTTTAGGAGCAATCCAGAGGGCCTTAAGGAGGAACCCGAAGTTTAAAGTTTGAAGGTCGGGAGAGATGATCGTCGAGAGGCCGAAGGCAACTCGAGGATGCATGAGCCCCATGGCCGGCTAGTCTCCAAGCAAGGCGAAGGGATGAATCCCTAGGTGTAGTTGTTCTTATTTTCCTTTATTTGATTCAGTTGTAGTTGGAATTATTTTCATTAAATATTGTTATGTTTTATTCTTAATTTAATTAGTAGATTTATTATAACTCCGGTGGTTGCATGCTTCTTTTCCATATAAGTTCAGTCAGGTTTTTCTTATGTGTACCTGTTTGGGTGTGATTGAGTCCGGTAGATCTCTTTTATAGATTTGTCCATTGCTACGGTATCGTCGTTTTATCTATATCGTCGTCTCTTGATAATTTATGAGTTAGGTCATGCGTGTTTGAAAGTAAAGAATAATTCATAGCGATTACATTAGGATTTATAAATGTGCTTTAATTGAATATTTTCCGATTGCCTGTTTGGGATGTGAAACCTGCAATCGAGATAAAAACAACTGAATCAAGTTAGGATTAGAGCAACGAACTTAGGGAGGATTCTCGGAACCTTGTTGTAATTTTTATTTTAAACTTATTTACAAAACTACACTTTCCTCAAAACAACTCAGATTTTATCGTTTTAATCTTTTATCGTTTGTATTGAGGTTTACACCTTTTGTTGTACTTAACTTGTTTCCCTGTGGAATCGACACCCCAAAACTATGCTACAATAACCGCATTATGTTTTGGGCGTAATCACTACCTCCTTAGAAGGGAGAATGATAAGTTTGTGGAGCTCAATCTTGAGCTAAGTTCTTCGAAGCGAGGTGAGTAACGAATCTGTGTGATACGAACTTGAGCGGAGTGCCTCAAAGCGAGGTACATAACGAGTTCGAGTGATATGGACTTGAGTAGAGTGTCTCAAACCAAGGTATGTAACGAGCTCTAGTTAATCAGATGTGGGTGGAGAGTATCGAGTTTGAGTTAATCGGGCGTAAGTAGAGAGCATTGAGTTAGAGTTAATCGGATGTAAGTGGAGAATAGCGAGTCCAAGTTAATCGAATGTAAGTGGAGAATAGTAAGTCTGAGTTAATCGGTTGTAAGTGAAGAATAATGAGTCCGAGTTATTCGGACGTAAGTGGAGAGTTGCTAGTCCGAGTTAATCGGACGTAAGTGGAGAATAGTGAGTCTGAGTTAATCAGACTTTAATGGAGATAGATTTGAGGAGATTGACTTGGATCAAACTACTTGGAGTCGTTGGAGAAACTGGACCGAGGTCGAAGTAGCTCGGGACTACCTTTTCCAAACCGATAGAGAAATTGAGTTGAGAGCAAAGGACCATGGTCGAAGTAGCTCGGGGCTACCTCCTCAGAGCTAATGGAGAAATTTAGCTGAGGGCAAAGTACCGAGATCGAATTAGCTCGAGGTTACCTCCTAGGAGCTGACGCGGAAACTGAGCTAAGGGGAAGTAGCTTGGTGTAATACCCATACTCGTAAAGTAAGGGTAAAAAAATAATTTAATAAATATGACATAAAATTAAAATAATATATCGAAGGATTTAGTATTGAATAAAATAATTCTTTTGAAAAAAATTGGACGCGTGGAGGCGTAGTTACAAAGAAAATAAAAAAAAAAATTTGTGGCATCATGAAAGAAAAACAAAGAAAAGAAAAGAAAAAGTTATGTTTAAAAAAAAGGCCAAAATGTGGCAGCAAGTGTCACCTACTCCCAAATTTTTTGAAAGAACCATGCATGTCCTCCACGTTTTTGTTGAGAGTTGCAGTTGCTGTTGAGCTGCCAAAGTTACAAATTTTACTTATATATATAATGTAAACGCAAATTTTTACTTACCGAATTTCGTTTATTTTTCCTTTAAACCACTCGTTTTCTTTAAACACTTGGGGACCCAAAGAAAGGTTAAAAGAGCAAAATTTTGAAGAGGTTTATGAGAGAATTTTATAGAGAGTCACGAGAAGCTATCAGAAAAATAGAAGGTAATAACGTAGTGTTTATTTTTAAATTTTTAGCGTACATGAAATTTCCTCGAATTCAAAGTGGAAATTTTCAAAGGGTGTGGTTTATGAAGAATTGAAGAAATAATTAGATTTAAAATAAATATTATGTCAAGTGTTGACGATCAGTAACAAGGGAAAATTGCTGAGAAAAGCGGGAAAGGCAAGAATGTGATCCATGGGTAGCTTTAAGTGCTATGTGGAGAGTTGGATTTACTTTAAGTAATCTAAATAAAAATCAAATATCTAGTGATAATAGTAAAATAAATTATTAGCTTATGTTTTGGTGATAGATAAATATTTGATTGATAGGTATGATATGAATTTTGGTCATGTAGAAAATTATTAGGGGAGAAATAATATTTTTTGGAATAATAAGTTGATTTAATAATAAAAGCGATAAATGAAATTCTTGATGAGCTATGGTTGATGTTTTGATACGAATTATGAGGAGATGAAAATTAGTGGATCTTGACAAGTTAAGATGGATGATTTGATGTGATTTATGATGGGAAGAATTTAGTAGAAATTTTTATAATAATTTGAGGAAAGACATGATAGCTAAATTTAAATATTTGAATTCATGTTTTTTTTAGGTTATTGTTCAGATGCATATTTCATATCATTGTTCATTTGCATATGCATTAAATAAAAGAAAATAATCGAAAAGGCAGTCGGTCTAAATAAGAATGAAAGAATCAAGAAGGCATCCGATCTAAGATAAAAATATATCGACATGTGGAAAGACGTTCCCTAATAATAATTCATGCATTGCATCTGTTTTAATTATTGCTTGCATTATTGAAATGCTGATGTGTGGTGCGTTATTGTGAATTTATTTATAGATGGATGGGTCTCACAGAAAGACAGTTATGGTGATAAGAACCATCTAAATGGTAGACTTTATTATGTGAACCTCATTACGATGTAATTATGAGATAATTGATGGTCTTAAAATGAACAAATAAATAAGAAGAAGAGATTGATAGAGAATGAATCTTATGATATGTGTAGTAATAGTAGAATGCTATTATCAAGTTATGTGAAATGTAATTGATTTAATATTGAAAGACCATTTATACAATTGAGTACTTATAATAAATTTAATTCACTGAGCTTGTGAAGCTAACCCCTAATTGTACAATGATTTCAGCTAGAAGGCATGACAAATAGTTTGGTGAGTTGAGGTTCAGACGAAATTATTATCTAGTAAGTCACGTATGTGTCAACATCCTCAGACTAATGAGAAAGGAAAATAAAAATTTATTTGTAAATATTCATGCATTTTATGTTGTATCTAATGATTAAAGATTGATGTAAGTCCCCTGTTGAGGGTTGAGGATTGATGTGAAATTTTTTATTGGTGTTATTTTTTTTTATCGCTGCATATATATGTCATGCTGGGATTTTCAAAATGTGATGACACCATCTCGGGAGTGGCCAACCCGAGATGGGTCGTTACAATTTTGGCATCAAAGTATTAGGTTTTATGATTATGTAGGTAGAGTTAAAATTTTTGATTTGAGAGGGCGTGGTAGGCCCCCAATATTTTTGACAAGTTGAGGTTGAGTCTGAACCTGTAGTTCATAGAAGGGAACATGTTGACAGTATAATTGATCTTAGTAAAGGTGAGAGAGAATATAAAGTTGAAAGAGATAAGTTAAGATAAGCTCTTACACATGCTCTTGAGAAAATGAATGTAACAGATGATAGAGTTGATAGCTTATAACATAGACTTGATGAACAGGCTAGAGCATTGTCTAAGGTTATTAATCTAGTAATGATAGACGTTTAAAAAGAAGAAAAAGTGAGTTTATGCATGAGATGCAGGGAGATATATTAAGTTAAATGCCTTGTTATTTAAAGGATCTATGAATCCTTTTAAGCCTGAGTTTTGGGAGAAACATGTAGAGAGATTATTTTGTACTTTAGCAATGACTGATAGGCAGAGGGTCACTTTTGCTTCATTCGAGTTAGAAGGAGAAGCTTTAGAATGATAAGAGGATACTCTTCTTAGAGTAAGTTGCGTATGTTGATAGACCTTTAACCTGAAATAGGTTTAAGGAGGCATTCCTTGATAAATACTTTCCTTAGACCTTTAGAGCCCAACAAAATAGATATTTTATTTATTTGAGGCAAATGAGTTGACTGTAGCTCAGTATGATAAGAGATTTGTGGCTTTGTTAAGGTCTGTACCGAAAATGGTAGACCTAAAGGAGAAGAAGTGTAAGAGATTCATAAATGAACTATGTTTTAAGATTTGATCAAAACTATCTTACATAAGGCATATGAATTATGTCATATTGGTGGATATATCACTTCAGATTGAGAAAGATGTGATTGAAATCAGAGATAGGAGGAATAGGCGGAAGAGGTCTAGATTTGAGGAACCCAGAGGTGGTACCAGTATGAGTGTGCAGGGTGGGAAACCACCCAGATGAGGCGTTCCTTATCACAGGGAACTGAAGTACAGAGTCAGAGGCAAGCAGGATCTGTTACTTTTGTAGCTCAGAATATTATTGGTGGGACCCTTAGATTTGTGAGACAGGTTATGGGAACTGGGAGTTATGGCAAAGGAAGTAAGTATGCCACCAAGGGGAAGTGGTAATCTGATGTATGATTAAGAGACAAAAGTTTGTCATAGATATATTCAGATAAGATAATTATCCCAGAATTGTCACAATTTGAAGTGCTTTATGTATAGAGAAGATGACATATCAATGCTGGTTGATCTTGGTGCAATCCATTCTTTTGCATCCAGTATTAATATGAAGTCTATTGAAGTAGGTATTAGTCCTTTGATGCAAAATCTTTTATTGAAGTTCCCACTAGAGATAAAGTGTTAATCATAAATGTTTAAAAGGGTTGTGTGATTCGTATCAATGATAAAGAATCTGAAGTTGATTTATTATCTTTGAATATGATATAATTTCATTTAATTTTGAGAATGAATTAGTTGTCGACGTATTACACTTGGGTTGATTGTTCTAGAAAGAAGATAGTGCTCAAGATATGGACACGAGAAGTTTAACTTTCAGAGAGAACATAAAATACTCTTGAACTATCTTATTTTACTCTGACTACTAGTAGATGGTTGAAGAAAGGATGTAAGGAGTATTTGGCATATATAATGGATTCTAAAAGGAAAAATAGGAAGTTAGAAGAAATCTTAGTAGTGATAGATTTTTCTGATATATTCCCTGAAGATTTGTCTGGTTTGCCTCCTAATAGAGACATTGAGTTTTCTATCGAGGTGATTCTCGGATCAGCACCCATATCTACAACACCTTATAGAATGGCACCAGCTGAGTTAAGAGAGTTGAAAGTTCAAGAATTTTTAGATAAACAATTTATCTGACTTAATGTATTTGGGGAGCCCTGTGTTGTTTGGGAAGAAGGAAGATGGAACGATAAGAGTGTGTATAGACTACAAATAGTTGAAATAAGAACAAATATCTTTTTCTCAGAATAAATAAATTGGTTGAGCAGTGCAAGGAGTGAGAGTGTTTTCTAAGATAAACTTGAGATCAAGTTATCACCAATTGAGGATAGAGAAGGGAGAAGTGCCTAAGACTGCTTTTAGGATAGGTTATGGTCATAAGCTTTTTGTGATGTCATTTGGATTAACTAATGTTCTAGAAACACTCAGGGACTTGATGAATAGAGTGCTTAAACTATATCTTTACAAGTTTATGGTTGTATTTGACTTTTGATATAATCTAAGAAGGAAGAACAACATGTGAAACATTAGACAATGTGTTAGAGATTATGATGAGAGAGAAATTATATGCAAAGTTCTCTAAAGGTGAGTGTTGGCTTAATGAAATAACTTTATTGGAACATGTAATATTAAGAAATGACATAATAGTTGACCCACAAAAGGTAGAGACAATGTTAAGTTGGGAGAGACCAACTAATGTGACTGAGATTAGAATCATCTGAGGGTTAGCTGGTTATTATAAATGATTCTTTCAGAATTTTTCTATTATTGAAATACTATTGAATAGACTGACCAAGAAAGATGTGAGATTTGTATGGTGAGGGAAGTATGAGAAATTTTTTTCAATTACTAAAAGAGAAATTGACTACAGCTCTATTATTGGTGTTTCTTTCTGGTGTTGAAGGATTTGCGGTGTATAGTAATGCGTCACTTCAATGATTGGGATATGTGTAACATAAGAAAGCTGTGGCCCATACTTTTAGGCGAATGAAGATTCACGATGGAAATTATCTTACTCGTGACTTAGAGTTGGCTGCTATAGTGTTTACTTTAAAGATTGGAGACATCATTTGTATGGAGCCACTTGTGAGATATTCATGAATTATAAGAGTTTGACATACTTACCTACCCTGAGAGAGTTGAATTTGAGGCAAAGATGGTGGATGGAGTTGATTAGTAACTATGATTATACAATTCACCATCATCTAAAAAAATGCAAAGGTGATAGCTGATGCATTGAGTAGAAAGTCTACAAGAAGGTTAACTGCTATTGGAAGTCTTGATGTAAAATTGATGATAGATTTAAAAGAGATAAGCATGAAGTTGAATATCAGTGATAGACGATCATGGTTAATGAATATGGTTGTACAGTCATCCATAGTAAAATGTTTTAGAGATGCAAGGTAGAGATGAAGAGATAGAGAAGATTTAGCATTGAGTGCTTACTAGAAAGCATTTGAGTTCAAAATTTGAAATGAGGGCATTTTGGTAGTGGAACATGGAAATTGTGTTCCTAATAATGTGAAGTTGAGAAATGAGATAATGAGGGAGGCACATGATGAAGTAGATTCGATGCAACCAAGTAATAATAAGATGTATAGAGGATGGAGACATAATTTCTGGTGGTCGGGATTGAAGAAGGATGTAGCTGAGATTGTGAGGTTGTATGGAGCACCATTAAGCATAGTGTTAAATAGAGATGCTAGATTTATATCTTGGTTTTGGAGAGGCTTGTAGGAAGCCACGGGTACACAGTTGCAAATTAATATAAATTTTCATGCTCAGACATAAAGGATTATTATAATACTAGAAGATATATTAAGGGCAATGTGATGAGTTTCTCAGTAAGTTGGGATGCTTACATGCCATCAATTGAAATTGTTTATAACAATCAGTATCAAACTAGTATTAGGATGGTACCAATTGAAACATTGTATCGTAGGAGGTGTAGAACTCCTATATGTTAGGAAGAAATGGGAGAGAGAAATATATCTGGTCCATTAACTATTAAGTTAACAACTAAGAGGATTAAATTGGTTAGAAAGAACCGTAAAGCAGCACAGAGTAGACCAAATAGCTATGTTGATACTAAGAGAAGACCTTTCAAATTTCAAGTTGGTGATTGGGTATTTTTGAAGATATCTCTATGAAAGGGTGTGTTGAGGTTTAAAAAGAAAGGAAAGTTGAGCTGAGATTTGTGGGGCCATATGAGGTGATCGAGAGAATTGGACCAGTAGCATATTGTTTGGATTTGCCTGCAGAATTAAAACATTTATATAACGTATGTCATGTTTCACTTTTAAGAATGTGTTTACATGATGAATCTTATAATATTTCGAGCTAAGCTATAGAAATTCAGAAAGTTTGGGTTTATATACAAGTACCAGTGAGAATTTTAGACAGAAAAGAACAAATCTTGTATAATAAAATAATTTCACTAGTTCAAGTTTTGTGGTGGAATAAGGATGTTGAAAAGATTATGTGAAAGCGTGAGACAATTATAAAGAAATATTATTTACATTTGTTTCTGGAGTTAGGTAAGGAAATTTCGAGGACGAAATTTTTGTAAAGTGGATAGATTTGTAATACCCGTAATCGTAAAGTAAGGGTAAAGAAGTAATTTAAAAAATATGACATGAAATTAAAATAATATATTTATGCGAAGGATTTAGTATTGAATAAAATAATTCTTTTGAAAAAAAAACTAGACGTGTGGAGGTGTAGTTACAAAGAAAATAAAAAAAATTCGTGGCATCATGAAAGAAAAACAAAGAAAAGAAAAGAAAAGAAAAGAAAAGAAAAGAAAAGAAAAAGTTATGTTTAAAAAAAAAAAAAGGCCAAAACGATACCTGCTGCCAAATTTTTTGAAAGAACCATGCATGTCCTCCACGTTTTTGAAACGTGGAGGCTTTGTAATATGCTGAGAGTTGCAGTTGTTGTTGAACTGCCAAAGTTACAAATTTTACTTATATATATATAAAATGTAAACACAAATTTTTACTTACCGAATTTCGTTTATTTTTCATTTAAATCACTCGTTTTCTTTAAACACTTAGGGACCCAAAGAAATGTCGAAAGAACAAAATTTTGAAGAGATTTACGGAGGAATTTTATAGAGAGTCACGGGAAGCTATCAGAAAAACAAAAGGTAATAATATAGTGTTTATTTTTGAATTTTTAGCGTACATGAAATTTTCTCGAATTCAAAGTGGGAATTTTCAAAGGGTATGGTTTACGAAGAATTGAAGAAATAATTAGATTTAAAATAAATAATATGTCAGGTGTTGATGATCAGCAACCGAGAAAAATTTCTATGAAGAGCAGGAAAGACAAAGAGGTGATCCACGGGTAGCTTTAAGTGCTACATGGTGAGTTGGATTTATTTAAGTAATCTAAATAAAAGTCAAATATCTAGTGATAGTAAAATAAATTATTAGCTTATGTTTTGATGATAAATAAAGATTTGATTGATAGGTATGATATGAATTTTGGTCATGTAGAAAATTATTAAAGGAGAAATAATATTTTTTGGAATAATAAGTTTATTTAATAATAAAAGCGATAAGTGAAATTCTTGATGAGCTATGGTTGATGTTTTGATATGAATTATGAGGAGATGAAAATTAGTGGATCTTGACAAGCTAAGATGGATGGTTTGATGTGATTTATGATGAGAAGAATTTAGTGGAAATTTTTATAATAATTTGAGGAAAGACATGATAGCTAAATTTAAATATTTGAATTCATGTTTGTTTTTTTAGGTTATTGTTCAGATGCATATTTCATATTATTTTCCATATGCATATGCATTAAACAAAAAAAGAATCGGAAAGGCAGTCGGTCTATATGAGAATAAAAGAACCGGGAAGGCAACTGGTCTAAATGAGAATGAAAGAACCGGGAAGGCAGCCGGCCTAAGATAAAAATATGTTGACATGTGGGAAGATGTTCTCTAGTAATAATTCATGCATTGCATTTGTTTTAATTATTGCTTGCATTAATAAAATGCTGATTTGTGGTGTGTTATTGTGAATTTATTTATAAATGGATGAGTCTCACAGAGAGACAGTTATGGTGATAAGAACCATCTAAATGGTAGACTTTATGATGCGTACCTCATTACGAGGTAATTATGAGATAATTGATGGTATTAAGGTGAACCAATAAATAAGAAGAAGAGATTGATAGAGAATGAATCTTATGATATGTGTAGTAATAGTAGAATGCTATTATCAAGTTATGTGAAATGTAATTGATTTAATATTAAAAGACTATTTATACAATTGAGTACTTCTAGTAAATTTAATTCACTGAGCTTATGAAGCTCACCCCTCATTGTTCAATGATTTAAGGTAGCAGGCATGACAAATAGTTTGATGAATTGAGGTTCAGACGAAATCATTATTTAGTAAGTCACATACGTGTCAACATCCTTAGACTAATGAGAAAAGAAAATAAAAATTTATTTGTAAACATTCATGCATTTTATGTTGTATCTAATGTTTAAAGATCAGATTGATGTAACTCCCCTGTTGAGGGTTGAAGATTGATGTAAAATTTTCTATTAGTGTTATTTATTTTTATTGTTGCATATATGTGTCGTGCTAGGATTTTCAAAATACGATGACACCGTATCGAGGGTGGCCAACCCGCGATGGGTCATTACACTTGGGGCTACCTCCTTAGAGCTGATGGAGAAGCTGAGCGGAAGGCAAAGTAGCTCAAGGTTACCTCATCGGAGTTGATGGAGAAACTGAGCTGAGGGCGAAGAACTGAGGTCGAAGTAGCTCAGGGCTACAAACTCAGAGCTGATGGAGAAAATGAGCTGAGGGCGAAGGACCGAAGTCGAAATAGCTCTGGGCTACCTCCTCGGATCTAATGGAGAAATAGAGTTTAGGTCAAAGTAGCTCGAGGCTACCACCTCAGAGTTGATAGAGTAATTAGTCTAAGGTTGAAGTAGCTCGAGGCTACCTTCTTAGAGCTGATGGAGAAACTGAGCTGAGGACGAAGTAGCTAGGGGCTACCTCATCAGATTTGATGGGGAAACTGAGCTAAGGGTGAAGTAGCTCGGGGTTACCTCTTCAAAATTGATGGAGAAACTGAGCCGAAGGTGAAGTAACTCGGACTTACCTCTTCAAAGCTGATCGAGAAATAGAGTTGAGGCCGAAGTAGCTCGGGATTACTTCCTCAGAGCTGATGGAGAAACTGGTATGAGGTCAAAGTAGTTCGGGGCTACCTTCTCAGAGCTGATGGAGAAACTGGTCTGTGGTCGAAGTAGCTCAGGGCTACCTCCTCAGAGATGCATGAATTGGGGTGTCTAAATGGTTTGGAATTTGTATATCGCCTTGTGGAGTGCTTCTGTTATGTTGTTTTCGTTTTCTATTGGTCGAGGCCCAAGTGTTCTTGAACCTTTTAGGCCGAGGCTTTTTTCAGATTGTGTGTATATATATATTTTTTTTCAGTATGATGATGTTCTTTCTCTTTCTTTTCGTCTTTATCTTTTCAGAATAGTGTTTCCTAATCAAGAATGGTGTTTCCCAATCAAGTGTGGAACTGAACTAGTGACAGTGCCCCCAAAACATAGTTGAATATTTAACGGGCTTGTCAATGACGTCTTGTATGTGGTAACAATATGTAATCTATTCGTGAGACCCCCTTATCTTCATATTCCATCTTAAAGATTGCACACTTTAAATAATTATATCTGCTACTTTACACTATTTGCTTTATTGATAGTGTGTTATGTATGCCATGAAACTAGGAATTAAAACCAAGAATCTGGTTCTGGTCTATAATGATATCTAAGGAGATTAGAGCTGGTGGGATGCTTTTTCCCAAATCTGCACAAGTGTTGGAATGTTGTAATGGTATCAGGACATTGGTTTAAAATTACCATTGTGCCATTTGCCAAGTGTGACAATTTGATTAGTTGATCAGTCTAGGTTCCTAAATGACCTTTTTACCCCTGGAAGTTGCCACGTCTTAATGTCATTGGAGAGGAAATTTTTTCCTACATCAAATATAAATAAAATTTCTAGAATTCATGAATATTATTAGCATGTTCAGATAGGCATAGAAACCTTAAGATTTTATTGTCGGTTGTCGTTATTCTGACAAATTTTCAGCAACCTATTTTGTATAGATAGGAAGCTCTTGAAGAGAGCTTTACAACAAATTAAGAATCAAGTTAATCAAAGTTGTGGTTGAAGAATTATTAGTGAGCAAAGTTGGGATTTTTAAACAAAAAAAGAATTGAATACCCAACTTTGGACTGTCGGAAAACCACTTTCCACTTTCCAGTGTATTACCTTTGTAAGTGTAACTTAAAATATTATATACCTAAAAGGGTACCTTTCAATAGGATACATCCATTGGTAAGCTACTGGTCCAACAATTTTTGCCTTGGTTGCCAAATGCATCATGATAGTGAAAAAAGATAGAGGAAAAATCTTTTCCATTCGGCAAAGAATTAAAGTAATCCAGGACTCAAGTAGCTCGAGGTCACGTTCATGCAAAACCTTAGAGCAGATGCATAAGAAATAATGACATAAATAAATTATAATAGAGCTAACTCTATCAGGCAACAAACCTCGTATAGCTATAGGAAGAAGTTCTTGCATGAGAACATAGCAATCATAGCTTTTGAGGCCTATCAACTTATGTTATTTGAGCTGCACACAACGAGAGATATTGGATGAGTATTCATTTAGATTTTTTGTCTCCTTGAGAACCTTTAGAAAAACAACTTTTTCTTTTGGAGTCATAGCATAACAAGCTTTAGGCGTAACGTCTTTCTCTGTGATAGGATGCTTTTTCAACTGAAGTACACTTTTTATACCCATATGCTCGAGGTCATGCCGTGCGTAATTATTATCCTTTGATTTCCCTTCTTGACCTAAAAATGTACCAATAACATTATCTCAAACATTCTTTTCTATGTGCATCACATCAAGATTTTGACACAATAGATGATGCTCCCAATAAGGCAAAGTGAAAAAAAAAATGCTTTTCTTTTTGCAATGCCCTCCTCATAATCATTACTACCATCTTCAAAGCTCTCTAATTGCCTCAACACTTCTGTCATCGATAATGGTTTAGGTGCACATCTATGTTCTTCAGTTCCATCAAAAGAATGTTTATCAGCTCAAAAGTTGTGGTTAGGTTCTAACCATCGTCGATGACACATATAACAATGTTTTCTGCTATGATGCAAATAGAAAGATGAGGTGTCAAAGCCAAAATGAGGACATGTATATCTCCCCCTAGTACTCCAGCCAGACAAGTTGGTATATGCAAGAAAGTCATTAATAGTCCACATTAATGCCACACGCATTGGAAAAGTTTGATTTGCTAAAGCATCGAAAATCTCAATGCCATCTTCCCACAACTCTTTCAATTCATTTATTAAAGGTTGCATGTATATATCCAGATTATTACTATAGCCTTTTGGACCAGGAACCAACAATGAGAGTATGAAATTAGGTAGCTTTATGCACATCAATGGAGGTAAATTGTAAGGTATCAATACGATAGGCCAAGTGCTATGAATGATAGTCACAATATTGAATGGATTAAAGTCATCATAAGCTAATTCTAAGCGAACATTGCGAGATTCCGAAAAAAAATCGATATATCGAGAATCGAATTCTTTTCAAGCCTAAGAATCAACATGATGCCTTAGTAATCCATCCTTAGTACAACCTTTATCATGCTATTTCATGAAGGAAGCAGTCTTTGAATACGTGAACCATCTTTACAGTCTTGGTTTCAAAGGAAACCAATATAAGATCTCAGATTTCTTTTTCCTCTTTTTGAAAGTACCCTCAGATTCATCTTCTGCATCGTTTGCACTAGCTTCCCACCTAGAAGCACCACATTTCTAACATGCTTTTTTATCTACATTATTCTCCCAAAACAACATACAGTCATTGGGACAAGTAGGGATCTTCTCGTACGTTAGACCCAAGCCCTTTATGAGCTTCTTGATTTCATAGTAGGATTTTGGCAAAATGTTTTCTTTTGGCAATGCACTTTTGAACAACTCGAATAACATGGAGAAAAATTTATTACTCAGCCCATTAAAACACTTTATATGATAAAATTTTACTACAAAGGATAACTTTGAGTAATTCTTGTAGTTTGGGTACAATCTTTCGTCGAATATAACCTTTGAGAAACTTATAAATTAAGTGTTCAAGACTTCTGCTCTAGGATGCCAATACGTGTTGACGCATTTCACACAAAGGTGCAAGATTTTTCCATCTTTAGATGATCTATCAAAAGTATAATACAGAAATTTAACTACCCTGCCCAAGTATTCATCGCACATTCTTGTTGGTAGATTTATCCATGATTTATCTATTATATCCGAAGTGATTACATTGAAATCAAAACAAGATACAAGAATTGCACTAAGTTGACCACTATTAGAACAATTAACCTTAAATCTCAAGGTTTGAAATGTAATTTAAGACAAAATTTACAAAGAAAACTTTTCTTTTCAGATATATTAAGGACGTATACTATATGTTTTGCAATGTCCATGAATTCTAGTAAAAAATCTAGCATCAAGGTAAGTTGGATATATCCTTTGGATAAAGTGTATAATTTGTAGTGAGGAAAAGTGAGAGGAAAGAAGAACAATATGAAAGAAAAGTGAGTAGAAAACACTTTTCTATTGTTTGGTAGGAAAGAAAAGTGAGTAGAGAGCATTTTTTTTACCGTTTGGTAGAAAAGAAAAGTGGGAGGATTGATTTTTTCTTCAATGTACAAATCATATTTCTCCCCACTTTCCCATAATCTTTACCAAATACATGATAAAAAACATCAATCCCCTTATTTTTCTATCTTCTTCCTCTTCTTCATTTAACTTTTCTTATCTACCAATTAGAATGATACTTATAAAAATAAAAAACGAATGGTATTTAAAATCCCCTTATGTTGGAACAAAATTTGTATTTTCACACACACACACATACACACACACACACACACACACACACACACACACACACACACACACACATATATATATATATATATATATATATATATATATATAGAATAGTTCCAGTGCACCACATAAGCAATGATGTGGACGCTGATATGGACATACCATTTAATTATTAAATTACTTTTTTCACTCACATAATAATTTTTATTATCCATAAAAGAGTTGTTGATATGAAAAATCGAACTCGGTCTCAAAAATTAATAATTTGATTTAATTCAATTTATATTTAAAGCAAAAATAAATATAAGAAAAGAGTTATTGATCTAAAAAACCGAACTCAGTCTCAATTAATAATAACAATAATAATTCTTGATTAATATTTACTCACGTAATAATTCTTATTATCTATAAAAGAGTTGTTGATATGAAAAAATGAACTCAATCGTAAAAATTAATAATTTGATATCATTCAATTAATAAAATATACTTACTTTCAAATTCAAATGTTCGTATGTTTTATCTTTAACTGGAAAAATTATATTGAATGGATTAAAGCCATCAGAAGCCAATCCTAAGCGAACATTGCGAGATTCCGAAGAAAAATCAGTATATTGAGAATCAAATTCTTTCCAAGCGTGAGAATCAACATGATGCCTTAATAATCCATCCTTAGTATGACCCTCATCATGCCATTTCATGAAGGAAGCAGTCTTTGAAGATGTGAACAATCTTTGCAGTCTTGGTTTCAAAGGAAACAAATATAAGACCTTCACAGATTTCTTTTTCCTCTTTTTGAAAGTACCCTCAGATTCACCTTCTGCATCATTTGCACTAGCTTCCCACCTAGAAACACCACATTTCTAACATGCTTCTTTATCTGCATTATTCTCCCAAAACAACAAGCAATCATTGGGACAAGTAGGGATCATCTCGCACGTTAGACCCAAGCCCTTTATGAGCTTCTTGATTTCATAGTAGGATTTCGGTAAAATGTTTTCTTTTGGCAATGCACTTTTGAACAACTCGAATAACATGGAGAAAACTTTATTGCTCAGCCCATTAAGACACTTTATATGATAAAATTTCACTACAAAGGATAACTTTGAGTAATTCTCGCAGCTTGGGTACAATCTTTCATCAGTATCTTTTACTAATTCATGAAACTTCTTCAAAGACACATTCTCTCTTAAAGGTTGTTATTGTCCAACACCATCACCGACTTGTGTATTCTCTTCATCCATATTCACATCTATACCCTCTACACATGGATGCACTAGAAATGCATCATGTATTAGGCCATGAATGTCATGTTCAAACCCTCCTCCTTCACTTAGACCACTAGTAATTGTAGATGCACCCAAGGTCTCCCTATGAAAAATTCATCGAATATAACCTTTGAGAAACTTATAAATGAAGTGTTCAAGACTTTTGCTCTAGGATGCCAATACGTGTTGATGCATTTCACACAAGGGCGCAAGATTTTTCCTTCTTTAGATGATCTATCAAAAGCATAATCCAGAAATTTAACTATCCCGCCAAAGTATTCATCGCACATTCTTGTTGGTAGATTTATCCATTATATCCGGAGTGATTAAATTGAAATCAAAACAAGATACAAGAATTGCACTAAGTTGACCACTATTAGAACAATTAACCTTAAATCTCAAGGTTTGAAATGTAATTAAGACAAAATTTACAAAGAAAACTTTTCTTTTCAGATTTATTAAGGAGGTATACTATATGTTTTGCAATGTCTATGAATTCGTGTCAAAAATCTAGCATCAAGGTAAGTTGGATATGTCTTTTAGATAAAGGGTATAATTTGTAGTGAGGAAAAGTGAGAGGAAAGAAGAAAGATATAAAAGAAAAGTGAGTAGAAAACACTTTTCTATTGTTTTGTAGGAAAGAAAAATAAGTGGAGAGCCTTTTTTTTTACCGTTTGGTAGAAAAGAAAAGTGGGAGGATTGATTTTTTCTTCAACGTACAAATCATATTTCCCTCCACTTTCCCATAATCTTTACCAAATACATGGTAAAAACCATCAATCCCCTTATTTTTCCATCTTCTTCCTCTTCTTTCATTTAACTTTTCTTATGTACCAATTAGAATGATACTTATAAAAATAAAAAGGAATGGTATTTAAAATCCCCTTATGTTGGAACATATTTTGTATATATATATATCAATCCCCTTATTTTTCCATCTTCTTCCTCTTCTTTCATTTAACTTTTCTTATGTACCAATTAGAATGATACTTATAAAAATAAAAAGGAATGGTATTTAAAATCCCCTTATGTTGGAACAGATTTTGTATTTTCATATATATATATATATAACAGTTCTAGTGTGCCATATAAGCAATGACGTGGACGCCGACATGGACATACCATTTAATTATCAAATTACCTTTTTCAAATAATATTCACTCACATAATAATTTTTATTATCCATAAAAGAGTTTTTGATTTGAAAAATCGAACTCAGCCTCAAAAATTAATAATTTGATTTAATTCAATTTTATATTTAATACAAAAATAAATATAAGAAAAGAGTTATTGATCTGAAAAACCGAACTCAGTCTCAATTAATAATAACCATAATAATTCTTGATTAATATTTATTCACATAATAATTCTTATTATCTAGAAAAGAGTTGTTGATATGAAAAAACGAACTTAGTCTTAAAAATTAATAATTTGGTTTCATTCAATTAATAAAATATACTTACTTTCAAATTCAAATGTTTGTACGCTTTTTCTTTAACTGAAAAAATTATTTAATCCCTCAATTAATAATAACCATAATAATTCTTGATTAATATTCACTCGCATAATAATTCTTATTATTTACAAAAGAGTAGGTGATTTGAAAAATCGAACTTGGTCTCAATTAATAATAACTATAATAATTCTTTATTAATATTCACTCACATAAAGATTCTTATTATCTATAAAAGAGTTATTGATATGAAAAATCGAACTTAGTCTTCAAAAATTAATAATTTGATTTAATTTAATTTTATATTTAATAAAAAATAAATGTAAAAAAGAGTTGTTGATCTAAAAAATCAAACTCGGTCTCAATTAATAATGAATATAATAATTCTCGATTAATATTCACTCACATAATAATTCTCATTATTCATAAAAGAGTTGTTGATATGAAAAATCAAACTCGGTCTAAAAAATTCATAATTTGATTTAATTCAATTTTATATTTAATACAAAATAAATATAAAAAAGAGTTATTGATCTGAAAAATCAAACTCAATCTCAATTAATAATAATCATAATAATTCTTGATTGATATTTACTCACATAATAATTCTTATTATCTATAAAAGAGTTGTTGATCTGAAAAATCGAACTCGGTCTTAAAAATTAATAATTTGATTTCATTCAATTTTATATTTAATACAATTTTATATTTAATACAAAAATAAATATAAAAAATGATTTTATCTTATTGAATTATGGGAAAGTTAAACAATAAAAATAATAATAATTTAGAAAATCACTTTAATGCATTTTTATGATCAAATCACATTTGGCACAATGATCAAATACACAAGCACAAGACTGATTTTCATTGATAAGTCTATCGCATCAATATTTTTTAAAAAATAATGAAATTCTTTTACTCTTGGGTCATAGGTTGTGTGCTTGACAGTGTTGAGAAGGTTAATATTGTCTACTGTTTCCAGTATGATAAATGAAGATTTAGGAGTTGGTTATACATCATTCGATTGGTTTTAGAAACCCTTTTTTTTTTATTTATTTAACAATAACAGAAACCGATAAGAATAAAATTCAGTATAGGTTTTTTAGATGGCTTATTTGGATTCCACTTGATTACCAATCTATCAATAATTGATTAATCTTATCTAAAATTTGTTAAGATGATAATTATCTAAATGAAATTTACCATCATCTCTCATGTTACCAATAGATAAAAGTCTTGTATATTAATTATAATTATTTATATCTCATAATTTATCAATGTTTCTATATGTAAAAAAGATTGAGACAACACAAATTAGAGATAAGTACAAAAAAAAAAAAAAAATTGATCAAATCTAATAGAAACAGTTATCTAAACGTCTCTCTCTAAAACATAAATCAACTGCTATTTCTCCCTTCAACCACCTCGACTTTTTTGACCACCCTAGCCACTAGAACAATGAGATAAACTCTCTTTTCTCCCTCATATTCTCTTTGTTTCATGGATCAATATAAGTGAAGATACTTATAACTTTTGTAATTTGAGCTTTTTTTTGGGTGACAGGATTTTCTTTAGTGACCGAAATGTGAATGAAGAATATTTTAATTCTTTTTGGTGTGGTTATTCTTTGCTTGGATGGTTTGACTTAAAAGTGTTTTTTTTTTATTTTAAATTTTGATTTATTTCTTTATTAATAATGGGTTTGGGTTAATATACAGATTTAATTGGTTTTTGACGTGAATGTGAATAAATAAGAGCTGTTAAGGTTGGGATCATACTTTTATTTTCTCTCTCGTATGTGTTCTTATTTTGTTTTGTTTTCTCTTTTACTAATATCGGCTACTGGGAGATTGTTGTCTGATTTTTTTTTTTTGAGTAACAACTTGAGTATCTAAAACTTAAATAAATATATGTTGATCAACAATGATTTATATTGTATTTAATGTTAAACAACCATTTCAGTTTCTGAAATCACTTTTACTGCTTAGTCTGTTCAGGTATTTTAGCACTTTGAAATTCTTTGAAGTGAGTTGATTTTTTGTTTATTTTTTTTATTTCAGTGGTAGGGAAATAGGAAAGAATTTTTTTTTTATCGTATATGAATTTTTATGTTGTTCTCTTTTATTATTTTGCAATTGTATGGAAAATGCTATCATGAAGGCAATAAAGGCTATCATGAAGATGTAGAGAAGGCCATTTTCATCTCCCTTTCTCTGTTTGTATGGGGTCTCATTAGTTAATAGATACTGATAAAAATAAGAGGTTTTAAGATGAAGTATGATAATTTTTATATTGAGAAACAAATTTTAAATAAAAAACTAATAGATAAAAATGTAAGAATATTAAGATAGATTGAATATTGAAATATGCAAAATTTTAGTACAATGAGTAGATACAAAATTTAAATATACTGAGGAAATGAAAAGGCTAATAAATAAAAAATGACTTGATAAAAAAATTGATATAGTGAGTAGTTGAAAAGTTATTAGATAAAAAATATTTTAAATATAATAAAGAGACAAAATATAATAAATATAGATAAAGGTAATAAAAAATGCAAGATTTTAAAAATAAAATAAGTTAAGTTTAAATATTGAAATACATAAAATTTAAATATAATAGTGAGAAAAATATTTAATATATATATTCATAAAATATGGGATTAGTATATTTATTTAATGGATGTTTCATTAGCAAAATAAATAAAAAAATACATACTATTCTAATCTAAATTAAAAATATCATGAATATTGTTTTCTTTAAAAATATTTACTTTATAAATATATATCCATAATGACCTCAATTTTAGTAATTATCTCTTAGAAGTCTTAGCCTCTGCTTCAATTTTTGTAACTATCTCTTAAAATTATAATGAAAATTTTGTTTATTTAATTTTAAATATTAAACTTAATCAAACTAATTTATAATATTATCTAAAAAAATATGTTCCAAATTGGCGTACTTACATTTATATACCTTAAAATTAAATAAATTTTATTTTAGATAATAGGAAAAAACCAAGTATATTGTATTTAAATAAAAGCTAAACTAAATATTATTATCTTATGAAAAACAGTTAGCATCTTGGAGGAAAAATAAACCATCAATCACATCGCTTGGTGTGCAGTGCAAGAGCGATAATGGCATGGTAAAGGATTCTAAAAGAGAAGATAAGTCTAAAACAACGCAAAAATTATCATTAAAATTATTTTCTATTACGTTACGATCAATATAATGTTGCATAAGGGGAGGAAATATGTACAATTTTTTTGCAGCAAGCACTATTGTATGGATATTTAGACAACAAGAAAAATAAGGCTTTAAATTAAAAATGCATAAATATCTCCCTTCCATTATTTTTTTATATAATTCAAATGTTTATTATCATAAAATAAATTATTTTTTAATTACTTTTTTCTTTCTCACATTTTGTTTTCATGAACAAAATATTCATGTGCATTTGCATAGGTTCAAATCTAATGTCTTTTAATTCAACTATTTGTTGCATGGGAACTAGTCTTTATTTGTACTTTATTTGATTTTTCTATGCATTCCAACTTGGATAAAAATGAGTTCTTTAAGTGCCATTCCATGGTGAAGCGAGGTGACATCATTGGAATTCATAGATTCCCTGGTTGGTGATATTCACATTTGGTTGAACACTGAACATTAATCAAACATTTTAGTTCAAACTAATCATAAGAATACAATTGGTGGAAAAGTGAGGAGTAGAGTATGCTATATTTTCGTTCAATCTAATTCTTGATTTTAGTAGAACCATATATGGATGCTTCTTGATTAATTATTAGTATTAAATATCATAATAATAATTCGCATGATAAAGCTTGTAATGTTGATCTAGGACTCTTTACCATATCAAGTTGTCATAAATCAAATGAAAAACTTTTTCCAAAGAAATTATTTCTACAATGCTCTCTAGTACCCTTGCCTCTCCATATATCTTCCAACTTTTGGTGGACAAAATAGTAATTGAAATTAACCAAATTCACTGTTATATTTCTTGCTCTTCCTTGTCCCCCCCACCCAAAAAAAAAAAAGAAAAAATTTATTTGCGCTTGAGGAAAAGGGATATTAGTTGCTTTAACTATAGAGATACATGATACATCACATACAAATATATAAGTAGGGAAGAGTCAAAGAGGAGAATTAAGTATTTTTCCCAAGTCATTTATAGTGCTTGCCCCATGCCTTCACATGCTCCCAAGGCATACAATCATCCTTAACAATGTTGAAGTACATTCGGTGGTGAAAACTATAATTTTTTTTGTTTTTCGTAAGTTTTGTCTTAATGCTAACCCAATACTGTTGTTTCCGAAGAATGAAAGGAAAGCAAATAATTATACATGGACTCCTAGAATGACCAGGAATCCAGAAAGTTACACTTTAAAAGATCAGGTACTCTTTATTAGAGTTCGCGCATACTTCATCGGTCCAAATTTGTAAAATCCCCGATGACCACGGGGTCTCGCTCCACGATGAGTGGGTGAGAAGGAGTTAGGTGGCAGTGCCCCCAAAAATTTTAGGCTCTATACGTATTTTGGGTTTGGTTTTTTGCTTGACGGTTTGGGCTTAGGCCCATGAATAGCCGTGGTTTTACAGCAGGGCGAAAACCTTAATTAGGGCGTCTTAAGTTGCTTATAAATACTCTCTATGTAATGAGCGAACATTGTAATGAGAGATTTGTGAGGTTGATAATAGTGAAACTTCTGGCAGGATGTAGCCTTATTCTGGGGTGAACTTGGGTATATTGTATCTTATTTTCTTTTTGTTTATAATTCGTGTGATTGACAAGTCTCGAATCGTTTAATTGGTATTAGAGCTTTGTGTTCGAGGACTAACGATCAGAGATGTCGATTGGATCACGGATTAAAATCGAGAAGTTTGGATAGAAGAGCTTCGAGTTATGAAAACTGAAGATGGAGGATGATGGCAGCGTCCATAGCAGAGGTGGCGTCCGGTGGTGGTTTCGACATCATCTTTAGTGGCTATCACAGAGTGGGAGAAGCTCGATCAGAAGGCATGAGTCTGATTCGATTGTGCCTAGCTGATTCTATCTTGTTAATGTTTATGGAGAGAAGATTGTGAAAGAACTCTGGAAGAAGCTGGAAAACCTTTATCAAAGTAAACTCTGGTAAACAAATTGTTTCGGCGGAAGAAATTGTACAACAGTCGGATGCCTGAGGATGATTCTTTATCTGTTCATCTACATGAGTTCAACATTTTGAAGGGTCAGTTATTGTCTATCAGTGTTCATGTGACAGATGACAATAAGGCTTACACTGCTCTGTTCACTGCCTGATTCGTGGGATAACTTGATAGTTGCGATTGGTAGTGGTACGACTAATCTGTCTTTTGATCCCTGGAAAGTGGACAGATGAGATATCAGCTTCAGGAAACAAGAACAAGGATGATGATGTTGGTGACTTAAATATAGTTTCCTATTTGGCTCAATCAGATCAAAACGTTTGGATAATTAACAAAAGAGTATCATTTCACATGACACCTCACATGGACTGGGTTTGTGAGTATAAAACCTTTAATGAGGGAAACATTTTATTGGGAGATAACTCTCCGGTGAAAATTATTGGTCATGGGAAGGTGAAGTTGAAGATGAATGATGGTACAGTCAAGACACTTCCAGGCATGATGCATATTCCGGGTCTCAGCAGGAACTTGATGTCAGTCAGCAAGATGACAAATGGGGGAGTGAATTTCAGTTGTGACAAAATTTGTGCAAGATGACTCGTGGATCGCTAGTAATCGCATGAGGTGTTCGGTATGGTACGTTGTACAAGTTGCTGGGAAGTACAGTACAAAATCAGTGTAATAGAGGTTTTATCTCTAAGAAAGTGATTGTGAGGCGAAGTCCTCTATGTTGTGGCATTAGAGGCTTGGGCATATCGGCGAAAAAGGACTATCTACTTTATTGTAGAAGCAGATGGTGAAAGGAGTCCCAGATTGCTCCATGGGATTCGGTTTCTATGAGCATTGTCTACAGGGCAAGCAGAACCATGTGAGTTTTAATTCCGTTGGCACGAGGGCGAAGGTTATTCTGGATTTGAGACATAGTGATGTGTTTGGGCCAGTTCCGGTCCAACCTCTTGGAAAATCAAGGTATTTTGTCTCTTTCATTGATGATTTTCAAGGTATGCATGGATTTACTTTATTAAGAGTAAAGCTGAAGCATTTGATAAGTTCTGTGAGTTTAAAGTATTGGTAGAAAATTAGATGAAAAAAAAGATAAAAATACTGAGAATAGATAGTGGAGGGGAATTTTGCTCAAACAAGTTTTAACAATTATGTGTGGCAAGCAGCATTGCAAGATAAAAAACAACTCCATATACACCTTAATAGAATGGGGTGACTGAGAGACTCAATCGGTCACTCATAGAGAAATCGAGAAGTATGCTGAGTTGTGCAGGCTTGGAGTCAGAGTTCTGAGCAGGGGTGGTGGCTACGACATGTTATCTGAAGAACAGGTCACCTACATCAGCTTTGTAGGATCATACACCGTTTGAGGCACTATTCGGAAAGAAGCCGAGTTTGGCTCATGTTAGGGTGTTTGGGTGTGATGCTTATATGCATGTGCCAAAAGAAAAGAGGAACAAAATTAACAGCAAATCAATGAAGTGAATCATTGGTTATAAGGATGGGGTCAAAGGATACAAGTTATGGAATCTAGAAAATATGAGTACAGTTTTCAGCAGAGATGTTGTGTTCAAAGAAACATAAAAGGGATGTGATAGCTATCCAAGATGTACCAGAACAGCCAAAGCAGGTTCAAATTGATCTTAGCTTGGGAGATATAGAGTGGGAGACTACCCCACAGACTACATCGGATACTTCAGATTCTGAGTCAGTAGGGTCTGAGCACGATATTCATGTTTCTAATGTAGAGGATGAGGAGATCCACACGGGTTAGGAGGCCACCCATCAAGTATTTCTTTAGTGCTTGCAGTGCATTTTATGCTTTAAATATTACTATTGATGATCCTAGCACAATGAAAGAGGCGAGAACCTCGGAGGATGCAAATCTGTGGGAGGATGCTATGAAAGAAGAGATGCAGGCACTAGACAGGAATGAAACATGGAGCCTTGTGAAATTGGGTGCAAATGGGTTTTCAAGAAGAAAACCCATGAATTTTCAAGAAGAAAACCCATGGGTTTTCAAGAAGACAATTGGGTGCAAATGGGTTTTCAAGAAGAAAATAAATGCAGATGGAATGGTAGAAAAGTACAAGGCACATCTGGTTGCAAAGGGGTACTCGCAAATAGAGGGAATTAACTATAGTGAGATATTTTTCCTAATAATAAAGTTGACATCCATTAGATTTGTCTTATCCATGGCAGTTGCTTATGATCTAGAGGTCGAGCAACTAGACGTGAAAACATCTTTCCTTCACGGGGACTTAGAAGAGGAAATTTACATGAAATAGCCTGAAGGCTTTGTGAGAAAAGGCAAGGAAGAGCTGATTTGTAAATTGAAGAAGTCTTTGTACGGATTAAAGTAGTCACCACAGATGTGGTACCAGAAGTTTAACACGTATGCCATTCAGCTTAGGTTCACTTGTAGCTCTATTGATCACGGCGTCTATGTGAAAAGGTTAGGGGTTGATTTTGTCATTTTAACCTTGTACATTGATGATATGCTGTTGATTGGAAATAACAGGAAGATGATTAGCACTATGAAGGCATCATTGGCAAAGTAGATTGACATGAAAGACCTAGGGCCAACAAACTTTAGCTTGGGTATGCAAATAAATAGGCATCATGAAAATCGAAAACTGTGGCTAAGTCATAAGAACTATATTGAAGAAGTGTTGAAAAAATTTAACATGTTTGATAGCAAGCTAGTAAGGACTCCCATGCCTTTGGGAACCAAGTTATCTGCGGAACAATATCCGAAGACGGAGGAAGAATCTGAAGAGATGGCATGCGTACCTTATGCTAGTACGGTTGGAAACTTAATGTACGCTATGGTGTGTACGAGACCAGATATTGCCCAAACAGTGGAAGTATTGAGAAGATATATGTCTAATATTGCGAAAGAGCATTGGACTGCAGTAAAGAGAGTTCTTGGACATCTTCATGGAACGTCAGAGTTTGCATTTTGTTATAGAAGTATGAGAGGTAAAAAGAATCTTGATATTGTAGGATTGGTTGATGCTGATTGGGAAGGTCACATTGATAATAGGAGGTCTACAAGAGGATATGTGTTCAATTTGTTTGGTGGGGCGGTGAGTTGGATGAGCAAGAGGTAAAGTGTTGTTGCTCTTTCATCCACAAAAGTAGAGTATATGGCGACAACTTATGCTGGAAAAGAAGCGGTTTGGCTTCAAAGGTTGTGTTCTGAGCTTAGGTTTAAACAAAGAGCAGTGAAGGTGAAATGTGACAATCAATGTGCTATCATATTAGCAAAGAATCTCGCATTTCATTCACGGACGAAGCACATCAATATCCAATATCACTTCATCCGGAAAAAGATTGAAGAAAATGTGATAATCTTGGAGAAAGTTGATACAATAGTGAACAACGTATATTTGTTGACTAAGGTAGTTAGTCTAGCGACGTTTAAGTGGTATGCTACTGAGATGAGCTTGAAGAAATAGACTTCTAGAAAGTTGTTTATGTGTGTGAAGTATTTACTAAGTGGGAGATTGTTACAGTTGGTGCATATTTCATGGGTCCAGATCTGTAGAACCCCCGACGACCACAAGGGTCCTGCTCCCCAGTGAGCGGGCGGGGGATAGGGGGCAGCGCCCCCAAAAATTTCAGGCCTTGTACATGTTTTGGGTTTGATGGCTTAGGCTTAGGCCCATGAATAGCCATGGTTTTGCAACAAGAAGGAAACCCTAATTAGGGCGTCTTAAGTTGCTTATAAATATTCTCTACGTATTGAGCGCACATTGTAATGAGAGATTTGTGACGTTGATAACAGTGAAACTTCTGACAGGACGTAGCCTATTTTGAGGTGAACTTGGTTATATTGTGCCTTTTTTTTTTCTGTTTATAATTCTTGTGATTGACTAGTCTCGAATCGTTCACTCTTAGTGTTTTTTGTATATTCCACCCATGATATTTACTTTGAATTTGTTCAGGGTTCATAGATTTTTACTATCAGATTAAGAGCTAAGATTTTGTTACCATAATGAGATATCAAAATGATGGGTTATTGTGCTTGATCTGTTGATCTTGTGCTTCAATAACTAACCTTTGATAGTTGGACTAAGGTTAAGTATCATCTCTTTCTTTTCATATAAATGATAGCGATCTTTTTCAGTTGTAGGAAACACAACACTACCATACCGCCAATGGTACCTAGACCTTATGTTAAATCCAGAGATTCTACAAGTATTAAGAACTAGGGCCAAAATCTTATCTTATTACAGGAACTTCCTTAATAGTTTGGGATTCATCGAGGTTTGAAACCTATGGAGCTTGACAAAATATTTTCCAAAAATTATTGAACTACTTGTCTTTGTTTCATTTGTTTATTGACCCTCTATTAATCATTATCATGTGGAAACTCTTGTGTTGAATATGACTGTTAGGGGAGCTGCCTCTCGATCTGGATATGGAACTGTATATGCTAGTTTCCCCTGAGCTTTATCTTAAGAAGTTGGTTGTTGATGGACTTGAATGCGTTTATAAGATTGGGAAAACATTCAGAAACAAGGGAATGGATCTAACACGTATTCCAGAACTCACAATGTGCGAGTTTGAATGGCCTATGCAAATTACAATGACTTGATGGGACTGATAGAGCATTTGTTATCTAGTAAAACTTTTGAACGTCACTGAGCTGAAGAAATTAACTTATCACATATTAGTATTATATTATAACTTGGTGCTTAAAATTATTTTTAAGAAATAAGATTTTTAGTGTTTGGATATTTTGCTTAAAGTTTTAAATAAGTTGTGGAGGTGTTTGATAAAAAAAAAGTGTTGAAATCAACTTAAAACTGTCAAAATGACCAAATTATAATATGAAATAATGTTTTAGATTATGGGCAAACAGAGATTTTTGAAAAAGCCTAATGGTAAAAAGGATTTAGATCAAAGTCAAACTAGATTATAATGAAACTAATGTGAGAAGCCAACTTCTCAAAGTTCACTCATTTTCTTCCTGAATTATAATCTCCCGAGAATATAAGTTGTACCAAACAAAGAAGTGAAGTGAGATATTAACTTATAAACTGGTTTGACTAGCTTATAAGTTGAACCAATTAGGCTCTAAAACAAATTGCATATATTGTTGAATGATCGTTAAACTAAACATGTTGTAGCATGGTATATATACTTATTCTTAATGTAAGATGTGCATTGGCATGACCTCAAAACTGTTAATGGCAAATGATTGGGATCATGTATATGATTGTGGAATTGGCAATTCATGCAGGAATGATGAGGGAGCTGACACGAAGCCATAAAATAAATTATCATGGCAACAGGGTGGACAATAAACCTATAGAGATTGATTTTACTCCTCCTTAGGTAACGTGTTTGTGTATGTGAATATGATTTACATATGGGTTATTCGTAAAATCCATAATTTTTTTTTTTGTGTGTGGATGTGATATACAACTGGATTATTTGTAAAAACCATAATGTTTTTCGTTGATTATCAGCTTTGAATGATCTAATGGTTTTTTCTTCTTTGATTACATTAGAAGGATTCATTTTGTAGAAAAGTTGGAGAGAATGGCAAACCTTAGTATACCTATCTAGTGACGCTGCTAATAAGTATCTTTTAGATGCGTGTGAAAGATTTGATGTCAAATGTCGTCCTCCACATACTACAACTCGGTTGTTAGACAAGGTCATCTTCCTAATTGAACTGGCAACTTTTACAGTCATATTAGGCATAAATGCATTATATATGCATGTGTTGCAGTTTAAATTTGGTATACATTGGTGCTCTATCAGACAAGTTGATCATTGCAATCCAAAGATCTTAAGATCTTATAGTTTTTCCTAGTTTAGCAACCTAAGCATTTTGAAATTGTTGATGCCTTCTTCTTTTCTCATGTTTCCTATGACGAATGCAAACCACATTAATTAGCATTTGGTGAAAGTGAATATTTTGGATGTAATTGCATAGCAACTTGTGGGGCATTTTCTTGAAGAAACTTGCCTAAATCCTACTTTTATAAACAACCATCCAGAGGTCATGAATCCACTGGCAAAATTGTACAGGTCTAAACTAGACTTAACCGACCGCTTTGAGCTATTTGTCAACAACTGAGAGGTATTACTTTGATTTTCTATGCTCACTCTTCCAGTCTTCCTCTTATTGCTTACAATTTTTCTGAACATTCTAAGACCTGACATTTACAATTCGTGTAATGTTATCAACCATTGTTTGATAAATCATCACAATTTTACGCTAGCTATGCAATGCATACATGAAATTGAATGATCCTGAAGTGCACCGTAGGCGGTTTGCTGAGCAACTCAAGTTAAAAAGAATAATTGCATTATGATTGAAATTTGAATTATTAATGCATCAAGTCCAATTTCACTGGGGGTGGTGAAACTTTGACTGATTTATGAATCCATCACTATACTGTTTTTAGATATTGTGAGTTATCCCACATCATAAAGAAATAAAAAAAATTAAAGTGAGTTATATACTTGGTTTGGACCCAAGACTCTTGAGTTTAACTTTTTGAGTTATATTGGTGTCCATTTATATATACCAAATCAGTGTTCGTGATCTCCCGTGTGTAAAGTATTCCTCATGAAATATAAATGAAGTAGTTCAAAATTGAGAGAGAGAAGTTGCAAAGAATTCGAGCAAGCTAGGATTCCATTTATACAAACTGAGAGCTATGTTTCTCTCGTGTTAACGGCACCTAGAGAAGGTTTATGAAGACCTCTCGAACCTCCCTTGATAATTGGGCGACTCTATTGCTTACAGGGAGAGAGAGGATAAAGAGTAGAAATCTGATAGAGTTAATTCGAAGTAATAATGTACACACTTCGTATGTTTAATTTTAATTGCATGGAAGCTCATTTGTGCCTTTTCTCCCCCTTATTTGGCTAGTGTTGTGACCAAATTTTAAGTTAGGCAACAAAAATACTTTGCGGCTAAATAATTGAGTTTTTGGCAATGTGTCGTCATTAAATAAGTCAGTTATGTGATTTGGTGACGACTTTTATCAAAAAATGGTAGTTTTGATGACTGGTTTTTTAAATCGTGACCAAACCCCCTCACCAAAAACATAGTTTTTTGTAGTAATTTTTTTATTGATTGTGTAACCAGTAGTTCTATTGAAGAAGTGTTTGGTATATGACTCAGAATGTAAACGAAAAATTTATTAGGATATTTATATATGAGTATTAAAAAGAAATAAAAAATGATTATATACATGGTTTGAATCTAAGCTTTTGAGTAATATTGGTGCACATCCATGTATATCAAACTGGTGTTTATGTGGCCTCCATTATGTGAAGTACTCCATCTTTGAGTATGGACTGCCCCCTACTCATGGATTGGGAATGGGGATTGATTGGCTTGCGTGCCATGCTGCTCACAGATTCACAAAATGTCAAGGTTGGAGGACTCACCTAACGCATAACATTATCATTGCCAATATATATACCTGTACTTTCTACAAACAAAAGCACAGAGATAATTAAAGCTCTTACCTATATATGTTCAACATAAGGTTCTCCTCTTTCCAGCCATGAAACCTTCAAGAAAAGATTTCTCAAGGTGCACCACTCAATTATTTAACTGCAAATTTATGTTGTTATTAGAATTCCACTTGGCATATAATCCAATATCTATGTCATAATTTTTACGACTTTTTGATTTTGAGCTGCATGGAAATACACAGAACTGTCTCATCTAATGCTTTACGAGTTTTGGTGTTGTAAAACTGGAACTACGTGATGAACTAATTATTCTTCTTTTGGTATTTGCAGTTTGAGCTCTCGAAAAAATTGCTGAACTTGCTGAGCTTAATATTGAAACATTAATGTATCTCTCTCTCTCTCTCTCTCTCTCTGCGAGAATTTAAGAATAGCATTGGAGACTCAAAAAAGCTGGTGTTTATTATGAATAATTGTAGAAATTAAGTTGGTGTAACTAAAATTATAATTCAATTTCTATTGTTGCTGTTTAGAATCCTTCCAAACTTGCTTTTAAGTTGCTTATTAGAAATTTTTTGTACAAGTTAAGGACACAATCCGATGTTATCGAAGAAACTATTGATTAGTGATGATAAATGTGGACAATTCATGGAAAATAAAGCAGATTATTAGTAAGGGAATGCACTTAAGCCTCCGTTTGTTTCAGTAAAAAATGATCATATGAAAATTAAATATATGTAAAATAGTATTTTATTGGTGTTTGGATTTTATGAAAATCAATTTCATATAAAATAAGATTTTACATTGTTGAGGGATAATCGTAACAAAACATTTTTTTTAACAGTAAGTGATTTTACATTGATCACGAAAATTAAAAAAAAAGTGAGTCTAACACGTTACTTATATGTGCTTTATCATATATAGAAGCCTTCTTTTAATCATTGTCAGCCACACTCTTCTCCTTTGTAGCAGACTAGCATAACTTCATAATCATTATATATATATATATATATAATGTGCACAAAATACTCATAATATGATATCAATCAAAGAAAACAATAATCATCGATAATATTTTATTACATCTCAAAAGATGTCCAAAGGAAAACAACATATAAATTGACATAAAAGTCTCAATATAGAAGTCATACTCCCACTAATAAAATACATCAAAAGAACTAATAATACTCATGTTGTCTACAAGTTTGAAAAAATCCGAAGGCCTAACACCCTTGGTCAATAGATCAACAAGCATAGACCCAGTATCAATATGCTAAAAAAAAACATATCACGATTGTCAACCCATTCTCTAATCTTGAAGTATTTTAGTTCTATGTATTTTGCATCGCCAGAATTTTTAGTATTCTTCGCAAAAAATACTACAGCCATGTTATACAGAAAAGTTTTAGTGGTTTAGAGATTGAATCTGCAACTCTAAGCCCTGAAATGAAGTTCCTCAACATTTAGCATGTGCACCAGCCTCAAAGCAAGCCACAACCTCAACCTACATAGTGGATGAGGTAACAAGTGATTGTTTGACACTTTTTCACGAGATGACACCTTCTGCTACCATGAAAATATAACCCGTGGTAGATTTTCCATCATTTGAAGTGCTCATCTCGCCAGTATCTACATATCCAGCGACCTCTAAGTCGTCTACCTGTCGGTATACTAGCATGTAATCTTTGGTCTTCTACAAATACCTCATCACCTTCTTTGCAGCTGTCCAATGATCACAACTAAGATTAGCAGAGAATCTGCCAAGCATACTCACTATATAAGCAATGTTCGGTCTCGTACTGACCTCATAATATATCAAACTCTCAACTGCACTAGCATATAGAATATTTTTCACGGACTCCCTCTGAATATCATTCTCAACACACTAGTTCTTACTCAGTTTGTCTCCCTTACACATATGAGTGGTGATAGGGTTACAACTCTGCATGTTAAACCTAGTAAGAACACGATCAATGTAGGCTATCTGGAACAAACCCAAAAGTTTTCTAGATCTATCCCTGTGAATCTCTATCCCAAGAACAAAAGCAACATCTCCAAGATCTGTCATATCAAAGACCTCGGAGAACATCCTCTTAGTCTTATGAAGCAAAACCAAGTCACTACTGGCAAGTAGAACATCATTAACGTACAAGACCAAAAAGATAAATTTACTCTAATTGACCTTAAGATATATGCAAGAATCAACTATGTTCTCTTCAAAACCGAATGATCGAACCACCTCATGGAATCTGAAATACCATTGTTTAGAAGCCTGTTTAAGGCCATGGAGATATTTTTTAATTGTACACACTATGTGTTCTTTCCCAGTCTCAAAAAAATCCCTCAGGTTGCTGCATGTAAACCTCCTCACAAAGATTACCATTCATAAAATTTGTTTTGACATCCATTTGATGAAGCTCTAAATCAAAATGAGCTGAAAGAGCCATGATAATTCTAAAGAAATATTTTGTGGACACTGGTGAAAACGTTTCAGTGTAATCAATACTATGTCTATGTGTATATGTAATGACCCATCCTGGGTTGACCACTCCCGAGACAATGCCATCACATTTTGAGAATCCCAGCACGACACGTATATGCAACAAATACTAACAGAATTTTTTATTTATTTTAATCCTCAACTCTCAATAGGGGACATATGTAAATCTAATATTCATTTACACATAATATACAACGTAGGATGCATGATTATTTACAAATAAAATATTTATTTCATTTTCTCACTAGTCTGAGGATATTGACACGTACGTGGCTTATAGAATTTCTTTCATCTAACTCTCAACCCACCATACTATTCGTCCTATCTGCTAACTGAAATCATTGTACAATGAGGGATGAGCTTCGCAAGCTCAGTGAATTAAATTTACTAAAAGTATTCAAATTTCATAAATAGCCCGTTAATAATTAATCATTTATTTCTCCTATAACTGGATAATAGCATAACGTCTAACATTTAAATAATTCCCATATTATAATATCTATGTCTTTTTCTCTTTTTTTCTCACTGTAACTGTCTCTCTCTGGGAGACTCATCCATCGATAAATAAATTCACAATAATATACCACACATCAGCATTTCAATAATGCAAGCAATAATTAAAACAGATGCAATGCATGAATAATTATGATGGGAATGTCTTCCCATGTGTCGACAGGTTATTATTATCTTAGACCAGCCCCTTCCCGGTTTTTTACAGCTTATCCCGACTGTCACGAAATTTATTTCTAGCATATAGCAGCTGTTACGGTGTCTTTTTTATTTCGAGCATATACCGGCTGTCACGGTTATTCCATTAGACCGGCCTCTTCCCGGTTCTTTCTGTTATTTTATTTAATGAATATGCATATGAACAATAATATGAAATATGCATATGAACAGTAATATAAACACCACATGAATTCAAAATATTTAAATTAACTATCTGGTCTTTCCTCAACTTTCTGCTCAATAAATTTCACCATTTTCTTCTCCTCATATATCACATCAATTTATTCACCAACTAGTCAAAATCTCTTTATCACCATCATTATTAAATCAACTCATTATTCTAAAAATATTTCTTTTCACATAATAATTTTCTACGTGTCAAATATTTATAACATGAATATCAATTTAATTTTTTTCTACCACCCAGCATAAACTAATAATTTATTTTAATATTATTACTAGATGTTTGCTTTTTATTTAGATTACTTAAAATAAATCCAACTCACCATGTAGCACTAAAGCTACCACGAAACACTTGACATAATATTTGTATTAAATTTTTAATTATTTCTTAAATTCTTCATAAACCACACCCTTTTAAAAATCCCACTTTGACTTTTGAAAAATTTTATGAATGCTAAAAATTCAAAAATATAAACATTACAGTAGTACCTTATGTTTTTCTGACAGCTTCCCGTGACTCTCTATAAAATTTCCTCCGTAAACCCCTTCTAAATTTTGCTCTTTCAACATTTCTTTCGGTCCCCGAGTATTTAAAAAAAATGTTTAATGGAAGGAAAACTCAATGAGTTTGGTACGTGAAATTTTAAGTTTGCGTCTACATCATATATATATAAAAGTTTGATGTGAAAATATCTTCTGCAACTTCAAAAGTTGCATGCTTCATCACCACTAATTCACCAAAATCACTCAACGTATTGGACACTTGCAAGGCATACAAATGCCTTGCTTTCTACTTGTCATCCCAAGAATTAACTTGGCAGCAGGTGCTGCCACCTACTACCATGTTTTTTTTTTTTTTTTACTTTTCAGTTTTGTCTTCTTCTCTCTTTTTTAGCCTTCTGCAGTCTGGGACGTTCTGGTCCCATATTTTTTTTTAGAATTGCTTTATTCAAATACTACTAAACTCTTCACATAAATTTTATTTTAACTCCATGTCCTATTTCTTAAATTACATCTTTCCCCTTATTTACAAATACGGGTATTACAATTCTTCCCACCTTACAAAAATTTTGTCTTCGAAATTTCCTTATCTAAAATCAAGAAAAGAGTTGGGGGTAGTCATTCTTCATTCTCGTTTCATGCTCCCACGTGATTTCTTCGACATCTTTATTTCACCATAATACATGAATCAAATAAATGACTTTATTGCGTAAGACATGTTCCTTTCTGTTTAGGATTCTGACGGGTATTCGCATAAAAATCAAATCTTTCTAAATTTCTATTGCCTGATTCGAGACACAATGTGATTCATCCTGTAAGTACTTTCTCAGTAGCGACACATAAAACACATTATGTAATTACTTTAATTCTGGAGGCAGATTCAAATGATACGTTATTGGTATAATTTTCTTGATCACCTCATACGGCCCCACAAATCTCGGGCTCAGCTTTCCCTTCTTCTTAAATCTCAACACTCTCTTCCATGGAGATATCTTCAAAAATACCTAATCACCAACTTGGAAGTCGAGAGGTCGTCTTCTTTTATAAACATATCCTTTCTGTCTGTTCTGAGCTGCTTTGAGGTTTTCCTTAACCAGTTTGATCCTCTCAGTAGTCAAGTCTATCATTTTCGGGCCATATATCTTTCTCTCTCCAACTTCTTCTCAGCATACTAGAGTTCTACACCTTCTACCATATAAAGCTTCGAAAGGTGCCATCCCAATACTAGTTTGATACTGATTATTGTATCCAAACTCGATCAAAGGCAAATAAGCATTTCAGCTCACTGAGAAACTTAATACACTTGCCCTCAACATATCTTCTAGTATTTTGATGATTCTCTCCGTCTGCCCATCAGTTTTTGGATGAAAAGTTGTACTAAACTATAATTGCGTACCCATAGCTTCTTGGAAACCCTTCCAAAATCTAGAGCTAAATCTAGAATCTCTATCTGATATGATACTGAAGGGTACTCCATGTAATTTTACTATCTCTGCTACATACAACTCAGCCAACTTTTTTGGACTCTAAGTAGTTTTAATAGGAAGAAAATGTGAAGACTTAGAAAGTCTATCCACTATAATCCATACAATGTCATGTCCTCTCTGAGTATGGAAAAAACCAGAGACAAAATCCATACTCACATTTTCCCATGGCCACTCAGGTACTGGAAGAGATTGTAATAAACCTGCTGGATGTCTATTCTTAGACTTTACCTGTTGACAGGTCAAACATCTAGCAATGTATTCTGCTACATCCTTCTTCATTCCTAACCACCAATAATTCTGTTTCAACCCCCTGTACATCTTATTATTACCTGGGTGCATGGAATATATATAATCATGAGCCTCCTTTAGTATCTCCCATCTCCTCATCATTGGGAACACAAACTCTATGCCCCAATACTACCATACCATCTTCTTTAATTCTAAACTCGGTCGGCTTCCCACTCAACACTTCCCGCCTAATTTTCTCTATCCCCTCATCTTTACCCTGCAGCTGTAATAAACGATCAATAATAGGAGATTGTATCACCATATTTGCCAATAATACTCCTCTATCATTGACTCTCAATTGCATCCTCATTCTTCTTAATTCTATCATCAGGCTAGTATTATGACTCCCAATAACAGTTAATCTCCCAATAGCTTTTCTACTAAATGCGTCAGCTACTACATTAGCCTTTCCTGGATGATAATGAATTGTACAATCATAATCACAAATCAATTCTATCCACCTCCTCTACCTTAAATTCAACTCCTTCTGGGTTGATAAATGCGTCAAGCTTTTATGATCAGTAAAAATTTCACACTTAGCTTCATATAGATAGTATCTCCAAATCTTCAAAGCAAAAACTATGGTAGCCAATTCTAAATCATGGGTCGGGTAATTCTTCTCATTGTTCTTCAGTTGCCTAGATGTGTAAGCTATAACTCTCCTATGTTGCATCAATACACATCCCAACACCTGATGTGATGCATCACTATAAACCACAAATCCCTCATCACTAGAAGGATGCACTAATACCGGGGCAATAGTCAGTTTCTCTTTCAACAGCTGAAAACTCCTCTCACATTCCTCAGACCATCTAAACTTCACATCCTTCCTAGTCAACTTAGTCAAAGGTCCAGCAATCATAGAAAAATTCTGGATAAATCTCCTATAATAACCAGCCAACCCCAAAAAGCTTTTAATTTCAGTTACACTCATGGGTCTTTCCCAATTTAGCACTGCTTCTACTTTTTTGTGGGTCAACTACTATCCCTTCTCCTGACACAACATGCCCCAAGAAAGATATTTCGCTAAACCAGAACTCACACTTCGAGAACTTCGCATACAATTTCTCTCTCCTCAAAATCTCCAACACTATCCTCAAATGTTGCATATGCTCTTCTTCATTCTTAGAATATATCAAAATGTCATCAATAAATACAATCACAAATCTGTCCAGGAATGGTTTAAACACTCGATTCATATGGTCCATAAATGCCGCAGGAGCATTGGTCAATCCAAAAGGCATCACTAAGAATTCATAATGGCCAAAATGTGTCCTAAAAGAAGTTTTAGGCACGTCCCCATCCTTTATCCTCAATTAATGATAACTCGACCTCATATCTATCTTAGAGAACACTCTAGCTCCCTGTAACTGCTCGAATAAGTCATCTATCCTGGGAAAAAGATGTCTATCCTTGATGGTGATCTTATTAAATTGTCTATAATCAATATACAACTTCAATGTCCCATCATTTTTCTTGAAAAAGAACATAGAGGCTCCCCAAGGTGACGTACTAGGTTGGATAAATTATTTATATAGCAACTCCTGAAGTTGAACTTTCAACTCTCTCAATCCAGCTGGTGCCATCCTATATGGTGCTATGGATATGGGTGTTGATCCTGGAATCACCTCAATAGAAAACTCAATCTCCCTATTGGGAGGTAACCCAATCAACTCTTTAGGGAAAACATCAGAAAAATCTTTTACTACCAAGATATCTTCTAACTTCCTAACCTTCTTGCTAGAATCCATTACATACGCCAAATACCCCTCACAACCCTTCCTCAACCATTTACTAGCAGTTAAGGCAGAAATAAGACAATTAGCAAGTATCTTACGTTCCTCTTGAAAATTAAACTCCTCTTATCCGGGTATCTTGAACACCATTTTTTTCCTAAAACAATCTACCTAAGCATGACATGCAGATAATCAATTCATCCCCAGAATTAAATCAAAATCTATCATATATAGAGGCAATAAATCTACTTTAAATTCTCTATCAGCAATATTAATCACACAACCTCGATAGATTGTCCTAATAATAACCCTATCTCCAATAGGAATCTTAACAATAATTGCATTCATCAAAGGACTAGCACTAGCATCAATAGATTTTATATAACTACTATATGCAAAAGAATGGGTTGCATTAGGATCAATCAATAATCTAGCAAGACTACCAAGGATAGAGATCATACCCATAACAACATCAGGAGTGGCTTGTGCATCCTGTTGGGTTAATGCATAGACTCTGCCATCTCTAGACTGACTCTGACTGCCACGTCCTCGCTCTGCTACTAATTCTCGACCTTTGCCGCTCACACCCCCTGATCCACCACCTCTCTCCATCGATCTCCTCCCAACACTTCCACCACCTACGTCAGCAGATTTCCCCGCTGGACAATTTGCAGCTATATGTCCTCCCCTATCATATACAAAGCATATCTGCATAGGGAAATTTCGATCTAAATGCCTCGTCTGATTACATTTAAAGCAGACTCTTGCCTCTCGATCATACATCAGGTTACCACTTCCCCTTGATGGCATACTTATTCCTCTACCATAACTCCCAACTCTCATAGCCTGGCTCCCAAATCTAGGGGTCCCACAAGAATTACTCTGAGCTACAGAAGCAACAGAACTTGCCTGCCTCTTACTCTGCACTACAGTTCCTTGTGACAAAGAACGCCCCCTCTGGGGTGGTCTTCCACCCTGTACACCCATATTGCTACCTCCTCTAGGTCCCTCAAATATAGACCTCTTCAGCCAATCCCTCATACCTCTCAACTCTATCAGATCCTTCTCAATCTACAATGCTTTATCCACCAGTACAGCATAAATTCCCTATGCCCATATAAGAGAGTTTAGTCCGAATATCGTAGTGTAATCCGTCTAAAATTCTCTTATATTTTATCTCCTCTATATTCACTAACTCAGGCAAAAACCTTGACAGGGCTATGAATTTACTATCATATTCAACCAGTGATAAATTTTCCTGCCTTAGATAAATAAAATCTCTTTCTTGTTGTGCCCGAAAGGTATCTGGGAAATACTTTGCAAAGAACTCATCCTTAAACTTACTCCAAGTCAAAGGTTGATCTACCTGTGTGCTTACCTTGGGAAAAATATCCTTCCACAATTGAGAAGCCTCACTCTCTAGAATAAATGAAGCAAAAGCCACATTCTGTCTATCTAACACTGGTAAGACCTCAAAATATTTCTTCACACGTCTAATCCACTGCTTAGTTTCTACTAGATTTACAGATCTCTAAAAGACTGAGGTTTAAACTTAAGAATTCTCACAAAACAATCACCTTGCATCTCCTGTGCAAACACACCTCCCTCATGACCCTCTTGCCTCACCACATCATGTTTTCTTCTACCCCTTTCCTCTAATCTTCTCTATAGATTATCAGCCCTTTCTTCAGCTACATTCATCCTCTCTATAGCACGATTAAGAGCTTCTCTCAATTCATCATTCCTACCCTCAGATACTCTCCCAACTCTACGAGTATCAGCTGCACTATCAACATGTTCCCTCACAGGAATCACAGACGCAACTTCCTCATCTGCTTCAGTTCTCCTAAAAATTGGGGGTCTACCACGTCCCCTCTGATTCATAACTCAACCTCTAGCACTAGCACGACCACGTGTCATCCTCAAACTCTGCATTTAAAAATATAATTTATTTAGATCTTTCACTTTTTAAGTTCTCATGCAGTCTACAGAATGATAAAATCTAAGGCTTTGATACCAAAATTGTAACGACCCATCCCGAGTTGGCCACTCCCGAGACGGTGTCATCACTTTTTGAGAATCCCAGCACGACACATATATGCAACAAATACTAACAGAATTTTTTTATTTTAATCCTAAACTCTCAACAGGGGAGATACGAAATCTGATATTAATTTACACATAATATACAATGTAGGATGCATGAATATTTACAAATAAAATATTTATTTCATTTTCTCACTAGTATGAAGATATTGACACGTACATGGCTTACAAAATTTCTTTCGTCTCACTCTCAGCCCACTAGACTATTCGTCCTGTGTACTACCTGAAATCATTGTACAATGAGAGATGAGCTTCACAAGCTCAGTGAATTAAATTTACTAAAAGTATTCCAATTTCATAAATAGCCCGTTAATAATTAATCATTTATTTCTCCTATAACTGGAAAATAGCATAATGTCTAACATTTAAATAATTCCCATATTATCATATTTTTAAGTATTTTTCTCTTTTTTTTTCCTCACTGTAACTGTCTTTTTCTGGGAGACTCATCCATCTATAAATAAATTCACAATAATTTACCACACATAAGCATTTCAATAATGCAAGCAATAATTAAAATAGATGTAATGCATGAATGATTATAATGGGAACGTCTTCCCACCAGTCGACAAGTTATTATTATCTTAGACTGGCCCATTCCCGATTCTTTACAGCTTATCTCGGTTGTCATGAAATTTATTTCTAGCATATACCGGTTGTCATGGTGTCCCTTTTATTTCGAGCATATACCGGCTGTCACGGTTATTCCATTAGATCGGCCCCTTCCTAGTTCTTTCGGTTATCTTATTTAATGCAAATGCATATGAACAATGATATGAAATATGCATATGAACAGTAATATAAACACCACATGAATTCAAAATATTTAAATTAACTATCTGGTCATTCCTCAACTTTCTGCTCAATAAATTTCACCATTTTATTCTCCTCATATATCACATCAATTTACTCACCAACTGGTCAAAATCTCTTTATCACAATCATTATTAAATCAACTCATTATTCTAAAAATATTTATTTTCACATAATAATTTTTTACATGTCCAATGTTCATATCATACATATCAATTTAATTTTTATCTACCATCCAGCATAAGCTAATAATTTATTTTAATATTATCACTAGATATTTTATTTTTATTTAGATTCCGTAAAGTAAATCCAACTCACCATGTAGCACTTAAAGCTACCTGTGGATCACTTCCTTGCCCTTCCTGTTCCTCTCTGGACTTTCCTTCGGTTGCTGTTCGTCAACACCTGACATAATATTTGTATTAAATTTCTAATTATTTCTTAAATTCTTCATAAACCACACCCTTTTAAAAATCCCACTTTGACTTTCGAAAGATTTTATGAATGCTAAAAATTCAAAAATATAAACATTATGGCAGTCCTTTATGTTTTTCTGACAGCTTCCCATGACTCTTTATAAAATTTCCCTCGTAAACCCTTCAAAATTTTGCTCTTTCAACCTTTCTTTCGGTCCCCAAGTATTTAAAGAAGACGCGTAATGGAAGGAAAACTCAATGTGTTTGGTACGTGAAATTTTAAGTTTATGTCTATTTCCTATATATATATATATATATATATATATATATATATATATATATATATATATATATATATATATATATATATATAAAAGTTTGATGTGAAAATATCTTCTCCAACTTCAAAAGTTGCATGCCTCATCACCATTAATTCACCAAAATCACTCCACGTATTGGACACTTGCAAGGCATACAAATGCCTTGCTTTCTACTTGTCATCCCAAGAATTAACTTAGTAGCAAGTACTGCCACCTGCTGCCACATTTTTTTTTTTTTTACTTTCTAGTTTTGTCTTCTTCTCTCTTTTTCAGCCTTCTGCAGTCTAGAACGTTCAGGTCTCAGATTTTTTTTTTAGAATTTCTTTATTCAAATACTATTAAATTCTTCACATAAATTTTATTTTAACTCCATGTCCTATTTATTAAATTACATCTTTACCCTTATTTTACAGATACGGGTATTACGGTATATCCCTTAGCAATCAGCCTCGCCTTAAGCCTCCTTATCTTACCCTTGGAATCAAATTTGGTCTTGCACACCCGCCTACAAAAAATGGGTTTGATATCCTCAGGAAGCTTAACAAGATCCCAAACCTTATTACAAGCCATAGATTGTATCTCATCAGTCATCGCATCTATCCACATAGTAGATTGTGAACTACTAACAACATCATAAAAAGTAACTGGATCAACCACATGACCAATATCAAAATCATTTTCACCTAAATAAGCATAATAGTATGGAATAGCAGATCTCCTTTGTCTCATAGACCTTCATAAGGGTACCTCAACAACAGGATATTGAGGAAGCAACAACTCCATCCATAGGTTTTTGATTCTCAACTGTAACATCATCCATAGGTTCCTGATTCTTAACAACAACTCTATCCACAGATACACCAGTCTCATGTAAAACTGATAAAGGAAAAGTGACATATCTAGTATGCTCAATCTGATCAACTGGTTGAGAATGGACAACAACATCAAAAGTATCACCAACATCATACTCCAAAAATTTAGCAGTTTGAGACTCCATAATTCTTGTACCACGTGTAAGACAATAAAACCTATACCCCTGAGAGTGTTCTGGATACCCAATGGAAAAATAACGAGTAGATCTAGGTTATGTTTTATTTTCAGAAGGGTTATAAATTTTAACCTCAGCAGGACAACCCTAGACACGAAAGTGGTTCAGACTAGGTTTTCTCTCAACTCAAAACTCAAAGGGTGTTTTAGGCATAGACTTACTAGGTATTCGGTTAAGAATGTAAAGTGCAGTTTTAATGGCCTCACCCCAAAGGTATTTTGATAAGTTAGTCCTACTCATCATACTTCTCATCATATCCTTAAGTGTACGATTATGCCTTTCTTTCACACTATTTTGTTCAGGATTAGATATAGTATATTGGGCAACAATCCCACACTCTTGTAAGTATTTGGCAAATGGTCCTATTTCTTAGCCAGCATCACCATCTTTACCATAATACTTACCACCATGATCAGACCTCACTATATTAATGACTTTACCTAATTATTTTTCCACTTTTGTTTTAAAGATTTTGAATTTTTCAAGAGAGGTAGACTTTTCTTTGATTAAGTAGATAAAACCATAATGAGAAAAATCATCAATGAAGGTGATAAAGTATTTGTTTCCATACAAAGTAGTTGATTAAGGTCCACTTATGTCAGTGTGGATTATTTCTAAAATATCTTAACTACGTGTTGCCAATTTATTTTTGTTTTGGGTCAACTTACCTCTAATGCAATCGACACAATTTTCTAAGTCTCCAAAATCGAGGGAAGGAAGTATATCATCTTTGATTAATCTCTCCACCATTTCACTAGAAATGTGACCTAACCTTTTGTACCACAGCATTGAGGATTTTTCTTTAAATAAAAGCCTTCTAGAAACAATTTTCTCAACATTCAAGGAGGTATAAATGTTATTAGAAGCCAAACGCATTCTATACAAACCATCTGACAAAAAATATTCACCAATAACTTTAGAATCGAAAAACAGTTGAGTTTTTTAATTTCCAAAATTAAATGAATATCCAGATTTGTCTAGCATTGAAACAAAAACTAAATTACATCTAAAGGATGGAACATAAAAAGAGTTTTCCAAAACAAGTTGATAACCAGTTTCTAAAAGCAAAGTAACATCTCCTACAAACTCGACATCCACCTCGACATTATTCTCGACCCTTAGTTTCCTTTCCAGCTCACTTGGCCTTCATTTGTTTTTAAACCCCTGCAAAGTGAAGGCAACATGAGTAGTTGCACCACTGTCAAGCCACCAAGAATTGGATGGGGCATCAACTAAATTTGATTCAAAACAAACTAAGACCAAGGTAATCGAACCACTTTGTAAATCTCAAAAATTCAATTACTTAGCCTAGTCTATGGCTCAATTTATAAAAGGCTTTGATAAAATTAAAATAAAAATATGTTTCCAAGTTAAAAACCATTTTGAAACAAAAAAATGGGTTTAAGGACAAAACAGCCGACTGGGTCTCTATACCAATCGATTGGGAAAAGGGACAGCAAGTTCCCAATCAATTGGTAATAGGACCCAGTCGACTGGTCCTATGACCTAGTCTACTGGTACTTTGCTCGAGCCTAAAAGTGAATCTTTTTTCACTTGACCTAAGTGACTGGTACAAGAACCTAATCGACTGGTAATTCAAAAATATTTCCGTTTGAGACATGGGACTTGAGCATTTAATGCTCCAAACCTACCAAATCAGTGTCTAACGACCCTATAAGTCTAAGGCTATAAAAACCTTCTCCAATGAGCATTTAAAAGAAAAAGATAGCACATTCAATTCATACGATAGCTCATTAAGTCTCAAAAAGCCCTGAAAAAATTATTGTGAGCCATTCTTCAAGCTTGTTCTTGAAAGAGAGATATTCTTCATTTGTAAAAGCATTCATTGCTATCTCTCTACTTTTTTCTTTACAGTTAACACCATTGATTATAAAGAGAAAGAGTTGGTGTAACTCTTAGAGTGTTTAGGATTAAACACTTCTTTGTAACTTCCGAGAGGAAAAGATTGTTTGTAAGGTTTGTGCAACACCTGCGAAGTTGATCGACTAATGTTTAGTAGATTACTTCAAGGAGGTTCCTTGAAAAAAGTGGACGTAGGGTCAGAGAGATTCTGATATTGCCGAACTACTATAAACATAGTTTGCATATTCTCTTCCTCAACTCCTTTATTTTCAAGCATATTATTTGATTGTGTGCCTTGCTTATTACAATCAGTGTCTAAATGACAAGATTACAATCTATAGAGAGTTATTGAAGAAGGACCTAGAATTAAATAACCATTGGAGAGATCAATCATAAAATGCCTAAACTTAAAACAGAGTTTAATGAAGAGGATCATATAATGATGTCTTTGAATAGTAGAGCAACTAGCATGTTACATTTTGCTTTAGATATCGCTAAATACAATGAAATTTCTCCATGTATTTCAGCTAAGGAAATTTGGGATAAATTACAAGTTATATATGAAGGCACTAGTGAAGTAAAAAAATAAAATAAAAATTTATATGCTAGTGTCCGAGTATGAATCTTTCAAAATGTCGCCAAATGAAACTGTTTCTCAAATAAACTCACGTTTTGCTACCATTGTTAACGGTTTAAAGCTTCTTGGTAGAAACATTGAGGAATTTGAACTAATGAGGAAGATATTAAGATCTTTGCCATCCACTTGGAAAGAAAAAAAGACACCTATAACAGAGGCCAAAGATCTCGACAAACTTGATGTTGAAACACTCATCGTATCACTATTGACATACAAGATGGAAGAAATGAATCTCGTTGTCAATGATGATGAGAAAAAGAAAAAAGTTGATTGCTCTCAAAGCCTCTACAAGTAACAAAGAAGAAGAAAAGAAAGAAAAGGATGAGAGCAGCGAAGAAGATGGTGAGATTGTATTAATCTCTAAAAGGTTTCACAAGTTCATCAAAAAGAGCAAGAAACCTTACACAAAGGATTCCACTCCAAAAAAGGAACCTTTTGTGTGTTTCAGTTGTAAGAAGCCCGATCATGTCAAGGCCGATTGTCCAATAATGAGCAAACCATATAAGAGCTTCAAAAGGAAAGCCATGATTGCAAGCACATGGAGTGATCATGAAGAAGAAGAAACTTCGGAAAAATTAAGTTGGATACAAAGAAATTGCCAACCTATGCTTAATGGCAATCGAGGATGAAAATGAGGTATCAAATTCTTCCCCTTCTAATAATAATAATATTGTTAGTAGTAGTGAAGAATTAATTGAAGTAATAAATGAGATGCATGAAGAATTGAAGAACTTCGATTATAGAAATGTGGCCCTCAAGAAGGAAGTCTCATATCTTTCTTAAGAGATGGAAGGCTTAAAGGAGGAAAATATATATATATATATATATATATCTTCCATGCTTTATAACTCATCACAAAATTTTCTAAAAAATGAAAATGATATTTTGAAGTGGATAGCACTATATCTAGATTTATGCTTGGAAAAGAAAAGCTAGATGAAGTGCTATCTTTCCAAAGGTTAAGTGGAGGAAAATCCGGCTTGGGTTATTCTCCATTAGGCAAGCAAAAGTAAAAAAAAGACTTTGTTCATGAAAGCAATATGTGTGAAGGAAGCCTTCACCTCCAAGGCCACTAGCAAGATTAAAAGCACTCCCTCAATATATGTTAGTAGGTCTAAGAATGTAACTTTAAATCTTAATGCATATACTAGAGATAAACATCCTACAAATACACATGCATATATGTATGCTCACTCAAGACATACAAATGCTAGGAATAATCATTCAAGAAATGCACATACTAGAAATACACATCCTAGGAATTACCATCATGTATACCTTAGAGATAATATGTATGTTCATAACTTACATGCTACAAGTGCACATCTTAGAAATTACCATCATACATTTCCTAGAGATAACATGCGTGTTTATAAATTTCATAATAGAAACATGTATTCTAGGAATGCTTATCCAAGGAACTATAGACATGCATATTTAAGAAATCCTAAAGATTTCAATAACTATTATCCTAGGATCATGCATCATTAACATGTCTACAATTATAGAGCACCTTAAAATATTAAGAAAGTATGGGTCCATAAAGGAACCGTATTTTCTAGGACTAACGCCAAAGGACCCAAGAAATTTTGGGTACTTAAAAGTGCAATTGTAGATATGTCTCCACACCAAGGAAAAAGGTAACTATTGGTTCCTTTATAGTGGATGCTCAAAACACATAACCGGTGACCAAAGCATGTTCAAAGAGCTAACTCTAAGGAATGGCGAACACGTCACCATTGGAGACAACACAAAGATAAAGACCATCAGGCATGGCAAAGTTGGTAATAATTTCTCAACCATTGATCATGTTTTATATGTGTAAGGCCTTAAGCTAAATTTACTTAGTATTAGTCAACTATGTGACAAAGGAAACAAAGTCATATTTGAAACCTGTCATTGTCTAGTAATAGACATCAAAAGTAACAAGATCAAGTTTGTTGGTCATAGACACGGCAATGTCTATATAGTTGATTTAAAATCTTTGCATTCGAAAAATGAAAAATGTTTTCCCACTTTTAGTGAAAACCCATGGCTATGAAATAGAAGAGTTGGCCATGTGAACATGGATGTGCTTAAAATTATTTCATGAAAAGATTTAGTTGTTGGACTTCCAAAAATCAAATTTTAAAAAAACAAGGTTTGTGATGCTTGTCAAATGGGAAAACAAACTAGAATTTCTTTTAAATAAAAAAAATATAATCTCAACCTCTAGACAATCGGAACTTTTGCATATGGACTTATTTGGTCCAATAAGTACCATTAGTCTAGGTGGTCATCAATATGCTCTTGTTATTGTTGATTCTTGACCCGTGTTTGCTTTTAATAATGGCAAAACACTACTCTAATTGTACTAACAGTTTTATCTAAGTGTTTAAGCGGTAAAAGCATTCAGCGCCGAAACAAGATGCAGGAACTCAACGCAATTCAGACACCAAAACAAGACAGAAGATCTAGAATAGGCATTAAGGTAACTGAAATAATTGTAAATCTCTTATATTCAATTATACAGCTTGATCTGTGGCTCAATTTACAAAAAATATTGACAAAACCAAAATACAAAAGTTTCTAAGTCAAAAACAGTTTTTGAAAAAAGAAAACTGGGTTGGAGGTCAACCCAGTCGACTAGGTCCATATACCAGTTGACTGGTAACTAGACCAGAAAGTTCCCAGTCGACTGATGCTTAGAATCGAGTCGATTGGTGCTTAGGATCCAGTCAACTGGTAACTGGGACAAAAAGTTCACAATCGACTGGTGCTTAGGACCCAGTCAATAAGTACTCTTTCTTGGCATAAAAAGTGAAAATTCTCATTTAACCCAGTCGACTGGTACAAGGACCCAGTCGACTGGTAATTCAAAAATATGACCGTTTGAAATGCGGGACTTGAGCATTTAATGCCCCAAACCTACCAAGTCAATGTCAAATGGTCATATTGATTCAAGGCTATATAAACCCACTTTAATGATCATTTAAAACAAGAAGAGAACATATTCAATTCATATGATAGCTCATTAATTCTCAAAAGCTTAGAAAAATTTATTGTTGAGCCATTCTTCAAGCTTGTTATTGAAAGAGAGATATTGTTCATTTGTAAAAGCACTTATTGCTATCTCTCTACCATTTAATTTACAAAAAATTTCATTTATTGCAAAGGGAAATAGTGGGTATAACTTTTAGAGTGTTTAGGATTAAACACTTCATTATAACTTCCTTGAGGAAGAGAGTAACTTCCGTGAGGAAGAGATTAACTTCTGTGAGGAACAGATTGGTTGTAAGGTTTGTGCAACACCCGTGAAGTTGTATGACTAATGTTTTAATGGATTACTTCAAGGAGGTTCCTTGAATAGAGTGGACATAGGGTTGGAAGGAATCCAATATTGCTGAACCACTATAAACGGAGTTTGCACTTTCTCTTCCTTAAACTCTTTACTTTCAAGCATATTATTTGATTGGGTGTTTTGTGTATTTAATTGTTTTAAAAACTTGCAAATTAATCTACAAAAGTTTTTAAAACCAAATTCACCTCCTTTGTTCAATGGCTCAAATTATAACTATTAGAAAAACAGAATTAAAATATTTGTTGAAGGACAAGATTACAATCTATGGAGAGTCATTGAAAAAGGACCTAGAATTCCTACAAAGGAAATAATTATTGGAGAAATCAATCATATAATGCTTAAACTCAAAACAGAGTTTAATGAAGAGGATTGTAGAATGATGTCTCTCAATAGTAGAATAACAAGCATGTTACATTGCTCTCTAGATATTGTTAAATACAATAAAATTTCTGCATATATTTCAGCTAAAGAAATTTGGGACAAATCACAAGTTACATATGAAGGCACTAGTGAAGTTAAAAAATAAAGAATCTATATGCTAGTGTCGGAATATGAATCTTTCAAAATGTTTCCAAATGAAACCATTTCTCAAATGCACTCACGTTTTACTACCATTGTTAACAGTTTGAAGCTTCTTGGTAGGAACATTGATGAATTTGAACTAACGAGGAATATCTTAAGGTCTTTGCCATCCACTTGGAAAGCGAAGAAGACGGCCATAACGGAGCCCAAAGATCTTGACAAACTAGATGTCGAAACACTCCTTAGATCATTGTTGACATACAAGATGGAGGAAATGAATCCCGTTGTCAATAATAATGAGAAGAAAAACAAGCAAATTGCTCTCAAAGTTTTTATGAGCAACAAAGAGGAAGAAAAAGAAGAAGAGGTAGAGAGCAATGAAGAAGATGGTGAGATGGCTCTAATCACCAAGAGGTTTCACAAGTTCTTAAAGAAGAGCAAAAAACCTTACACAAGGGATTCCACTCTAAAAAGGGAACCTCTTGTGTGTTACGGTTGCAAGAAGCCCGGTCACATTAAGGCCGATTGTACAACAACAAGCAAACTATATAAGAGCTTAAAAAATAAAGTTATGATTGCAACCACATGGAGTGATGACGAAGAAGAAGAATCTTTGGACAATAAGGTCGGATACGAAGAGATTGCCAACCTATGCTTGATGGCAATCAACGACGAAAATGAAGTATCTAATTCTTCCCCTCTAATAATAACATTGTTAGTAGCAGTGAAGAGTTAATTGAAGTTATAAATGAGATGCATGAAGAATTGAAGAAATTCGATTCTAGAAATGTGGCTCTCAAGAAGGAAGTTTCATCTCTCTTTAAAGAGATGGAGAGCTTAAAGGAAGAAAAAGAAAAACTATCTTCCATGCTTTATAACTCTTCACAAGATTTTCTAAAAAATGAAAATGACATTTTAAAGAAGAAAATAATGGATTTGAATAGCACTATATCTAGACTTATGCTTGGAAAAGAAAAGCTAGATGAAATGTTATCTAGCCAAAGATTAACTGGAGGAAAATCCGGCTTGGGTTATTCTCCATTGGAAAAGCAAAAGTTTGAAGAGACTTTGTTCATGAAAACAACATGTTTGAATGAAGCCTCCACTTCCAAGACCTCTAGCAAGACTAAAAGTGCTCATTCAATACATCTTAGTAGGTCTAAGAATGTAAATTTAAATACATATACTAGAATGAAGCATCCTAGAAATACTCATGTATATATGTATGCTCACTCAAGAAATGCAAATGCTAGGAATGATCATTCAAAGAGTGCATTTACTAGAAATACACTTCCTAGAAGTAATCATCATGTACATCCTAGAAATGATATGTATACTCATAACTTGCACACCACACATGAACATCCTAGGAATTATCATCATAAGTATTCTAGAAATAATATGTATGCTCACACCACAATCCTATGAGCTACCATCATACATTTCCTAGAAATATCATGCATGTTCATAACTTTAATCGTAGAAACATGTATCCTAGGAATGCTTATCCAAGGAACTATAGACATGCATAATTAAGAAATCCTAGAAATTTCAATAACTATTATCCTAGGATTATACATCATCAACATGTCTATAATTATAGAGCACCTTATAATGTTAAGAAGTTATGGGTCCCTAAAGAAACCATATTTTCTAAAACTAACCCCAAAAGACCCAAGAAATTTTGGGTACCTAATAGTGCAATTGTGTATCCTCGTGTAATGTAGATATGTCTCTACACCAAGAAAAAAGGTAATTATTGGTACCTTGATAGTGGATGCTCAAATCACATGATTGGTGATCAAAGTATGTTCAAAGAGCTAACTCTAAGGGATGGTGGACACGTCACCATTGGAGACAATACAAAGATAAAGATCATTGGGCATGAAAAAGTTGGTAACGATTTCTCAACCATTGATCATGTATTATATGTGCAAAGCCTTAAGCTAAATTTGCTTAGTATTAGTCAACTATGTGACAAAGGCAACAAAGTCATATTTGAAACCTCTCATTGTCTAGTTATAGATATCAAGAGTAACAAGATCAAGTTTGTTGACTATAGACATGAAAATGTCTATATAATTGATTTAAAATCATTACATTCTGAAAATAAAAAATGTTTTCCTGTATTTAGTGAAAACCCATGGCTATGGCATAGAAGGCTTAGTCATGTGAATATGGATTTGCTTAAAATTATTTCAAGAAAAGATTTAGTCATTGGACTTCCAAAAATCAAATTTGAAAAAGACAAGGTATGTGATGCTTGTCAAATGGGAAAACAAACTAGAATTTCCTTTAAATAAAAAAATATAGTCTCAATCGCTACACCATTGGAACTTCTACATATGAACTTGTTTGGTCCAATAAGTACCATAAGTCTAGGTGGCCATCAATATGCTCTTGTTATTGTTGATGACTATTCAAGATATACCTTCGTTATTTTTATTGCTTACAAGGATGAAGCTTACAAAGGATTTGTGAACTTTTGTAAAAAAGGTTCAAAATGAATTTTTATTTCAAGCATTAGAAGTGACCATGGAAAAGAATTTGAAAGCCAAAGCTTTTCAAAATTTTGTGATGAAAATAGAATTGATCACAACTTTTCAGCACCTAGAACTCCTCAACAAACTAGAGTTGTTGAGAGCAAAAATAGAGTTCTAGAAGAATTTGCAAGAACAATGCTTTGTGAAAATAGTTTGCCAAAATATTTTTTGGTGGAAGCCGTAAACACTTGTTGCTATGTTTTAAATAGAGTTTTAATTAGACCTATACTTATCAAAACTCCATATGAATTATGGAAAGGTAGAAAGCCTAATATCTCTTATTTTCATGCTTTTGGTTGTAAATGCTTCATCATAAATAACAATAAAACCAACTTGAGTAAATTTGACTCAAAGACCGATGAAGGGATATTCTTAGGATATTTTACCTCTAGTAAAGCTTATAGAGTCTTTTACAAAAGAACTCTAGTGGTTGAAGAATCCGTACATATAGTCTTTGATGAGTCTAACCCAATTAGAAGTTGAGTAGGTTATTTTAATGATGATGCAGATTTCATTCCAAGGATAGAAACACCTACTCCCATTGTTGACCCAAAGAGAAGCTAACCTCAAATGAGTTAAGAGGTAGATGCTCTCAATCTTGACCAACCATCTACAAGTCAATAAGAGGATAGTCTTCCTAAAGATTAGAGGTATGTGAATTATCATCCAATTGATCAAGTGATTGGTGATCCTTCACAAGGGGTAAGAACTCGTTACTTTATTAGAAAAATTTGCAAATGTGTAGCTTATTTATCGTAAGTAGAACCTAAGACGTTTGTAGAAGCCGAGAATGATATTGGTTGGATAAATGCTATGGAAGAAGAAATAAATCAATTTGAAAGAAACAAAGTATGAAATCTAGTTCCTATACCAAAGAATCACACTATAATAGGAACTAAATGGGTATTTAGAAATAAGATGGATGAAACTGGAATAGTAACTAGGAACAAGGCTAGACTAGTTGCTAAGGGATATAATCAAGAATAAGGCACAGATTTTGATGAGACCTATGCTCCCGTAGATGGATTAGAAGCTATTCGAATGTTATTAGCCTTTGCATTCTTTAATAAGTTTAAGTTATTTCAAATGGATGTAAAAAATGCATTTTTAAATGGCTTTATAGAATAAAAGGTGTATGTTGAGCAACCTCTTGGATTTGAAAATCTTAGTCTTCCAAATCATGTCTATAAGCTTTCTAAAGCTCTATATGGGTTGAAGCAAGCTCCAAGAGCATGGTATGAAAGACTAAGTAGGTTTTTGCTTGAAAATGATTTTACAAGAAAAAAAAATAGACACAAGTCTCTTCACAAAAACTCACAAAGATAACACACTACTAGTCCAAATATATGTTGATGATATTATATTTGGTGCTACTAATGAATCTATATGTCAAGAGTTTGCTAAGTACATGCAATGTGAATTTAAAATAAGCATGATGGGAGAGTTTACCTACTTTCTTGGACTTCAAATCAAACAATTGAAAGAAGGCATCATCATCGATCAATAAAAGTACACCAAAGACCTATTAAAGAGATTGGGATGGAAAGCTCAAAGTCAATTGGCACTCTTATGAGCACCTCTACAAAACTTAACCTAGATTAGGAAGGTAAGTGTATAGATACTAAAACTTATAGAAGTATGATATGAGCTTTACTTTATTTAACTGCAAGTAGACCTGATATAATGTTCAGTGTATGCATGTGTTCTAGATTTCAAGCTAATCTTAAGGAATCACATGTAATTGCAGTAAAAAGAATCCTAAGATATCTACAAGGGACTCAAAACCTAGGATTATGGTATTCTAGAAAATCAACTTTTGAACTTGTAGGATATTCAGATGCTGATTTTGCGAGTTGTAGACTAGATATAAAAAGCACTAGTTGAACAAGCCAATTCTTGGGTACAATACTAACCTCTTGGTTTTCCAAGAAACAAAATTCGGTTACATTATCAACCGCTGAAGTGGAATATGTAGCAACCAGAAGTTGTTGTGCACAAGTGTTGTGGATGAAACAATAGTTAGAAGATTATGGCATGAACTTTAAAATATACCAATTCATTGTGATAACACTAGTGCTATCAACTTATCCAAAAACCCTATTCAGCACTCTAGAACCAAACATATAGAAATAAAACATCATTTCTTAAAAACCATGCTCAAAATGGTGATATTATACTAGAATTCATTCATTCAGAAGATCAAATAGCTGATATTCTTACAAAACCCTTAAGTAAAGATAGCTTTTGCAAAATTAGACTATTGATGGGCCTGATAGACTATGATAAAATGTATTTTTAAATGCATTAACATTAATCATAAGCATATTTGACATCTAGTGAATGAGTATTAACTCTTATTTAATATATCTCTCACTCAAGATGGCATAGATAAACAATTTTGTGCTGAAATCTCAAATTGGAGCTCAAAATTTGAAGTTTCTGGAGGACCCAGTTGACTAGTATGTTCACCCCAGTCGATTGGTATCCCACTGCCCATTTTACTAGTCGACTAGTATAAAGCATCCAGTCGACTGGTACTACAAGACATTGTTTGGAGCCAAAATTTGAAATTTTGGTAACCTACCCTGTTGACTGGTATGGATCACCCAGTCGACCAGTATGTCTCTGCCAGTTTATCCAATCGACTAATGTCCTGACCCAGTCGACTGGTATGTCAAAAATTCCCTAAATTATGAAGGACTCAGTCGATTTGTATCATGATTCTATAAATAATCTCTTCGGATTTTTCAGTTTTCACGCCATTTTTGAAATCTCTAAAGCTTTCTCTCTTGAAAATCTTTGATTTTTATGCATAATCTCCCAAAACCACTCCATAGAACCCTTAATTTCATCCTATATCACCTCCATTTCAACTTTTCACGATTAAAAATTCTTTATTCCCCAAAATCTCTCTCTAAAATGACTTTTTCACAATGTCTGAGAGAGTCTGGATTAAAACCACCACTAGAGGACCTCACGCGCCAACAAGGCCATGGTCCAAGAAGTTCTCTGAACCAGATACCAAGGGGAAGGGGTTAGCTGGTTCTTCAAGAAAGAAGACGCGGTCTGAGCTCGATGACTCACTTATCTAGAGCCCCACCGCTAAGAGTAGGTATAGCTCTGTCATCTGCAACAAAAAGATCATAACGGGTAGATTTGTTGATTTCGATTCTATCCGTCATCCTGTTTTTAAGGCTATTCACCAAACACCCATTATAAATACCCACCAAAAATACTATCAATGCCTCATTCACCAATTCTAAGCCAATATGGTGAAACCGAGTCCACTGGCTCTTTGGTTCAAAACCAGTGTGATGGGCGTAGAATTCGAGGTGAACATTGACCTTCTGGTCAATATCCTAAGGATCCTTGTAGGAGGGATCCAATGGAGTCTGGATGGATGGCCAGACAATTTTGATTACGAGGAGGCATGCCAGATAGTTAGGGGCAACCCTAACTACATTTTTAAGCCCACTACATTTCACCAATGTAGTGACATGCCCCTTGACTTAAAGCTGTTCAACCTCGTAATGAGTTGACCATCCACCCACTACTCGGGAGTCGGGGCTATCTCTCGAAGATAGATGCGGTATTGATCTAGCATCTCAAAACAAGACACCATTTCAATATTTACCCCTTACTGCTCACCAACATGATAAACAATGAAGCGAACAACTCTGGGTGCCTTCCCTATGGGATTCTTATCACTATGATCCTATAGCTTTTTCAAGTCCCCCTACCTACCTCTGAGGCTCAGGACATCGACCCAAAGGACATCATCAACGTCTCTTCTCTGAAGAATGTGGGGTGTACAATCTGAGAGGGTATGATCTACTCCAAGGCTAGGAGGAACATACGGATTGGTGCTAAAGATGATAGCAGTGAGGAGAATGATAAGGTTCGTGGTGATGCAGCTCTTCTTACTACGATAGACACTGATGAGTGAACACCTAGTCCATAGCATAGTGGCTATGATGTTGGAAAGGCTGGATACGATGACTTAATTTAGGCTATGACAAGCTTCCAGCTGTTCATGCAGTTCGGGTTCCAGAGCTTGAGCTCTTCTATCGATCACATGCATCGCGACCTCCACACACTCTGAGACTATTTTGAGTTACACCAGAAGCACATAAACGGCTCTTTGGTTGAGCTTCGAGATCTTCTTCGATTGCTGAGCTTTTTGTTTTTAAGTACATATATAGCTACATGGATACTTAGCACAGGCATCCTTTTTATTCACATACATTCATTTGCTTGTACTCATTGATACAGCTTCTATAAGCTTATGATGTATTGATGATTATATATAGATGCTTACTTTTTAGTTATTTAGCTTTTTGCTCGTATATATACTTTACTTATAAGCTAAATGGTTTCTTAGATTAAGCACTTGATGTTCACCTATATGCTGTAACTGCTTATACTAGTGTAAGCAAATTATGATTCTTCTTGGGAAGTCTTCCCAACTCTGAATCATGCCTAGTTTTTTATAAAAAAAAGTTTCTTTTTGCCTTATCTTTATGGCAGTGGTGTTTGTTTTGCTTATTTTTCAAGTTTACACCTCATTTTCTGCTATTGTCAAAACGAGGGAGAAAAAAAGGAGAAAAATCAATGTATAAGAGAAAATTGTATGTAAACTTAGAATAGAGCATATATTTAAGGGGAGCATTGCTCTGAACACATTGACGAATATAATATTGTCTTACATTGATTGGTTGGGTTGATATAACTATATTTAAACTACGTTTGAATGCTTAACAGATGCTTAACAGGTTGGTTTTATCCGAAAAACAGAGGAGTCTCTGTCCAAATTTTTCTAAAAACCAACACTTAGTTTTTGAAAATTGTTTTTTCTCTCTTTAGTTTTGTCATCATCAAAAAGAGGGAGATTGTTGGAATTAAGGTAACTAAAACAATTGTAAATCTCTTATACTCAATTACATAGCTTGATCTGTAGCTCAATTTACAAAAGACTTTAGCAAAATCGAAATACAAAAGTTTCTAAGTCAAAAACTGGAAAACTGGGTTGGAGGTCAACCTAGTCGACTAGTAACTGGGATAGAAAGTCCTCAGTTGACTGGTGCTTAGAATCCAGTAGACTGATAACTATGACAAAAAGTTCCCAGTCGACTGGTGCTTAAGACCCAGTCGACTGGCACTCTCCCTTGGCCTAAAAAGTGAAAATTCTCACTTGACCTAGTCGACTGGTACAAGGACCCAGTCGACTAGTAATTCAAAAATATAACCGTTTGGGACGTGAGACTTGAGCATTTAATTCCCCAAACCTACCAAGTCTGTGTTAAACGACCATATTAATTCAAGACTATATAAACCCACTTTAATGAGCATTTAAAACAAGAAGAGAACACATTCAATTCACATGATAGCTCATTAATTCTCAAAAGCTTAAAAAAATTTATTGTTGATCCATTCTTCAAGCTTGTTCTTGAAAGAGAGATATTATTAATTTGTAAAAGCACTTATTTCTATCTCTGTACCATTTACTTTACAACAAATTTCATTTATTGTAAAGGGAAAGAGTTGGTATAACTCTTTGAGTGTTTAGGATTAAACACTTCATTATAACTTTCGTGAGGGAGAGATTAGTTGTAAGGTTTATGCAACACCCGTGGAGTTGTATGACTAAAGTTTTAGTGGATTACTTCAAGGAGGTTCCTTGAAGAGAGTGGACGTAGGGTCAGAAGGAATCTGATATTGCCGAACCACTATAAACGGAGTTTGCACTTTCTCTTCCTTAAACTCTTTACTTTCAAGCATATTATTTGATTGTGTGTTTTGTGTTTTTAATTGTTTTAAAAACTTGCAAACTAATCTAAAAAAATTGTTAAAACCTAATTCATCTCCCCTCTTGGGTTTGAACCTCAGTTTACATTATTGATTATTCAGGATATACCGGTGTTATTTTTATTGCTTACAAGGATAAAACGTATAAAGGATTTGTGAACTTTTACAAGAACGTTCAAAATGAAAAAGGGATTTTATTTTCAAGTATTAGAAGTGATCATGGAAAATAATTTTTCAAACCAAAGGTTTTCAAAATTTTGTGATAAAAATGGAATTGATCACAATTTTTCAGTACCTAGAACTCCCCAACAAGATAGAGTTCTTGAGAGGAAAAATAGACTTCTTGAAGAATTTGCAAGAAGTATGCTTTGTGAAAATAGTTTGCCAAATTTTTTTTGGGCGGAAGTCGTAGAAACTTCTTGATATGTTTTAAATAGAGTATTAATTAGGTCTATGCTTGATAAAACTCCATATGAACTATGGAAAGGTAGAAAGCCTAATATCTCTTACTTTCGTGATTTTGGTTGTAAATGCTTCATCTTAAATAATAATAAAACTAAGTTAGGTAAATTTGACTAAAAGACCGATGAAAGAATTTTCTTAGGATACTGAACCTCAAGTAAAGCTTATAGAGTCTTTAACAAAAGAACTCTAGTGGTTGAAGAATCCGCACATGTAGCCTTTGATGAGTCTAACCCAATTAGTAGTAGAGTAGGTTCTTTTAATGATGATGCAGATTTCATTCCAAGGATAGAAACACCTACTCCCATTGTTGACCCGAAAGAGAACCAACGTCAAACGAATCAAGAGGTAGATGCTCTTAATCATGATCAATCATCTACAAGTCAACAAGAGGATGATCTTCCCAAAGATTGGAGGTATGTTAATTATCATCCAATCGATCAAGTGGTTTGTGATCTTTCACAATGGGTAAGAACTCGATCATCTATAAGAAATATCTGCAATTGTGTAGCTTACTTATCTCAAATAGAACCCAAAACTTTTGTAGAAGCTGAAAAAGATATTGATTGGATAAGTGTTATGCAAGAAGAATTAAATCAATTTGAAAGGAATAAAGTATAGAATCTAGTTCCTAGACCAAAGAATCACACAATTATAGGAACTAAATTGGTATATAGAAATAAAATGGATGAAAATGGAATCGTAACTAGGAACTAGGCTAGACTAGTTGCTAAGGGTTATAATCAAGAAGAAGGAATAGACTTTTATGAGACTTATGCTCCCATAGCTAAATTAGAAGCCATTCATATATTATTGGCCTTTTCATGCTTTAAAAAGTTTAAACTATTTGAAATGGATGTAAAAAGTGCATTTTTAAATGGTTTTATAGAAGAAGAGGTGTATGTTGAACAATCTCTTGGATTTAAAAATCCTAGTCTTCCAAACCATGCCTATAAGCTTTCTATGGGTTGATCTATGGGTTAAAGCAAACTCCAAGAGCATGGTATGAAAGACTAAGTAGGTTTTTACTAGAAAAGGGTTTTATAAAAGGAAAAATAGGTACAACTCTCTTTACAAAAACTCAAAATAATGACACATATTAGTCCAAATATATGTTGATGATATTATATTTGGTGCTTTTAATGAATCCATGTGTCAAGATATTGCTAAGTGTATGCAAGGTGAATTTTGTAAACCGAGGTTCAAACCCAAGATGGGGCTGAATTGGGTTTTAAAAACTTTTTAGCAATTAACTTGCAAGTTTTAAAACAGTTTGATAAACAATGCACACTATCAAATAATACACTTGTAAATAAAGGAGTTAAAGGAAGAGAAAATGTAAACTCTGTTTATAGTGGTTCAGCAATATTGGAATCTCTCCGATCCTACGTCCACTCTTTTCAAGGAACCTCTTTGAAGTAATGCACTGATCGTTAGTCGAGCAAATTCATGGGTGTTGCACAAACCTTACAATAATCTCTTCCTTACGGAAGTTATAACCGAAGTGTTTAATCCTAAACACTCTAAGAGTTACACCAACTCTTTCTCTTTACAATAAATTGCATTGACTGTAAATTAAATGATAGAGAGATAGCAATGAATACTTTTTACAAATGACTAATATCTCTCTTTTAAGAACAAATATGAATAATAGCTCACAATAAATTTTTCAAAGCTTTTGAGAATTAATGAGCTAAATAATGAATTGAATGTGCTATCTTCCTTATTTAAATGCTCATTGAAGTAAGTTTATATAACCTTAAGTTAATATGACCGTTTGACACTAACTTGGTAGGTTTGGGGCATTAAATTCTAAAAAACGGTCATATTTTTGAATTACCAGTAAACTAGGTTCTTGTATCAGTCAAGTGAAAAATGTTCACTTTTAGGCTTAGGAAAAGTACCAGTCGACTGGGTCATAAGATTAGTCGACTAGGTGAAGTTACCAGTCGATTGGGTCCTTAGCACCAGTCGACTGGGAACTTACTGTCCCATATCCCAATCGACTGGGTTGTCTTTCAACCCAGTTTTCATGCTTCAAAACAGTTTTTAACTTAGAAAATTTTTGTATTATAGTTTTGTCAAAGACTTTTGTAAATTGAGCCATAGATCAAGCTAAATAATTGAATACTAGATATTCTGTCTTCTTTTAGTGTCTGAACGTGTTGAGTTCTTGCCTCTTGTTTCTGTACTGAATGCTTTTATGACTTAAATACTTAGATTAAACTGTTAGTGCAATTAGAGTAGTGTTTTGACATTATTAAAATCAAATACGAGTCAACAATCTCCTTTTTTTTTATGATGATAAAACTAAGAGAGAAAAAAAAAACAGTTTAAAAACTAAATGTTCGGTTTTTGAAAATTTTGGACAGATTTTCATATGTTTTTCTGATAAAACCAACTTGTAAGCATTCCAAATGTAGTTTTTATACAATTATATCAATCCTAACTAAGCATTGTAAGACTATTTTACTCTTTTTAACATGTTCGAAGCAATGCTCCCCCTAAATTTATGCTATTTTAGTTTACAAGAGCTTGACAACATATTTTCTCCTTTTTCACCTCCATTTCAACAACAACAGAAAAATGGGTGTAAACTTGAAAAATAAACAATTTAGTCACCACAAACATGAAGATAAGGCATAAAAAAACTTTTGTGCAAAAAGTAGGAATGATTCATAATAGGGAAGATTTCCCGAAAAGAATCAGAAGTTTGCACATAAGTGTTACTAGTTAAAGCATATAGATGAGTATGAATAGCTCAAACCAAGCAACCATATAGCTCAAAGTAAAGCATATACATAAGCTACAGTCTAAGCAAGTAAAAATAAGTAAGTAAATAGATACATCCATTATCATGAGCCTTTAAAAAGCTATCTGAAAGTACAAGCACATGAATGTATACAATGAAAATGAATGTTTATGCTAAAATATCTAATGAGCTATACATACAAAATAAAAGAGATAAAAAAAAAAAAAAACTCAGTGAGTGGGGGAATCATAGTTGTCCCAAAGAAGATCCTGAATCTCAGCCAAAGAGTTCTCTGTGTACTCCCGATGTAACTCGAAATCGTCTCAGAGTGTATAGAGGTCGTAACACATATGATCGACTAAAGAGCTCAAGCTCTGGAAATTGTACTGCATGGACAGTTGGAGGCTCGCAATAGCCTGTAGTAGGTCATCGTAACTAGCCTGACCACTGCTAAAGCCACCATGACTAGCATGCTATGGACTAGGGTCAATGTCCATAGAAGTGGGAGGAGCTGCATTACCCGGCATCTCGTCGTCGTCCTCGCTGCTGTCGTCATCACTGATCCGTATATTTTTCTCAGCCTTAGAGTAGGTCATACCATCTCTAATCGAGCACCCCATATTCTTGAGTGATGAGACATTAATAATGTCATTGAGCCCGATATCCTAAGCTTTTAAGGTAGGCATGGGGACATGAAAGTGCTGGAGGATCATGGTGATGAGCATCCCGTATGTGAGGCACCTGGAGTCACTTGTTTTTCCATTTATCATGTTGGCTAGCAAAAGAGGTTAAATATTGAAATAGTGTCTTGTTTTGAGACACCAAATCAATACTGTATCTATTTTAGACATACAGCCCCAACTCTCGAGTCTCAGGTGGATGGTCTAACTCACAATGAAATTGAAAAATTTTGAATCGAGGGGTATGTCACTACATTGAGGAAATGTAGTGGGCCGAAAGATATAGTTAGGGGCTTAACAATCATGCAACCCTCCTCATAAGCGAAATTGTCTAGCCATTCATCCAGACTCCACTGGACCCCTCCTACGGGGATTCTCAATAGTTTGACTAGAAGGTTTATATTAACTTCAAATTCTATGTCCATCGCCATAGTCTTAAACTGAAGAGCTAATGGGCTCGGTTTGACCAAGTTGGCATAGATTTGGTGGATGAGGTATGGGTAGTATTTTTGGTATATTGTTACAAGTGGAGTTAGGTTAATGGCCTCAAGAGCTTGTAAAATATCAAAGTTTGCATGAAGGATAGAATTGAAATCAACGAATCTACCTGTCATGATTTTCTTGTGGCATATGATGGAGGTATACCTTTTATTGGCGGGGGGGGTTCCAAAGTAAAGACTCATCGAGCTCTGCCCTTTTCATCTTTCTCGATGAACCGATCAATCCTTTTCCCTTTGTGTCCGGTGCCGAGGACTTCTTGGACTGGGGCCTTGTAGGCGCGTGAGGTCCAGCAACGGTGGTCTTTATCTGGATTCTTTCAGACATTTTGGGAAAATTTTGTTTGGAGAAAGATTTTGAGAAATATGGAGTTTTCAATCGTGAAAAGTTGAAAAAGAGATGATTTGAGGTATGATTGAAGGTTCGATGGAGTTATTTTGAGAGATTTTAGTCTAAAATCAGTTATTTTCTAGAGATAAAAGGCTTAGGGTTTTCAAAAATGGCGTAAAATTTCTAAAAAACTGAAGTAATTATATATAGTATCGCGATACCAATCGACTGGGACATTCATATTTTGGGGAAATTAGACATACCAATCGACTGGGTTGGGATACCAGTCGACTGGGTGTACCTTACCAATCGACAAGGGTGTCCATGAGAAATTCAAGTTTTGGCTCCAAGCTTCTCGTATGATACTACTCAATTAGTTCCTTGAACTAGTCGATTGGTGTAATAGGCAGTGAGTTACCAGTCGATTGGATTGACTCAACTAGTCGACTGGTAAAATGGACAGAGAGATACCAGTCGACTGGGTCATCCAACTAGTCGACTGGGTCTGTAAAAGATCATAAGATTTTGAGCTCCAAGTAGAATTTTTTGCACAAAATGATTTATCTATGCTATTTTGAGTGAGAGAGATATTAAATGGGATTTAATACTCATATCACTAAATGTCAAATATGTATATGATGAGATTTAGATGCAATCAAACACACATATTATTGTAGTTTGTTAAGCCCGTTAATAGTCTAATCTTGCTAAATTTGTCTTCGTTCAATGACTTAGTAAGAATGTCAGCTATTTGGTCCTCTGAAGGTACAAATTCTAATCTAATATCACCCTTTTGAGTATGGTCTCTTATGAAGTTATGTCTTATTTCTATATGTTTGGTTCTAGAATGCTGAATAGCGTTTTTGTTCAAGTTGATAGCGCTAGTGTTATCATAATGAATCAGTATGCTTTTAAAGTTCATGCCAAAGTCTTCTAATTGTTGTTTCATCCACAACACTTGTGCACAAAAACTTCCGACTGCTACATATTCCGCTTCAGTGGTTAATAGCGCAACCGAATTTTGTTTCTTAGAAACTAAGAGGTTAACGTTGCACCCAAAAATTGGAATGTTCCACTAGTGCTTTTCCTATCTAGTCTACAACCCGCAAAATCAGCATCCGAATATCCTACAAGCTCAAAAGTTGATTTTTTAGAATACCATAACCCTAGGTTTTGAGTCCGTTGTAGGTATCTAAGGATTCTTTTCACTGCAATTATATGTGATTCCTTATGATTGACTTGAAATCTAGCACACATGCATACACTGAACATTATATCAAGTCTACTTGTAGTTAGATAAAGTAAAGGCTCCTATCATGCTTCTATAAGTTTTAGTATCTACACACTTACCTTTATTCATATCGGTCAAGTTTTTTTAGAAGTGCTCATAGGAGTGCTCATTGACTTTGACCTTTCCATCCCAAACCTCTTTAATAGGTCCTTGGTGTACTTTGATTGATTGATGAAGATGTTTTCTTTCAATTGTTCGATTTGAAGTCCAAGAAAGTAGGTAAGCTCTCCTATCATACTTATTTCAAATTCACCTTGCATACACTTAGCAAACTCTTGACACATAGATTCATTAATAGAACAAAATATGATATCATCAACATATATTTGGACTACTAGTGTGCCATTTTTGTGAGTTTTTGTGAAGAAGGTTGTGTCTACTTTTCCTCTTGTAAAACCTTTTCAAGCAAAAACTTACTTAGTCTTTTATACCATGATCTTGGAGCTTGCTTCAGCCCATAGAGAGCTTTAGAAAGCTTATAGATATGATTTGGAAGATTAAGATTTTCAAATCTAAGAGGTTGTTCAACACATACCTCTTCTTCTATAAAGCCATTTAAAAAGGCACTTTTTACATCCATTTGAAATAGCTTAAATTTATTAAAGCATGCGAAGGCTAATAACATACGAATGGTTTCTAATCTAGCTACGAGAGCATAAATCTCATCAAAGTCTATTCCTTCTACTTGATTATAGACCTTAGCAACTACTCTAGCCTTGTTCCTAGTTACTACTCCGTTTTCGTCCATTTTATTTCTATATACCCGTTTAGTTTTTATTATTATTTGATTCTTAGGTCTAGGAACTAGATTCCATACTTTGTTCCTAGATTCCATACTTTGTTCCTTTCAAATTGATTTAATTCTTCTTTCATAGTATATCTTCAATCAACATCTTTTTCGACTTCTAAAAAGTCTTAGGTTCTACTTGAAATAAATAAGCTACACAATTACAAATATTGCTTATAGAGGATCGAGTTCTTACCCCTTATGAAGGATCACCAATCACTTGATTGATTGGATGATAATTCACATACCTCCAATCTTTGGGAAGACTATTCTCTTGTTGACTTGTAGATGGTTGATCAAGATTGAGAGCATCTACCTCTTGTCTTGTTTGAGGTTGACTTTCCTTCGGGTCAACAATTGGAGTAGATGTTTCCATTCTTGGAATAAAATCTGCATTATCATTTAAAGAAACTACTCTACTACTAATTGGGTTAGACTCATCAAACGCAACATGTACGGATTCTTCAACCACTAGAGTTCTTTTGTTAAAGACTCTATAAGCTTTACTAGAGGTTGAATATCCTAAGAATATCCCTTCATCTGTTTTAGAGTCAAATTTACCTAAATTAGTTTTATTGTTATTTAGGATGAAATACTTGCAACCAAAAACATGAAAATAAGAGATATTATGTTTTCTACATTTCAATAGTTCATATGGGGTTTTGTCAAGCATAGGTCTGATTAAAACTCTATTTAAAACATAGCAAGAAGTATTTACAGCTTCTGCTCAAAAATATTTTGGCAAGCTATTTTCACAAACCATTGTTCTAGCAAATTCTTATATAACTCTATTTTTCCTCTTAACAACTCCATTTTGTTGAGGAGTTTTAGGTGATGAAAAGTTTTTATCAATTCAATTTTCATCATAAAATTTTGAAAAACTTTGGTTTTCAAATTCTTTTCCATGATCACTTCTAATGCTTGAAATAGAAATACTTTTTTCATTTTGAACTTTTTTACAAAAGTTCACAAATCCTTTGTATACTTCATCCTTGGAAGCAATAAAAATAACAAAGGTATATCTTGAATAATTATCAACAATTACAAGAGCATATTGATGGCCACCTAGACTAATGGTACTTATTGGACCAAACAAGTCCATATGAAAAAAGTTTCAATGGTCTAGAAGTTGAGATTATATTTTTTGATTTAAAAGAAATTCTTGTTTGCTTTCCTATTTGACAAACATCACACACTTTGCCTTTTTCAAAATCGATTTTTGGAAGTCCAAGGACTAAATCTGTTTTGAATAATTTTAAGCAAATTCATGTTCACATGGCTAAGTCTTCTATGCCATAGCTATAGATTTTCACTAAAAGTGGGAAAACATTTTTCATTTTCCGAATGCAAAGATTTTAAATCAACTATATAGACATTTTCATGTCTATGGCTAACAAACTTGATCTTGTTACTTTTGATATCTATAACTAGACAATGAGAGGTTTCAAATATGATTTTGTTGCCTTTGTCACATAGTTAACTAATACTAAGCAAATTTGGCTTAAAGCCTTGCACATATAAAACATGATCAATAGTTGAGAAATCATTACCAACTTTGCCATGCCCAATGGTCTTTATTTTTGTATTGTCTTCAATGGTGACGTGTCCACCATCCCTTAGAGTTAGCTCTTTGAACAGGCTTTGATCGCCGGTCATGTTCTTTGAGCATCCGCTATCAAGGTACTAATAGTTACCTTTTTCCTTGGTGTAGAGACATATCTACATTACACAAGGATATATAATTGCACTTTTAGGTACCCAAATTTTTTCGGGTCCTTTGGGGTTAGTCTTAGAAAATATGGTTCCTTTCGGGACCTATACTTTCTTAACATTATAAGGTGCTTTATAATTATAGACATGTTGATGATGCGTAATCATAGGATAATAGTTATTGAAATTTCTAGGATTTCTTAATTGTGCATGTCTATAGTTCCTTGGATAAGCAATCCTAGAATACATGTTTCTATTATGAAAATTATGAACGTGCATGTTATCTCTAGTAGTGGTATGACGGTAATTTCTAGGATATGCACTTGTAGCATTATGAACATACATACTATCTCTAGGATCCATATGATCGTAATTCCTAGGATGTCCACTTTTACCATGCAAGTTATGAGCATACACAGATATGCAAGATGATAGTTCCTAGGATGTGTATTTCTAGTATGTGCATTCCTTGAATGATTATTCCTACCATTTGTATTTTTTTGAGTGAGCATATATATATGCATGAGTATTTCTAGGATGCTTATTGTTTGAAAATCACCTTCTTGCGGAATCCCAGGTTGTGACCTTTCCAAACACCCAAGTCTAGAATGACTTGTAATAAACAGCAATCAGACCAATCAAAGAAAGAACACAAACAATTGTTATCGAGTATCGGCAATGTGCCTACGTCCTCGTGAGCTCCTCCGAGCTCTCTGCACTAAATCAACAGAGTTCTTACAATTACAGCAACATCTCTTCAAGAACCCTCTTGTTCTTGAAGAACGACAGAAGAGAAAAAGATAGTGATAAGAGCTAAGTGTTTCCCTGGAATTTTTCCCAAGAAAATTCCAATTACAAAGCCCTTGAATCCCCAATCTATACTACACTCTCTCTAAACAACCAGCCTCTCTTGAATGAGTCTCTCCTATGTGTTTTGTGTCTTTGAACTCTCACACACCATGTGTTCTATTTCACACACATTCACATGTCATTCACCTCCTTATATTGAGATGATATCTTCACTTGTTGTTAGAAGACCCTTTATATAGAGCAATGACTACCTCATCCAATCTTTGAGATCAATCTCAACCCTTAGATCTCAAGAACCAAAAACCTATGGCTCTCTAAGAGTCTAAGTAATCCTGTGCATTTTAACCAAGTCCCACACACCATCTTAAAGTGCTAAAAAAATTGGTGTCAGGTATGCTTCGTGCTGAGGCTAAGAACAAGGCGTGCTGAGGCTCAGAACAGGGGAAACTTGTTGCCTTGCTGGAGGCCGCGGCGCACAACTTGGACCTGATGCTGAACTTTTCATCCGTTTAATTCTTTGACAAATCCCAACAATCTCTACCTTTGTCTAAGCAATTAAACCCAAACCCATTGTGCAGAGAATTCAGGATCCAAACTCAACTTGAGTCACCATATCAACCAACTCCAATCCTAAGAAGTCCAAGGCAATGATTGAACTTTCTTAGAGGTAGAACTTTGTTGCCTAAATCTGCAGGATTTTCTTTCGTTGCGACTTTGTCCATATGAATGCATCCTTTCGTAACATTTTCTCGAATGAAATGATACTGAACATCCATATGCTTAGTCCTCTCATGAAACACCGGGTTCCTACATAAGTGCAACGCACTTTGGCTATCCAAATACACCACCACCTGCTCTTTTAGGACCTTTAACTCTTCCAACAACCCTTTACACCACATAGCCTCCTTAATGGCTTCCGTTGTTGCTATGTACTCTGCCCTGGTTGTTGAGAGTGCTACCATCGGCTACAACTGAGCCTTCAAGTACCTCAGCAACCACTTCATCTCAAGCCAAAACTCCTTTCCGAGATTACTCACAAATCTGCTGAGAACACTAATTGCCTGAGAAATGTCAGGTCTAGTGCTTACCATCATGAACATGACTGATCCAACCGCACTGGAGTAACAGACCTTCTCCATTTTTTTCTTCTCCTCATCCGTTCTAGAACATTGTTCGCTGGAGAACTTGAAATGACTAGCAAGGGGAATCTTCACTGGTTTACCATCTTCCATAGAAAACTTAGACAACACATTTTTTATGTAGGAAGACTGAGAAACCTTCAACCTGTTTCTCTCCCTTTCCTGGATTATTCTCATCCCAAGGATGTTTTGTACAAAGCCAAGATCTTTCCTCTCGAACTTCGAACTGAGTTAAGACTTCAACCTTTCTATCCTCTCCCTGCTGTTATCAACCTACAACATATCATCGACATAGATGAGGATAATCACCATTTCCTCCACCTTATGAACCGGTGAGAAACTTTCTGTGAAATCTATGCCTCCTTTTTGAGTGAACCCCTTCGCCACCAGCCTAGCCTTGTACCGGACTTCATCCCCTGGAGTTTTCCCTTATTTGATCTTGTAAATCCACCTACAATCTACAACTCTCTGTTTTCCTAGAATGTGCACCAATTCCCAAGAATTGTTCTTCCTCAAAGAATGCATTTCCTCCTCCATAGCTAGCTTCTATCTTGATGAATCCTTACATCCCATGGCATCAATGTAAGTTTTTGGTTCACTTATCCCTCCTTCTGTCCAAGGAGCTGTTGCATGCACAGCCACAAAACCATATCTCAAAGGTGGTCTGACCAGCCTCCTTTCTCGGTCCCTTGTGAGCTGATAGTCATTCTGATTTGCTGCATCATCCCCTTCTAGTTCAGCCTCCTCTTGAGTGTCTTGAGCTTGGCCTTCATTAATGGGCTCTACCTGGTTCGAACCCTCTTGCCTTTCTTGCTCTACTTGAACTTAATTTTCCTTGATACTATGCTCCACAAATACCGAACTGGTTTGCTCACTATCCCCTGCAGGGTTAGTTTTCTCTAAATAGGGAAATAAATGCTCATTAAAAATGACATCCCTACTTATTATGAGTTTAAATCCTTTTGGCTCTAAGAACCACAACCTATACCCCTTAACCCCTTCCCCATATACTAGAAACATACATTTTCTAGACCTTGGGCTAAGTTTATCATCCTTTTGATGTGCAAACAGAGCACACCCAAAAGTTCTAAGGTTGTTCAACTCAGGGGGTTTACCACTCCATATCTCCTTGGGATTCTTAAGGTCCACAGCCCTAGAGGGTGATCTATTAACCAAATACGCAGCAGTAGACATCGCTTCCCCCCAAAAACATTTGGGCAATCTGGATCCTATAATGATGCACCTAATATTTTCCATAAGGGTTTTATTCATCCTCTCAGCAACTCCATTTTGCTGAGGGGTTTTCACAACCGTTCTATGTCTTAGAATCCTATTTAACTTATAGAATTGATCAAGTTCCTTGTTAAAAAATTCTAAGCCATTATCAGTTCTTAACACCTTAACTACCCTGCCCGTTTGAGTTTCTTCCAGCTTTTTCCACACCACAAATTTATTCAAAGCATCTGATTTATTTTTAACCAAATAAACCCAAACCTTTCTAGAATAATCACCAATTAAAGATAGAAAGTAAAGATTACCTCCCTGTGTTGGTGTTCTTGCTGGTCCCCAAAGGTCCGCATGAATGTAGTCAAGAATGCCCTTAGACTTGTGCACTTTGGTGTTGAAGCTGACCCGATGTTGCTTCTTAAAAACATAACTCTTGCAGAAATCGAGTTTTTCTACCTTTTCACCATCAAGTAATCCAACCTTGTTGAGAACTTGCAGGCCCTTTTCACTCATGTGTCCCAAGCGATTGTGCTAAAGAACTACCTTATCTATCTCAGCCATCAAGCTTGTTGCTTGATCCTTAATGTCCGTGTCTCCGATCATCTCATAGAGACCATCCTTCATTGCTGCTTTGATCACTATCAAAGATCCCTTGGTTACCTTGATCTTTCCTCCCTCTCCTTTGTATGTGTACCCAATGGAATCTAACTGCCCCAATGAGATCAAATTTCTTCTCAACTCCGAAAGATATCTCACATTCCTCAGCAGCCTAGTAACTCCATCAAACATCCTCAACTGGATGTCTTCTGTGCCCCTCACTTGGCAAGAAGTATCATTCCCCAGGAAAACCTTTCCATCATCGGTTTCCTTGAAATTCTTAAACCAATCCCGGTGAGGACATATATGATAAGTGCATCCAGAATCCAAGATCCATCTCTCACTGCCTTCTTGCCCCTTGCTAACATTTGAGCACACAACAAGAACATTATCATCTTGCTGTTCTTCCTTGGCAACCAAAGCCTCTCCATTCTTGGTATGGCTTCTTCCCTTATCCTTTATCATCTTCCTGCAATCTTTCTTGAAATGACCCTTCTTATGGCAGTAGTAGCATCTATTTCCTCCAAATCTTGGTTTAGAGTGCACTCTACCATGGCTTTATCCTCTACCCTTTAGTTTGTCCTGGAAGTAGCCATGGATGTTGCTGCCATACCGAGTTGTTGGCCTTCTTCTAATGAGCAGCTCTTCCCCACTTGATGCTTCCCTCATCTTAACTTTGAAATCATGAGCTCTTATCGCATTGATCACAATTTCTTTGGTTAGTGTATCTCTTCCATATTCAATAGCATTAATCAAGCTTTCAAAACAATCAGGAAGATAATTCAACAATATAACAGCCAATTGTTCATCCGGGAATGTTATACTATAACTAGCCAAATCCTAAACTAGTTTATTAAACGTATCAAGATTACCTTGCAACTCTTTATTAGGATCCATTTTAAAAGCAAAGATTTGTTTCAGAAGATATATCTTATTAGGGAGAGCCTTGGTAAGAAATAACTCATCTAGTTTCTTCCAAATGACAGTTGGATCTTCCGTGTCTCCGCACTCCCTGGTCACACTATCTGACATGTGCAGAAAGATGGTGTTGTACGCCATCTTCTTCATCTTGTTTCGCTGGACCTTTGTGAAACTTACTGGAAAATCATCACCATCTCCAATAGCCAACCGCTTTGATTTTCTGTTTCTAAAGGGCAAAATCTCCCTTTCCATCAAACTTTTCAACAATGAAATTTGAACCCATCTTGCAGAGAAAATCCCAAGATTTATGCAGCACCCACAATTGCTTTCTAACTTCTAAATCTCAAGAACATGATATTGATCACAACACCGTTCTTGAACCTCAAGAACCCGGTCAGATCTTGATCACAAATCCGTTCTTAAATCAGCCAAGAAGTCTTCTTTGATTCTTGGAGTCTTGCTCCGTTATCCGCCAATCCTGGCACTATTCTGGCTCTGATACTAGCTGTTGCTAGCTTTGATACCACTGCTAGAAAATCACCTTCTTGCAGAATCCTAGGTTGTGATCTTTCCAAACACCTAAGTCTAGAATGACTTGTAATAAATAGCAATCAAACCAATCAAAAAAAGAACACAAGCAATTGTTATCAAGGTTCGACAATGTGCCTACATCCTCGTGAGTTCCTCCGAGCTCTCTGCACTAAATTATTGGATTTCTTACAATTACAGCAACACCTCTTCAAGAAACCTCTTGTTCTTGAAAAATGAAATAAGAGAAAAAGAAAGTGATAAGAGCTAAGTGTTTCCCTAGAATTTTCTTGGATGAGTCTATACTACTCTCTCTAAACAACCAGCCTCTCTTGAATGAGTCTCTCCTGCGTGTTTTGTGTCTCTACACTCTCACACACCATGTGTTCTATTTCACACACATTCACATGTCATTCATCTCCTTGTATTGAGATGATATCTTCACTTTTTGTTAAAAGACTCTTTATATAGAGCTATGACCACCTCATCCAATCTTTAAGATCAATCTCAACCCTTAGATCTCAAGAACCAAAGACCTATGGCTCTCTAAGAGTCTAAGTAATCCTGTGTGTTTTAACCAAGTCCCATGCACCATCTTAAAGTGCTGAAAAATTGGTGTCAGGTGTGCTTCGCGCTGAGGCTCAGAACAGGGCATGCTAAAGCTCAGAAGAGGGGAAACTTGCTGCCTTACTGGAGCCCGTGGCACGGCTGGTCCGTGCCATGGCACGCACCTAAAGGAGGACTTCCTCCACTTGCTAGAGGCCACGGTGCATAACCTGTGTCGTGGCTCACAACCTGGACTTGATACTGAACTTTTCATCCGTTTAATTCTTTGACAAATCCCAACACTTATCTCTAGAATATGCATTAGAATTTAAATTTGCATTCTTAGACCTGCTAGCATATATTGAATGAGTACTTTTAATCTTGCTAGTGGCCTTGGAAGGGGAGGCTTCATTCATACATGTTGTTTGCATGAATAAAGTCTCTTTTGACTTTTGCTTGCCCAATGGAGAATAACCCAAGCTGGATTTTTCTATTTAACCTTTGGCTAGATAGTACTTCATCTAGCTTTTCTTTTCTAAGCATAAGTCTAGATATGGTGCTATTTAATTATATTATTTTTTCTTTAAAATTTAATTTTTATTTTTTAGAAAATCTTGTGAAGAGTCATAAAGCATGGAAGATATTTTTTTATATCTTTCGTCCTTTAAGCCTTCCATCTCTTTAGAAAGAGATGAAACTTCCTTTTTGAGGGTCATATTCCTATAATTGAATTTCATCAATTCTTCATGCATTTCATTTATAACCTCAATTAACTCTTCACTACGACTAACAATGTTATTATTATTAGAAGGGGGAAGAAATTTATACCTCATTCTCATTGTCGATTGACATCAAATGTAGGTTGGCAATCTCATCGTATCCCACTTCATTGTCTGAAGTTTCTTCCTCTTCGTCATCACTCCATGTGGTTGTAATCATTGCTTCTTTTTTTTAAAGCTCTTATAAGGTTTTCTCTTTGTTTGGCAATCGACCTTGATGTGACCCGGCTTCTTACAACCGAAACGCATAAGAGATTCTCTTTTCGGAGCGGAATCCTTTGTGTAAGGCTTCTTGTTCTTTTTTAAGAACTTGTGAAACCTTTTGGTGATTAAAGCCATGTCACTATCTTTTATGCTGCTCTCATCCTCTTCTTCTTTCTCTTCTTTTTGTTGCTTGTAGAGGCCTTGAGAGCGATCATCTTTTTCTTCTTCTCATCATCATTGACAATGAGATTCATTTCCTCCATCTCGTATGTCAATAGTGATCCGAAGAGTGTTTGGACATCAAGTTTGTCAAGATCTTTGGCCTCCGTGATGGCCGTCTTCTTTGCTTTCTAAGTGGATGGCAAAGACCTTAAGATCTTCCTTGTTAGTTCAAATTCCTCAATGTTCCTACCAAGAAGTTTTAAACCGTTAGTAATAGTGGTAAAACATGAGTGCATTTGAGAAATAGTTTCATTGGGAGATATTTTGAATGATTCATATTTTGACACTAACATATAGATTTTTGACTTTTTCACTTTGCTAGTGCCTTCATATGTAAATTGTAATTTATCCCAAATCTCCTTAGTGGAAACATATGCATAAACTTTATTATACTTAGAAATACCTAAAGCACAAGGTAACATACTAGTGGCTCTACTATTTAGAGACATTATTCTACAATCCTCTTCATTGAACTCTGTTTTGAGTTTAGGCATTATATGATTGATTTCTCCAATAGTTATTTCCTTTGTAGGAATTCTAGGTCCTTCCTCAATGACTCTCCATAGATTGTAATCTTGTCATTCGACAAAGATTTTCATTCTATTTTTCCAATAGTTATAATTGGAGCCATTGAACAAAGGAGGCCTAGTATAGGAATGTCCTTCGGTATAGCTATTTGATGTCATCGGATGAACTCAAGGATTTTAAGCCTGAAATTGAGTATGAAACTCTGATACCAATTTTAAACCAAGGTTCAAACCCAAGGGGGGTGAATTGGGTTTTAAAAGCTTTTTAACAATTAACTTGCAAGTTTTAAAACGGTTTGATAAACAATGCACACTATCAAATAATACACTTGTAAATAAAGGAGTTAAATGAAGACAAAATGCAAACTCTGTTTATAGTGGTTCGGCAATATCAGAATCTCTCCGACCCTACGTCCACTCTTTTCAAGGAACCTCCTTGAAGTAATGCACTAATCGCTAGTCGAGCAACTTCACGGGTGTTGCACAAACCTTACAATAATCTCTTCCTCACGAAAGTTACAACCGAAGTGTTTAATCCTAAACACTCTAAGAGTTACACCAACTCTTTCCATTTACAATAAATTGTTATGACTATAAAGTAAATGGTAGAGAGATAGCAATGAATGTTTTTTACAAATGAATAATATCTCTCTTTCAAGAACAAGCTTAAAGAATGGCTCACAATAAATTTTTCAAAGCTTTTGAGAATTAATGAGCTAAATAATGAATTGAATGTGCTATCTTCCTTGTTTAAATGCTCATTGAAGTGGGTTTATACAACCTTGAGTTAATCTGACCATTTGACACTGACTTTGTAGGTTTAGGGCATTAAATGCTCAAGATCCATGTCTCAAACGGTCATATATTTGAATTACCTATCGACTGGGTCAAGTGAAAAAATGTTCACTTTTAGGCTTAGGGAAAGTACCAGTCGACTAGGTCGTAGGACAAGTCAACTAGGTGAAGTTACCAGTCGATTAGGTCCTTAGTACCTGTCGACTAGGAACTTAATATCCCATATCCCAGTCGACTAGTATGTAGACCCAGTCGACTGGGTTGTCTTTCAACCCAGTTTTCATGTTTCAAAACAATATTTGACTTAGAAACTTTTTGTATTATAGTTTTGTCAATTTTTTTCCTAAATTGAACCATAAATTAAGCTAAGTAATTGAATACTAGAGATTTATAGTTGATTCAATTACCTTAGTACCTATTCTAGATCTTCTGTCTTCTTTTGGTTTCTGATAGATAAAACTATTAGTGCAATTAGAGTTTTGTTTTGTCATTATTAAAATCAAATACGGGTCAACAAATTTAAAATGAGCATGATAGAAGAGATTATCTACTTTCTTGGACTTCAAATCAAACAATTGAAATGAGGCATTTTCATCAATCAATCAAAGTACACCAAAGACCTATTGAATAGGTTTGGGATGGAAAGTTCAAAGTCAATTGACACTCCTATGAGCACCTATACAAAACTTGACCTAGATAAGGAAGGTAAGTGTGTAGATACTAAAGCTTATAGAAGCATGATACGAGCTTTACTTTATCTAACTGCAAATAGACCTGATATAATGTTTAGCGTATGTGTGTGTGCTAGATTTCAAGCTAATCCTAAGGAATCACATATAATTACCGTAAAATGAATCCTAAGATATTTACAAGGCACTCAAAACCTAGGGTTATGGTATTCTAGAAAATCAACTTTTGAGTTTGTTAGTTACTCGGATGCTGATATTACGGGTTATAGACTAGATAGAAAAAGAACTAGTGGAACATGCCAATTTTTAGGTGCAATGTTAACTTCTTGGTTTTCTAAGAAACAAAATTCGATTGCACTATCAACCGTAGAAACGGAATATGTAGCAACTGGAATTTGTTGTGCACAAGTTTTATGGATGGAACAATAATTAGAAGACTATGACATGAATTTTAAACATATACCAATTCATTGTGATAACATTAGCGCTATCAACTTGACAAAAAATTCTATTCAATATTCGAGAACCAAACACATAAAAATAAGACATCATTTCTTAAGAGACCATGCTAAAACATGTGATATTATATTAGAATTCATCCTTTCGAAAGACCAAATTGCTAACATTTTTACTAAGCCCTTGAACGAAGATTGTTTTAGCAAGATTAAACTATTAAAGGGCTTAACAAACTATGATAATATGTGTGTTTGATTGCATCTACATTCATCATATGCATATTTGACATCTAGTGAATGAGTATTAAATCCTATTTAATACCTCTCTCGTTCAAGATGGCATAGATAAATCATTTCTTGCAAAATTCCAAATTGGAGCTCAAAATTTTATGATTTATAAAAGACCTAGTCGACTAGTAGCTTAATCCAGTCGATTGGTATATCTCTATCCATTTAACCAGTCGACTAGTTAAGTAAATCCAGTCGACTGGTAACTCACTGCCCATTTTACCAGTCGACTAGTACAAGGACCCAGTCAATTGGTATCACACGAGAAACTTGGAATCCAAAAATTTAAAATTTCTTTTGATGAACCCAATCAACTCGTAGGGTCAATATAATTGACTGGTGTCTTACTGCCCAATTTTCCAGTCAACTAATACCCTGACCCAGTCGACTGATACCACAAGACAATATTTGTAGCCAAAACTTTGAAATTTTTTCGGATAACCCAGTCGACTGGTATTGCGATTTTATATATAGTTGCTTTATTTTTTCTCAGATTTTATGCCATTTTTGCACAACCCTAGCTTTCTCTCTCTAAAAAAATCATTGTTTTTAGATCGAAATCTCTTGAAATAACTCCATAGAACCCTTAAAACCTAGCTTTCATGGTTGAAACTTCATCCATTTCTCAAAAACCTCTCTCCAAACGAAATTTTCCAAAATATTTGAGAGAATACGAGTCAAGAAAATCGTTGTTGGACCTCACACACCCATGATGCCGAGATCACACAAGTCTACGGCACCGGACTCTAGTGTTAAAGAGATAGTTGGTTCCTTGAGCAAGCAAGTGAGGACCGAGCTTGATAATTCACTTTTTTGGAACCTCACCATCAAAAGCAGGTATACCACTGTCATTAGAAACAAGAAAATCATTACAGGTAGATTCGTAGATTTCGATTCTATTCATCATGCCAATTTGGATATTTTTCCCGCTTTTGAGGCAATAGGCCTAACCTCCTTATCAAAATCCATAAAAAAATACTACCACCGCCTCATTCATCAATTCTATGCAAACATGGTCAAACCCAGTCCACTAGTTCTTAGATTTAAGACTAGCGTCATGGGCATAGAGTTTGAGGTAACCACTGACCTTTTGGTCCATCTGTTGAGAATCCCTGTGGGAAGGATCACGTGGAGTCTGGATGGATGACCAGACAATTTTGATTATAAGGATGCATGTCAGATAGTTTTGGGAGCCTCTAACTATGTCTTTCAATCAACTACATTTCATCAGTGTAGTGACATGCCCCTCGACTCAAAATTATTCAACCTCATCATGAGTTGAACCATCCACCCTAGACTCGGGAGTCGGGGTTATATGTCTAAGATAGACATAATATTGATTTGATGTCTCAAAACTGGACACTATTTCAATATTTACCCACTCTTGCTCGCTAACATGATCAATAGCAAAGCACATGACTTTGGCTGCCTCCCATACGGCATGCTCATCACCTTGATCCTCCAGTACTTTAAAGTTCCCCTGCCTACCTCTGAAGCTCAAGATATCGGCCCTAAAGACATTATCAATGTCTCTTCACTAAAAAAGATGGGGTGCAAGATCTGAAATGGCATGGTTCATTCCAAGGCTAAGAAGAACATTCGGATCAGTGATGATGATGACAGTGAGGAGGACGATGATGTAGCTCTTCTCACTGCGAGGAACACTAATGAACAAGCACCTAGTCCACAACATGCTACACATGGTGGCTTTAGTGTTGGTTAGGCTGGACATCACGACTTATTACAGGCTATAGCGAGCATCCAGCTATCCATACAGTTCAGATTCCAGAGCTTGAGCTCTTCCGTCGACCAAAGCTTCCAGATGGTGCGGACTAATATTGATCACATGCGTCACGACATCAACACCCTCCATGATGATTTTGAATTACTCCAAGAGCACTCGAAAGGCTCTTTGGATGAGATTAGAAATCTTCTCCGAGATAACTCTGACTCCTCTGCTCGATAAGCCATTAGCACTTATCAGTTGCCATTGTCATGTATTTATCTTCTTTTTTTCTCCATGGATAGTTGTTGCAAGAACATTTCTTTTCATTTTTTTTTCATACATTCATCTGCCTGGTTTGTATCAGATTTTCTTACTTAAGCTTAGTAATGTATGGACTTGTACATATACATGATTACTTTTTACTTATATAGCATATGGCTCATGTATGTGTTTTACTATTAGCTATATGGTTGCTTAGTTTGAGTTTTTAAAGCTCTTCCATATACTTTAATGTTTTAAGCTTATGTGTAAACTTCTAATTCTTCTCGGGAGGTCTTCTCAACTTCCATTAGTGCTTAATTTCTACATACAAGTTAATTTATACCTTATCTTCATGTCTATGGTGATTAAATTGCTTATTTGTCGTGTTTACCCCCTTTTTCAGCTATTGTCAAAACGGAGGAGAAAAAGAAAAAAAATCTGTGTAAAACTAATATAGAGCATAAATTTAGGGAGAGCATTGCTCCGAACATGTTAACAAGTGTAAAATAGTCTTGCATTGCTTGGTTGGGATTGATATTACTATAATTGAATGCTTGTAGGTTAGTTTTTTATCTGGAAAAAAAGAGGGAACTCCGTCCAAATTTTTCAAAAAACCAACACTTAATTTTTAAAACTGTTTTTTCTCTCCTTAGTTTTGTCATCATCAAAAAATGGGAAATTATTTACTCGTATTTGATTTTAATAATGACAAAACACTACTTAAATTACAATAACAGTTTTATCTAAGTATTTAAGTGGTAAAAGCATTCAGTACAAAAACAAGATGCAAGAACTTAACACTTTCAAACACCAAAAGAAGACAGAAGATCTAGAATAAGCACTAAGTAATTGAATCACTTTGTAAATCTAAAAAATTCAATTACTTAGCTTGACCTATGACTCAATTTACAAAAGACTTTGAAAACACTAAAATACAAAAATGTTTCTAAGTTAAAAACAGTTTTGAAACAAAAAAAACTAGGTTTAAAGACAACCCAGTCGACTGGGTCTCTATACCAGCCAACTGGGAAAAGGGACAGTAAATTTCTAGTCGACTGGTAATTCAAAAATATGACAGTTTGAGACGTGAGACTTGAGCATTTAATGCTCCAAATCATTGTCTAACAACCATATAAGTTCAAGGCTATAAAAACCATCTCCAATGAGCATTTAAAAGAAGAAGATAGCACATTCAATTCATACAATAGCTCATTAACTCTCAAAAAGCCTTGAAAAATTTATTGTGAGCCATTCCCCAAGCTTGTTCTTGAAAGAGAAATGTTTTTTATTTATAAAAGCATTCATTGTTATCTCTCTACCATTTACTTTACAGTTAACACTATTTATTGTAAAGAGAAAGAGTTGGTGTAACTCTTAGAGTGTTTAGGATTAAACACTTCTTTTAACTTCCATGAAGAAGAGATTGTTTGTAAGGTTTGTGCAACACCTGTGAAGTTGCTTGACTAATGTTTAGTGAATTACTTCAAAGAGGTTCCTTGAAGAGAGTGGACGTAGGGTCGAAAAGATTTCGAAATGTCTAACACCTTTGGGTCGATAAGACACTCTAAACTAGTGTACATTCAAACAACAGTTTTATGCTTATAAATTATTAACACACGCAATAACTCTCTTTGGGCAAGTGATTGAATGTATTAATCTAACCCCAAACGGTATGAAAAAATAAAAATTTCATACTTATCAATTATTAACACACGCAATAACCTCTTTTGAACAGACGATTGAATGTATTAATCTAATCCCAAGCGGTATGAAGTAATTTTAAAAGTTTAACGAATAAACTACTTTGGTGACAACTATCCACTTCAACCCTTAAAATTATTTCAAACCGAAACTATAACAACATATGCATGATTTAAATCACTACTTAAATTTAAAGGATTATTGTTATTATACAAAAATTCTGTTGATAATTAATTATGTAATGCAAGAGAACATATAACGGTATTTAAGTGATAGTTGTCAGTACAACGAAGGAGTATTAATTGCTGCTCTCTTAAATAGGCTTAGTTAGCTTACCGTTTCATAACATAATTATAACAATGATGCATTAAAAACAACAGAGCACTAATTGCTCAGTTAAGCCAACCCCATGTGTGTGTGTCTGTCTATATATATATATATATATATATATATATATATATATATATATATATATATGTTAACGGAGCATTAATTAGAATGGAGCATAATTGCTCTGTTAGGCCATCAGTAACATATATAATTCCACAACACTTTAATGGCTGACGGTATATCGAAACTGAAGTTACCAATAAATCCACCCCCAACGATTACTTATATATTAATAAGCTTAATAAAACAACAATTACTAACTATTGCCTAATTTATGGACTGTCCATTTCAGGAACTAAAGCCATTGGTGTCAGCAATTAAAGCCACTAAAGAAGCAATAACGATTCTTTAAAATACAAAGCTGCCAGCATTTAAAACTACGCATAAGCGTAACATTATTTAGGCTATTAAGCCTTGGCATAAATACCAGACTACCTTTTTTTATTTAATTCAGTGAATGATCTGGAATTTTTTTTTATACGATTTTGATGTTAAGATCACCCAAAACACAGAAATCTCAACAAAAAACAATAATAAAGCATCCTATACTAGTGCAGTATTATAAAACAATTGACATGTAATATCTGAAAGCAAGTTCATTAAAAAAAAGAATTGAAAAACAAAATTATTTCATCCCTCAATTTGCAGAACGAGCACTTATTATCACAACTAAATTTGTAGATAACAATTTATAATAATTTTTATTGATACTACTAAAAAACACAAACCCAATAAGAAGACAACACGTTGACCATCCCAAAGGTAGGCAGCAGGTCGACACACGGATGACCTAGGTTCGGACAGCTGGACTCCAAGTCATCACCGCCCTCCGGGTCGCACCGCCCTCCAGGTCGCACTGCCTTTAGCACAAGGGCCGCCTTATACGTGGATGGCCCTTAGCCAAGACAGCAAGGCCACACAGCTAGGCCTTCTGGGCATCATTGCCCACCCAATTGGGCCTCCACATCATCACCGCCCTGGATGAAAGGCCGCCTCAAAACCTTCTAAAAGTATTCAGGTGCGCATTCCAAAATGACATTTTTAGCTTAACCTAAAAAGGGAACGCCATTCTTCCCATACACCTTATCTTATACTAACAAAAGCTTCGGAGCATCCTCGGAAGCACTCCATCCGGCGACCCCATAGCTCATCTCTTCCTCTTGTGCAGGCTACCTCGACGCCTGGCCCCCAACTCAGCAAACACATTTTTGGCATCAAAAGATTGGCACCGTCCGTGGGAAACCACCATCTCTCGCTAAACAGTAAAAACAAAGAGATCTAAAGAACTCATCTGTTGCCATGCCCACCTAAACACGCCACCAGGGGCACCGGTAAAGGAGCAGCAGGGGCTAGTACTCACACCCATTGGTCCGGATCAAGTTCCTCATCCGAATCCAATGCACGCCCCAACATGGCTACGTTCCAAGCACAGTTCATAGAACTCTCCCGACTAGTGGCTGACCTGGCCATCGAGGTCCACAGAGGGGCTCGTCAGCCTTCTCCCACACCGTCACGACTGGACCCCAGCCATAGGCCCTCTGTCGACGGTTGCTCTGCGACGGAGTCCTCCCAGCCCCGGATCACCAAGTCTAGAGAAAAACCCTCGTCCAAGAGCAGTGAGGGCCTCGGTAAGCGAATAGAGGAAATAGAAGGACAAATTAACGAAGCACTCAAGGACTGTAATCGTAGCGTCATGGACGAGCTCAACGTCCGGGACCCTTCCTTCACTCAGGAGGTCCCTGAGGCCCCCCTCCAGCCGAACTTTCGGATACCCAGATCAAACCTTACAACGATTCTACGAACCCACTAGATCACCTCCAGCACTACAAAACCATGATGAAGCTCCATAGACATTTTGATCCAGTGATATGTCGAGCTTTCCCCCTAACACTTGAAAAGGCTATCGGGACATGGTATTCTCGTTTGAAACCCGGGGGTATCAGCACATTCAAAGCGGTAAGTTATGCCTTCGCTTCACACTTTTTTAGCAGAAAAGGCTCCAAGAAGACCTCAGAGTCCCTGTTCAATATCATCCAGTTAAAAAATGAGAAGCTCCGAGCATACATATCAAGGTTCAATTCAGCGGCCTAGGAGATCCCTGACCTCGACCCCAATGTCCAAATGCTGGCATTCAAGAACGGGTTGAGATCCGGGATCTTCAGCTCAAAACTAGTAAGTGACTGCTCGGCGACATGAATGAAATCTTAGCCTGAGCCGAGAAATACATGCTGGCAGAGGATGACCAGGCCTTTCGGAGAGAGAAGAAAGGGGATACCGAAAGAAAAAGGAAGGGCCCTGCCAGCCCGCGTCAGGAACTCATCAAACAACCCTTCCACGAGGATAGACCTAGGGTCCCCAGGCCGTTCAGAAGCTTTACTCCTCTCAATGCATCCAGAACTGATGTCTTGATGCAGATCAGGACAATGCGATCTTCCAGTGGCTTCCCAAACCACTGCGCCTCAATGAGGATAGGGGGAAATGTTGTCGTTTCCATAAGAACCACGGGCACGACACAGAAGATTTCCAGGCACTAAAGTACTAAATAGAATCCCTCATCAATAGAAGGCAGATAAAAGAATTCATTGGGCCCCGGTCAGAGAAATTCGAGGGGCGACCCAGAAGAAGTCCCGAGCGCCCCTTAAATCGGGATAGGATGGTCCGGTCTACTTGAAAAAGTCTCGGGCCAAGCCACGGAGAGCCCAGCCAGAAGAAACCAAAGGCCAATGCTGCCAAGGTCATTAAAACCATGTGTGGAGGACCTGCAGTCGGGGGCACTTTCGGGAACCATAGAAAGACTTATGCTCGATCCAAAGCTTCAATCATCGGACCCCACAAAAGATAAAAGGCGGATACGACCATCACCTTTTCGGACGAGGATCTGGAAAGAGTCCAAACTCTGCATGACGACGCTGTGGTCATATCTCATCTCTTGTTCTGCCAACATCTTGTTCTACGACGTTTTCCAACAAATGCAGTTGGGAGACTCTCAGCTGGAGCCGGTCTCTAACCCGCTCTATGGCTTTTCGGGGGGACCGGTGTTTGCAGAGGGTAGCATAGTTCTCTCGGTGACCGCAGGAACAGCCCCACATGCAACCACCACACAGACTACTTTCCTGATCGTCCGGCAGCCTTCGTCCTATAACATAATCCTGGGCCGACCCACTCTCAACAAGCTCCGAGTGATTGTCTCTATATATCACTTGAAAGTAAAGTTCTTGACCGAGGGCAGAGTGGGCAAAGATAGGAGAGACCAATAAATCTCCAGGTCTTGCTATCTCAACGCAATGAGAGAAGGCAAGAGGACGAAAGCTCTCCCACTCGAGTTGGACAACCTTAGGGACGAAGAGAGGAACCTACGGGGCCAGCCGGTGGAAGAGTTGACCGTGATACCCATCAGAGATGATGACTCTTGGACCATCCAGATTGGCTCTAATCTCCCCGAGGACTTTAAGGGACCCTTGCTTGCCCTCCTCCGATAGAACCAAGACCTTTTTGCCTGGTTAGCAGCAAACATGCCCTAGATCAACCCTGAGGTAATCGTGAACAAGTTAAATGTGGACCCAAACCACAAACCAGTCATTCAGAAAAAGAGATTGTTCATGCCCGAAAGACAAGCTACCATCTAGGCTGGGATAGATAAGCTACTCATGGCCAACTTTATTCGTGAAGCAGACTACCCAGATTGGGTATCCAACGTGGTGATGGTGAAGAAAGCCAGTGGAAAATGGTGAATTTGCATCGACTTATCGGATCTAAATAAAGCCTGTCCGAAGGATAGCTTCTCTTTGCCAAGAATTGACCAACTTGTCGATGCAACATCGGGGCACGAGCTGCTAACCTTTATGGACGCTTACTCTGGGTATAACCAGATTCTTATGTACATGCCCGATCAGGAGAAAATGGCCTCCATTACGGGACAAGGTCTCTACTGGTATAAAGTTATGTTATTCGGGTTGAAGAACATTGGAGCTACCTACCAGAGATTGGTAAATAAGATTTTTCGAGAGCAGATCAGTCGAAACATAGAGGTCTATGTGGATGACATGTTGGTGAAAAGTATCAAAATTAAAAACCACAAAAGCAACTTAGAAGAAGCCTTCAAAGTCCTTAGGTGCCATCAAATAAAGCTTAACCCCTCTAAGTGTGCATTCGAGGTCACCGGAGGAAAGTTCCTCGGCTTCATGGGGACACAAAGGGGCATCGAAGTGAACCCCAACAAAATAGAGACCATCCTCAGTATAAAATCACCCCAAACTGGAAGAGAAGTCCAGCGACTCACTGGGCGGATAGCAGCTTTGAGCTGATTCATGTCAAAATCAGCAGAAAAATGCCTCCCTCTTCAAAGCCATTAGAAAGGCCAAGGACTTCGTATGGTCTGAGGATTGCCAAGAAGAATTTGGGGAACTAAAGAGGTATTTAGGCTTGCCCCCCTTACTCACTAAGCCCGCCATCGGTGAAGAGCTTTTTCTATACCTCTCGGTCGGGCATGAGGTGGTGGCCTCCGTCCTAATCAAGGAAGAGGCAGGCATCCAAAAGCCCGTGTACTATGTAAGCAAGGTTCTCTATGATGCCAAAACCAGATATCTTTCGGTGGAAAAAATGGCGTATGCACTCCTGGTCACAGCCCGCAAGCTCCGACCGTACTTTTAAGCACACACGATTGTCCTCCTGACCGACTAGCCTCTTTGGCAAGTGCTTCACAAGCCGGATATCTCCGGAAGAATGGTCAAATAGTCAGTGAAACTTGAAGAATTTGAAATTCATTATCGGCCTCGTACGGCCATCAAAGCCTAGGCCTTGGCTGACTTTATTGTGGAAACCACACTCCCGATTCAAGAAGATTCTACCCCAAATCTCAACAGGACCAAGGAAGTCCCTCAATGGACACTCCATGTTGATGGATCCTCTAGTGACACCGAGAGTGACGTCGAGCTCATCCTGAGTAGCCCGGACGACTTTACCATCGAGTATGCCTTAAGGTTCAGATTTAGAGCCTCGAATAATAAAGCCAAGTATGAAGCTCTACTAGCGGGGATGAAGTTAGCCAAGGTGCTGTCCGTAAAGGCCCTAATCGCTTACAGCAACTCACAGTTGGTGGTAAACTAGGTCAATAGAGAGTTCGAGGCCCGAGAAGAGAATATTGCTCGCTACCTAGCGAAAGCCAAAGAACTTTTCGCCAAGTTCCAAGTGTTCTGAATCAACCAGGTTCCCCAGGCTGAAAATTCGAAGGCTGACTCCCTAGCCCAGCTCTCCTCCTTTTGATAGCTCGAATCCACACGAGCAGTCTACCTCGAAACGCTCGTCGCACCCAGCATTGATGAAACGATCGTGTTGCCCGTGGCCGCTGAGGGAACCTGGATGGATCCTATCCTTGGGTATTTACGGGACGGACGTCTCCTGAGCGAAAGGAACGAGGCTAGAAAAATCGTCTCCCGAGCTGCACGATACACAAACTTGATGATCAACTATATAAAAGGGTTCTCACAACTCATTTTTTAAGATGTCTAGGCCTAAGTGAGGCCAATTACGCTCTTCGAGAAGTTCATGAAGGGATTTGCTGGAATTATCTTGGGGGGCGGGCCCTCGCCTTCAAGATCCTTCGCCAAGGGTATTATTGGCCTGGGATGGGCGGAGAAGCCATGAAACTAGTAAAGAAGTGCAAAAATTGCCAGTAGTATGCTACCATCTCCAGAAGACTGGCAAACCCCCTCACTTCGGTCACTAGCCCACTACCTTTCGTTATGTGGGGAATGGACATTCTCGGACCTTTCACTGGAACGCTCGGCCAGCAGAAGTACCTCATAGTGGCAATAGACTATTTCACAAAATGAGTAGAAGCCGAACCACTGGCCAGTATCACCGACCATCAGGCCCGGGGTTCCGTCTAGAAATCAATGGTGTGCCACTTTGGTATAACCCGAGTACTGGTGATGGACAACGGTAAATAATTTGAAAGTGCTCGATTCAAGGCATTTTGGGACGAGCTGCATATCGAGCACCACTTCTCGTCTTTCGGATACTCACAAGCTAATGGGCAGGACGAAGCAAGCAGGTCATCAAAAGAAGACTAGATGAGGTAGACCGACAGTTGACAAACCACTTACTGAATATCCTATGGACATATCAGACCACTGCTCGAGCACCCCCTGGTGAAACCTATTTCTTCATGACTTACGGCTCCAAAGCCGTCATCCCCTTGGAAATCGGAGTGCCCTCACTCTGAATACAAAATTTCGAAGAAAAAAGCAATGACAAAGCTCTTCGTATGAACGCCGACCTTCTCGACGAAGCATGAAATAAAGCTCAGATCTGACTAGCAGCCTATCAGCAGCGGATGGTCGGGTATTACAACTCTCAAATAGTGGGAAAGTATTTTTGGCTTCACGATCTCGTTCTACGCAAGAACTCAATATCTCATCCACGAGAAATGAGGAAGTTAATCCCTAACTGAGAAGGCCCGTACCGCATCAAGAGGGTATGCCGCCCTGACACTTTCAAGCTTGAAGAGTTCAGCAGAAAGCGCATTCCACGTTTCTACCAATGAACTCGGATCCCGTGCACGAGTTTCAAAAGGAAGTTCGATTACCGAACATCTCCCGCATTTCTACGAATGAACTCGGATCCTACGCACGAGTTTCAAATGAAAGTTCGATTACCGAACATCTCCGATGTTTCTACCAAATGAACTCAGATCCCGCGCATGAGTTTTGAAAAAAAGTTTGATTGGAATGGAAATTGTAAACGAAAGATTATTATGAAAACAACTAAATTGGGGAAAGGAGAAAATTCTATTAAAAATTCTCAAAAAAATTACAAAAAAGGCACTAACGGCCTTGAAATACAAAAGAAAAGGAAAAAAAAAACGTGGTCTAAAGTTGGAGCCGCCTCAGCCTCGGCCTCCGGCTCGGTCATCGTCTTATCTACAGTTGGAACCTCGACCTCCTTCTCCTCCTCATCCTCAGGCTCCAGAAGGTCGAGGCTCCAAAATTCTATCTTCGGGTGCATGGCCTCTACCATCATTTTGGCCTCTAGGAAGCCCTCGAGGAACTGTTTTCCCCCTCCAGATCCACAGTCGTCCTGAAGGTGTCTGAGCCCTGGAAAGCAGCAAGGGCCTCCGTAATGGCTGCCCAAGTGTAGGCCTTGCCTTCGTACCTCAGGCGCTGCACAGCTCGCTCAGTCTCGACCTGGGTTCAGAGGGCGGCGTCCCTCTCTTGAACTGCCTCGACCCTGGCCCTATTAGGAGCATCTTCCGAGGCCTGTAGCTGCTGGACAGCCACGGTCTTCTCCTCCAACTAGTGCTGGGTACGGCCCAGTAGTTCGATCGTCTCCATGCAACGGCAAGAGGTAACATCAAGAAGAACGCCCATTTATGGCCAGACAAAAAGGTGTTAGTCCAAATAAGCCAAGGAAACATAAATGAAAGTAAAGAGCTTAGGAATAGGAAATACCTGAGACACGATGGTGTACACCACCAAGCAAAGGGCCTTAATTGGACTCCGCAACAGCTCTTGGAGATCCCGAAGAGGGATCCCTATGATCAGATGCTCCCGCACCACTCGCGGGTGTGCAAAAACGGAGTCGTTAACCTTCAGGGCCTAGTTGGGTCTGAAGACTGCCACCCCCGAAACAGTGCCCACTGAAGGGCCAGGAGCAACCGAGGACCCCAGGGCAACAGAGGCCACCGGAGGAGTGCAGGTTACTAAAGCCAGCTCTGGCTGGGGAGGGCTCTCCAAGTCGATCAAGGTAGAGGCACAAGGCCTCTTTCTTGTCCCCGAGCCCAAGGCTTGCCGCCTCTCGACTGAGGCAGCCTTCCTTCTCTCCATGGAAAGTTTCCTCGCTTGCTCCTGGGCACATGCCATGGCATCCATCTCTGCTCAGCATGAAAGAATGGAAAACACATAAGTAAAACTACAAGGCAAAAAGCAAAGCAAAGACAGAACAAAAAAAAAAAAAAACTGTAAGTATTGAAGGCACAGATCTTTACCACTATCGAGCTAAAACTTGGTGCATGGAAGGCACAGGCCATGCCTTGCCAGCTCTTCATTGTTGTAGAGGACTTCAACATCTAGTGGCGAGGCCACCATGGCATCCACGACCTCTTGCTCTCATGGATGAAGACCCGTTTTCTTACATTCCCCAGTTCCGTCCATACTCCACGAGCGGGGAAGGTCGAAGTCTTCGACAGACCAGATGAAGAAAAAAAATTTCTTCCATCTCTTTATTGATGATGCAGTCCTCTTCAGTAGCCTCCTCTTAGCCAGGGTGCTAAAAACCACCCATCCAGTTTGGCCGTGCTTACTAATCAGGAATTGGGCCTTGAAAATGTCCATATTCATTGGAGTGCCCACTTCTGAGCAGACACAGATAAAGGCCATAATTAGCCATACCGAGTTTGGCACTAGCTAACACAGTACAATATCAAAATACCGAAGAACAACATAGAAGAAAGGGTGAAGGGGGAACCGAAGCCCAGCCCTCATGTGGTGTTCGTACATGCACAGTTCGTAGGGCGCGCGGCTCGAAAGGGGGTCACAAGCCCTCTCCTCTGCCCTGGCTAGCCGAAGGGCGTACCAGCACGGAATGCTATACATCTTCTGGATCACCTCCAGGTTCGCCTCCTTTAATTGATTGGGGACCTCATTGGCAGCATAATTCCACTCTTACCTTTCGTCCGCGGTTGAAGACCCCTAATATCAGGCAGGACCTAGTCCCCAGAAGAGGAGTTATCTTCATACTCCTCCACTATGGGGACATATGACACCATGGCCAAGGGACCTTCCCTCAACACGGCCCTCTCCGTGCTCGTACTCCTAGAAGAGGACGTGACTGACCCCGACTCCTCAGCACTACCACTGCTGCTTTCATTTATGCTACTCCTACTGCTACCACTAACATTACTAGGCTGATCACGATACTTATCAAAGGAAGACATTTTTAAAAGAAATGGAGGGCATAACTCACCAAAGTCCGAGGGATTCGGACTCTACTCCCCTTGTAGATCTCATTCTTCAGGAACTCCTTCCTTTTAGACCCTCCAAACGCAGCGTCAACCGAGCACTTATACCACTGAACGACCTGAGACCAAGACGGAAGCCTGAACCACTAGAAAGTCGTAGACTCCGAAAAAATCTGGACAAAGGCTCTCACAAACTGGGACGAAGACTCTCAAAATTTGGGTGCAAAACTCTCAGAAAGTTGAAACGATGACGAAAACTCTCAGAAACTAGTAGATGAGGATGAGGGCTCTCAAGGATATCTCACTCTTTACAAATGCTCACAATGCTTTGAAGTGAAAAAATAAGCAAATAAGGACCTCCTTATATAGGTAGAGAAGGCGCAACGAGTGAGGAAAATTAAATGAAGAGATAATTGAGGAGGTGACGCCTCAAGAGCTCGAGGAAAACTTTCACTCTCCCCAAAGAGTCCACTGCCACGCACTAAGCGGCCTATGATTACAACCTAGGGGTCGTTTCATTCCCCTAGGCGCCGTCTCTCTCCCCTAGGCGCTAGCTCAACCGCCAAAAGCACCGTTTTGTCCCCCCATGAATCTAATCATTAAAAGCATCGTTATCCTCGCGAAAAACAGCTACAAGTATTTAGTAAGGACTGACACTAGCCACGTGTCAATAAAGTCCAAAAAAACCCAAGGAAATTGGGCCAAAAAGCAGCCCAAAACCTAAGAGGCAAAACCCGGATCTTCTACCAGCCCAAAGAAACTAAAAAAAAAAACATTTCTCATGGGCTCAAAAGATAAGAAGCCCAAAAGTCCTCCTAGAAATCAAAAACCTCTCCAAGGTCCGAACAGATAGATTACTCCACACATGCTCAGACTTATGTCTCTAAGGACCGAGCAAATGAATTGCTCCACATATGCTCGACCCACTAGCTCCAAGGTCCGAGTAGATGGATTGCTCCATACTTACTCGGACTCATGTCTCCAAGGCAGAGCAAATTGATTGCTCCACACATGCTCAGACTTATGTCTCCAAGGACTGAACAGTTGGATTGCTCTACATATGCTCAGCCCACTAACTCCAAGGTCCGAGCAGATGGATTACTTCAGAAATGCTCAGACTCATGTCTCCAAGGCTGAGCAGATTGATTGCTCCACATATGCTCAGCCCACTAGCTCCAAGGTCCAAGCAGATTGATTGCTCCACACATGCTCGGACTCATGTCTCTAAAGGTCGAGCAGAAGGATTGCTCCGTACATGCTCGGACTCATGTCTCCAAGGCCGAGCAGATGGATTGCTCCACATATGCTCTGCCCACTAGCTCCAAGGTCCGAGTAGATGGATTACTCCACACATGCTCGAACTGATGTCTCCAAGGACCGAGCAGATGGATTGCTCCACATATGCTTGGCCCACTAGCTCCAAGGTCTAAGCAGGTGGATTGCTTGGCACATGCTTGGACTCATGTCTCCAAGGCCGAGCAGATGGATTGCTCCAAATATGCTCGGCCCACTAGCTCTAGGGTCCGAGCAGATGGATTGCTCCACGCATGTTTAGACTCATATCTCTAAGGCCGAGCAGATGGATTGCTCCACATATGCTCGGCCCACTAATTCCAAGGTCCGAGCAGATGGATTGCTCCACACATGCTCGGACTCATGTCTCTAAGACCAAGCAGATGGATTGCTCCACATATTCTCGGCCCACTAACTCCAAGGTCTGAGTAGATGAATTGCTCCACACTTGCTGGGACTCATGTCTCCAAGACCGAGCAGATGAATTGTTTCACATATGCTCGACCCACTAGCTCCAAGGTCCGAGTAGATAGATTACTCTACACATGCTCGGATTTATGTTTCCAAGGACCGAGCAGATGGTTGTTCCACACATGCTCTGACTCATGTCTCCAAGGTCGAGCGGTTAGATTGTTTCATGCATGTTCGGCCCACCATCTCCAAGTCCGAGCAAATGGGTTGCTCCACACGTGCTCAGACCAATGTCCTCCAAAGCCGAGCAGATGGATAGCTCCACATATGCTCAGCTCGGCACTGATAAAACTCGGCACATTACACATTCTTACCAATGATCAAGCCCTATAAAACTTCCTTAAGCACATAAATATACTCAAGGAAGTGGGGGGCCTCTGATACTGCTAAAAAACACACACCAAATAAGAAGACAACACGTGGACCATCCCAAGGGTAAGCAGCAGGTCGACACACGAATGACCCAGGCTCGAACAACTGGACTCCAGGTCATCACCGCCCTCCAGGTCGCATCGCCCTTGGCACAAGAGCCGCCTTATACGTGGATGGCCCCTAGCCAAGACAGCAAGGCCACACAACTGGGCCTTCTGGGCATCATTACCCACCCAGCTGGGCCTCCACATCATCACCGTCCTGGATGAAAAACCTTCTCAAAACCCTATAAAAGGATTCTGGTGCGCATTCCAAAAGAACAGATTCAGCTTAACCTAAAAAATGAACGTCGTTCTTCCCATGCACCTTATCTTATACTAACAAAAGCTTCGGAGCATCCTCGGAGGCACTCCCTCCTGCGACCCCTAGCTCATCTCTTCCCCCTATGCAGGCTCCCTCGAGGCCCGGCCCCCAACTCAGCAAACACATTTTTGGCATCAACAATTACAAAAGCATATTAATATTCAATCAAATATTACTCAATATTTGTTTGTATATATATAAACAAACACCATGTGTGAACAATAGATTTAAGCACATATAAAGACTAGATTTGATACCAATTGTCAAAAATTATAAGGATCTATTACATACATTGTTTTACTAATTTGATCTATTTAATATCACATACTTAATGTTTACGACATATTGTTATTCCGGTAACACCGCAAGGATCTCAACACACCAATATATGTAAGACCGTCTAGTTAGGGCTCTTCCTCTCCTTACTCTTTCTGTTTAATACGATAGTTTTATAATTGGAAAAACTCACTTAAGGTTAAAAGAGAAGATGTGACCTAGCTCATATTTATAATAAACTCAATAAGCCACTCATCATAGCTCATTAGGTTTGTCAAGCCCATACCAGTACCCAACCATATCTAAATCAATTAGGTGTATCTGGCCCACCCATGAGGTTAAGTGGTCAAACTCACAAAGTCTATTTCGAGAACCCAATCCAGTCCATTTTATAAATACAATACAGATTAATGAAAATCCATCAATAATATTAAAGCATCTTATATATTCTACCATCTTCTTGTTTGTTTTTTGTTTCAGCACAATGTGAAACATGGAAGTTTGAAACTTGCTTATTTGGATCCTCACATTGCAATCCACTACAGTATCCTATCGACAGCATCAATTCTTGTTTTTGACCCCATTCAGCGCCTATTGGCTGTCGGTACATTGTGAGTTGACACTTTTATTTGGTAACTTGTGCATCGGAAGTCATAATGTTGAATGTGCATGTTTTGGATATCATTGTTAAATGTTAACTGCTGATTTGGATATGCTGACTAGGTGATACACAAAATTATTAGTAAAGGAGCTGCTAAGATTGACTTAATTTTTTGTCTGCTTTGATGTTGCTTGTTATTTTATGGTGCCATATTTTCTAATGATTCAGTTGATTTTTTATGTTCTCAGTTTTTGACAAATGCCGTTCATGCATTAATATATCTCATCGCATTTCTATTGCCACCCAGAAGATGTAGGGATCTTATATAATAGATCAGGCAGTATATAGTTTTTGTAAGCTTATCGTGTGAAATGGACTATACTGACTGAAAATAAAATACCTGTACTTTCTCTTTCTTTTTAATAGGATTTTGGGACATGAATTATAACATATGACATCTTTTTATCGCATAGTGTCTCAAAATCAATCACTGGAGAGTATATATCACAGTGTGGTGTTTTCATTGCTTTAATTTATACTTTCTTTCCCATTAATTGCAGGGTTGGTAGGATTAAAGTAATTGGTGGTGATGGTATTGAAGGATTTCTCATATCGCCAAAGCGACTTCCTTATAAATACTTAGAGGTTTGTTGATATAGTAGAAAAAAAATGATCTTAGGGTTTGCAGGCTATGTCCTTGCACTCTAATCTTTGATCAACATTGTAAATCAGCGTAGAAACTTTGAAAGATGAACTTATGATACACCTAGCTTGCCAATTGCAGAAAACCATGTTGAGAACATTTCTGCAAAACAAATGCATGAGCAAAGTTATATTCACACTTTAATCTTCATAAAGTCCTGGGTATATATGTTATTTTAAATGGCAGATTAACACCTGTTACTTTGTGGCAGTTTCTTCAAAACCAGGGGTTGTTTAATTAGCCCAGGCATTAATTCTCTTTTTTTGACGATCCTTTTTTTTTTTTTTTCTCTTTTGTAAGCATTGTTTTTTTTCATCTTCATAGTCATGCTAGGATAATCAAAATTGTAGCAAAGAAACTCCTTGGATATCTTTATTTAACGACAATCCTTTAGTAAAAGTTTATCAAAAACCCAAATGTTTTATTGCTACTCTTAAGCTCTACCATTGCCATGTACTGGGGCATAGCCAGAATTTTTATATTAGAGAGGCTAGAGATAAAAAAATAAAAATTATAAAAAAATAAAAATCTTATCTAAATTGTGGAACAAGAATCATCAGGTATTGAGTTGAATTTTTCTTTAGTCTCTTTTTTCAATATACCCAATATTCATATTTGAAGTTGAATTTTTTCTCTTGAACTCTGAAATTTTTTTTCTTGAAAATATAATTCTAGCCATTAAAAAGTCTATAATAAGAGAAGAAAATAATGCAAAAATTACACAAAAACATCATTAATGTTATATAATGTACAATTCTTTGATTAAAATAAAGTAAAAAACTAAGACAATTTTTTATACTTCTAGGAATTAACAATTAATAAAAAAATTTACTTATAGAAATTAAAATACTTATAAGAATTAAAATAACAATTAATAAAATACTTATAAGGAATTAAAAAATTTTACTCATAAAAAAAGGAATTAACAATTAATAAAATATTGTATTTAAAAAATAAAAAATAAAAAAATTATCTCATAAAGTTTGAAGATCTTTTGCCAAGAAACAATACCATTAAAGTTGTTGCTTCCAATAAGTTCACGCTTGATTTTTTTTCCTTAGTTTTAGAGATTATTTTTTGTGTTCTTAACTTTTGTTGATGAGATTTCATATTTATCTTTATTAGTCATAGTTTTGTTAGGAAAGAGAAAAAAAAAATCATAGAAATTAAAAAGCATCAATGGAACTGATAAAGCTTTCTCTCTTCTTTTTCATTCATGGCAGGCCCATTACCCTTCTTTTATTTTTGACCTCTCACCAAAACACAATAAGGCACAAGTTCACATAAGAAAAAGGGGAGTCAATTGGACATTCAACATGCCTAATAATAGGGGCTCCACGTTAAGAAAGGAGGGCAAATCGTATCAGAACTTGCTTATACAATGCTAGTTCATGGGTTATTTAAAATTTTAGGCAGGCCAGCCCCCCCTTGGCTTCGCACCTAGCCCTGTATAGATTGGCTACGTCATCAAAATTATGAGGGAAACCAAACACCGTTAATCGATACCCTATTTAAAACTGAATGCATTTGGGTCTGTTTGTTGTGTGTAAGTCACTTGGCAAGCTATTTATTTGACACCTAAACCCCACATGTTTTCCCTTTTTATTTCTTTACTTTTCATTTTTTTTCCTGCTCTTGCTTTACTCCAGCCGTTCTTCCATGATTATTACTCACATGTAGCATTTTTTTTTTTTTGTCATATTAAGGTCGATGAAGTTTGGGGGGTTAAGGTTGAAGTCTTGAAGTTTGATTTTCAATTATGTGTGGATTATTTGTTCAATTTATGATATAATCCTACTATGAAAAAACTGATTGCATTCATTAAAAATAATTGGTTCAATGTTTTTAATTTTTGAGTTACAGAAATTTTTTTCATAAATAATGTAGATCTCTTACACTTTGTAGATTTTTTCAATTGTAATTAACATTTTCAAAAGTCCCGGATAGTTGTGAGGATCAGTTGCACTTGTATTCCAAAAACTCTGTGATTCAGGTGCCTCTATCTTCTTCTTTATTGTTCTACTTAAATGTTATTGTGCTGCTATTTGCGTGCTAACAGGATATGATTCTATTAGGGGATTTATAAAACCATTCGTAAAGTAGAGCATGCAATACCATGCTGTTGGACCACAACTTTTACGAAAGATGGAGAAGTTTGTGGCCTTGTATTGGTTTTTCAGAATGGAGATATTGAGATCAGGTAACTGGGGACATCTCAGCACTGTTGCACTTGATAGAACAACAAACAAAAATAATATTGTTTCTCTTTTCCTCCTGAGCACATCCAATTAATGTTACGGACTGTCAAATGACTGGTATTGTTGGTTTCCTGTCGTGGGCAAACAACTCTTGAAAATGGGGAATAATATTATTTCCATGCTGTTGGAAATAAAACACTCACACAAACAACTCTTATTCAAACTCAAAGAGATATTACAAGAGCACTCTCACTCAAAAGAAAGAAGATACTAGAACTCACTCTTAGAAGACTTTGCTTCTTCACTCACTTAGAAGCTCTTGCTTCTTCTTGATGATTAAACCAAAATGGGGAGGGGTATTTATACTACTTAAGAACAATCCTACACCACACAAATAAACTAATCCAAAATTACAACAACCATACACCTCATTTTTCTTGGTGGTTCTAATAATATTTTAGGTTACCAAATGATTCACATGCTCAACTACCACACCAAAAAAATTCTAGGTAGAATGCTTGTAGTTTTGGACCTTGATTATGGACTTGGACTCCAATTTGATTGAGTTTGGTTTTGGACTCCCATAATGGATCAAGTTTATGATCCAACACCCCCCCTTAAACTTGATCTTGTGACCCCTAGTAAGTTCCTTAATCTTATGAAGTTTTTGCTTGTCAGTGGCTTAGTAAAAATATCAGCAACTTGATCTTGTGACCTCACATATTCAACTTGCACATCCTTTCTTGCAACACACTCCCTTATATAGTGGTAGCGAATATCGATGTGCTTGCTTCGATCATGGAATACTGGATTCTTTACTAAGGCAATGGCTGACTTGTTGTCGACATAAACCTTGGTCGGCTCTTCTTGTATCAAGCCTATCTCCTTCAATAGATTTCTAAGCCAAATTGCATGACAAACGCATGAGGTAGCAGCAACATATTCTGCTTCACAAGTGGACAATGTGACAATCGGTTGTTTCTTTGACATCCATGTGAAAGCAGTATCTCCCATGAAAAATACGAATCCAGTAGTGCTCCTTCGATTATCTATGTCTCCACCCTAATCACTATCGCTATATCCAGCAAGCTTGTAATCATTAGAAACTGAATAGAACAAGCCAAAGTCAATTGTACCTTTTAGATAGCGAAGAATTCTCTTTGCGGCTTTAAAATGGGTGGTTGTTGGAGATTCCATGTAGCGACTAACCAATCCAACTGCGTGAAGAATATCGGACCTCGTGCAAGTTAGGTAGCGTAGACTTCCCACCAAACTTTTGAAAAATGTTGGATCTACACTTTCGCCTTCTTCATGTTTGGACATCTTGACTCTGTATTCCATCGGTGTGCTTATCGGCTTACAGTTCTCCATCTTGAACTTCTTCAGGATCTCCTTTGCATAGCTTTCATGTGAAATGAAAATTCCATCATTTTGTTGCCTAACTTCAATGCCAAGGTAGTACGCCATGAACCCCATGTCTGTCATCTCGAATTCCTTCGTCATCACTTCCTTGAATTCATTGAACATGCTTGGGTTGCTTCCGGTGAAGATCAAATCGTCCACATAGAGGCACACGATCAAAATATCTCCATCTTTGATCTTGATATATAGAGCATGCTCATAGGGACATTTGTTGAAGCCATTCTCTTGGAAGTACTTGTCGATTCGGCTATTCCATGCCCTTGGTGCTTGTTTCAACCCGTAAAGAGCTTTCTTCAACTTCAACACCTTGTCTTCGTGGCCTTTGACTTCGTAGCCTGATGGTTGCTGAATGTAGACTTCCTCTTCAAGAACTCCATTTAGGAAGGCAGACTTTACATCCATTTGTTGTATCTTCCACTTGTTTTGAGCTGCCAAGGAAATAATTAGTCTAACAGTCTCTAACCGAGCAACAGGGGCGAATACCTCATCGTAGTCAATTCCAGCTTTTTGACTGTAGCCTTTTGCAACAAGCCTCGCCTTGTGTCTTTCAATCTCTCCCTTAGCATTTCGCTTTGTTTTGTAGACCCATTTGACACCTATCGCCTTGTGTCCTTTGGGAAGTGAAATAAGTTCCCATGTGTCGTTCTTCTCGATAGCCTTGATTTCTTCATTCATCGCATCTCTCCACTCCATTTCTTTTGCAGCTTCTTGATAGCTCATTGGTTCACAATCAGCAAATAAACAAAATAATGTAAGATTATCTTGTCGTTCAGTCACTTCATAGAGATCTCGAAGGCTTCTTGTTCGTTGCACATCTCTTTCACTTTGACTCCCACTTGAAGATGATGAAGGTGACTCGTCTCCGTGGGTAGTTGATGTTGGTGAAGTAGGTGGAGTTGTTGGCTCTTGTTGGGCTTCTCCAGGCTGTTCTATTTGTGTCAGCTCATCTTCAAACGGGGGAGAGAAATTGAAGTCATCTATATGAGATCCAAAATCCCATAGTCCTTCTTCGTCAAACACCACATCTCGGCTGATCACAACCTTCTTATTGTTTGGATTGTACAGCTTGTAGCCTTTTGAATTTGCATTATAGCCAATGAAGATGAAACTCTCGCTTTTATCATCAAGCTTTGTTCTTTTCTCATCTGGAACATGAACATGGGCTATGCTTCCAAAAACTCTTAGGTGGGAGATGCCGGGCTTTCTTCCACTCCATGCTTCTTGCGGTGTCTTTCCCCAAACACTTCTTGTTGGAGATCTGTTGGATAAGTAGACCGCACACGCCACTGCTTTAGCCCAAAACTCCTTGGGTAGTTTCTTGCTTTTGAGCATACTCCGAGCTATGTTGAGGATAGTTCGGTTCTTTCTTTCCGCTACGCCGTTTTGTTGAGGGGATCTAGGAACTGTCATTGGTCGACGAATTCCATTTGCTTCACAGAACTCTTGAAACTCCTTAGAAGTAAATTCTCCTCCTCGGTCGGATCTCATAGCTTTGATCTTTCTACCACTTTCTCTCTCTACTGCAGCTTTGAACTTCTTGAAGACTTCAAAAACTTCTGACTTCTGTTTCAAGAAATATACCCACGTTTTTCTTGAAAAATCATCAATGAAGAGAAGAAAATAGTTATTGTTACCGAGATAGCTTGGTTTGATAGGACCGCACACATCGGTATGGATGAGCTCGAGTGGCTTCTTGGCTCTTGAGTTTGACTCCTTTGGAAAGCTTTTTCTGAATTGCTTCCCGACTAGACACCCTTCACAAAGCTGGTCAGGATGGTTGATGCAAGGTAGTCCCTTCACCATCTCCTTCTTGGATAGCAGCTTTAGACCTCCAAAATTTAGATGCCCAAAACGAAGATGCCATAGCCATGATGCATCTCTGTAGCAAGCTTTCAAGCACTTTGCAACATCGTTTTGTATGTTGATCAGGAACATTCTATTCTTTGACATCGGTACTTTAGCAATGAAGTTATTCTTATCATCTTTTATAGAAAGATTATGATCCTTCATATGAATATCATAACCTTTCTCTAACAGTTGTCCTAAACTCAAGATGTTACTTTTCATATTGGGCACAAAGTAGACATTGGAAATAAACTGATGTCTCCCATCTTTCAAACGGATAAGAATGTTACCTCTCCCTTTTACCGATATTGTGGAATCATCGCCAAATGAGACATTTCCACTTACTGACTCGTCCAGCTCCACAAACATGTCTTTCCTTCCACACATGTGATTGCTTGCACCACTGTCAAGATACCAGGATTTTGCTTGGACACCATCAGTCTCTTTTCGTGCTAGAAGAAGAGTTTCTTTATCATCGGTCTTCTCCTCCACATAGTTGGCCTTCTCCTCAATTCTGTTGTTAGGAGCTCTACATTCTGAAGCATAATGCCCAAACTTTTGACAATTATAGCATCGAACTTGAAATTTGTCATTCCTCGAGTTTAGATTGCCTCTTCCACGGCCTCGTGTTGAGCTTTCTCCTTTCTCGTAGTTATTGTTGGAATTGTTGTTGTTGTAATTCCAACCTCGTCCACGACCGCGATTTCCTCCTCGTCCACGGCCTCTACCTCTGCCTCGGCCACGTTGGTTTCTATCATCTCCTTGGCTTTCATGCATATCCTTGAATTGCAGCTTGAGGAGTTGATCAGTAAACCCTTTGCTTCTTCTTATGCTTCTCTTCGTATGCTTGTAATGATCCTTGGAGTTGCTCGATCGTCATTTCTTCCAAGTCTTTAGTTTCTTCAATCGTCACGACGATGTGCTCAAATTTGGAATCCAATTAACGGAGTATCTTCTCTATTATCCTCACATTCTCTAACTTTTCACCATTTCTTTTTAATTGATTAGAAACAGCTACTACTCTTGAGAAATAATCTGAAATAGACTCAGATACTTTCATGTGTAAGGATTCGAATTCACCTCTTAATGTTTGGAGACGGACCTTCTTCACTTGTTCGGATCCTTTGTAAGAGGTTTGCAGCTTTTCCCACGCTTCCTTAGCAAAGCTTGCACTCGAAATCTTCTCAAAAACATCATCATCTAATGCTTGATAGATGAGATAGAGAGCTTTCTTGTCTCTCTTTCTCGCATCTTTCAAACTATCCTTTTGAGCTGTGGTCAGCGCAGCTTCGTTATCTGGCTCACTAAAACCTTTTTCTACGATATCCCAAACATCATGTGCGCCAAGAAGAGCCTTCATCTTGATACTCCAGTTGTCGTAATTGTTATTGATGAGCGTCGGGACTTGGAAGGATGCCACACCATTTGCCATATCACTCAATATGTTGAGAATTTGGAAATTCTGATTGCGTAGATAGATCCGGAATGTTGAAAAACTTTGGGAGGGACCTGGTCAAAATTTTCAACTTTCGGTCAACGGTCAAAGTCAACACTAACCTGGTCAATAGTTGACTTTGAATGCTCGGTCAACTCGGCTCAAGCGGTTCGGTCAAGCGGCTCGGTCAACTCGGCTCCAACTCGGCTGACCCAGCTTAACTCGGTGAGTCAATTCGGTTTTCTGGCAGCAATCTTCCGGCGGCTCGTGGAGGCGCGTCTGAACTCCGATCGGGGAGATTCTGGCGGCGTCGGATTTCTCTCGTCGAGACCTTCGATTTGATATGCAATGGTGTATACTTTCCAACTCAAGCTCTGATACCACTTTGTTGGAAATAAAACACTCACACAAACAACTCTTATTCAAACTCAAAGAGATATTACAAGAGCACTCTCACTCAATAGAAAGAAGATACTAGAACTCACTCTTAGAAGACTTTGCTTTTTCACTCACTTAGAAGCTCTTGCTTCTTCTTGATGATTAAACCAAAATGGGGAGGGGTATTTATACTACTTAAGAACAATCCTACACCACACAAATAAACTAATCCAAAATTACAACAACCATACACCTCATTTTTCTTGGTGGTTCTAATAATATTTTAGGTTACCAAATGATTCACATGCTCAACTACCACACCAAAAAAATTCTAGGTAGAATGCTTGTAGTTTTGGACCTTGATTATGGACTTGGACTCCAATTTGATTGAGTTTGGTTTTGGACTCCCATAATGGATCAAGTTTATGATCCAACAAGTAGAGCATGCAATACCATGCTGTTGGACCACAACTTTTACGAAAGATGGAGAAGTTTGTGGCCTTGTATTGGTTTTTCAGAATGGAGATATTGAGATCAGGTAACTGGGGACATCTCAGCACTGTTGCACTTGATAGAACAACAAACAAAAATAATATTGTTTCTCTTTTCCTCCTGAGCACATCCAATTAATGTTACGGACTGTCAAATGACTGGTATTGTTGGTTTCCTGTCGTGGGCAGATCCTTGCCAGATTTAGAATTAGTGAAAGAAACATCCTTGAGGTCAATTCTAAGGTGGAACTTCAAAGCAAACATGGATAACACAATGAGTTCTTACAATGGGCAGATTACGCTGGTACGTTCTCTTGGAATCTCCAAAATTGTCAAAAAGTTAACTTTAAATCACCCATTAGATCAGACCATGCTTACACAGCCGAGGATTCGTTCCCACAACCTGTCTTGCGGTCGGCATGTTTAGCACTCTTGATGATCCATTTTATGATGTTAAATAGGCAAATGGAAACGAAGTGGCATTTATCTCTCTATTAGTTGGTGAAAACGATTTCAGGTATCGTCATTATTTGTTTTATCATTGCTGTCATGGAAATTTTGAGTCAAGCATTAGTTAAAAAAGGATTCTGAAAGAATTGTACTGCTTTTTCTAGGATTCCAGAGTCTGTGCCTTGTCTTCATGATAAGGTTCTTGCAGCGGCTGCTGATGCTGCCTTCAGGCTCTCTTCAAATCAGAAGAAAAAAAGGATCCAAGATTTATTTATTAAAATCATTTCTTTATGTAATTTTGATTTTACTTATGCATGTTATTGTGTTACCCACAGGGTGCTGCACCTGGGATTCTTGGTGGTATTGTCAAAGGGTTTAAAGGAAGCAAAGTGGATATTACTGATACTCTTGAATCCAGATTCAGTCATTTAGAGGGCATATTTTTTAAATGCCCATTCTCAGAAATGTCTCCCACTATTACAGATAATGAGGAAGTTGTGGAGCTTAATATAGGTTGTGTCTATGTCTATCTCGATTCTCCATATGCTTTCTGTTGCTTTCATTCTTACAATATGTTTTTCTTTTGGTACAGATGGCATTGAAATAGATGAAACTCCACCTGTAGTGGCTTTGTTGGTTTTTTGATAGAAATGAAGTGCAAGAGCTTGCAAAAACAAACTTGATTTTTTTCAATATATTTTGATAATACAATTTCAACCTATATATAGGTTGTTAAAGGAAAAAACAATCCTTAAAACAAGGATGAAAACATGACCTAATAAAACAAGTATGAAAATATGGCCTAATAAGC